>CM053784.1:530239705-530609705 GCA_028749045.1 Cupressus sempervirens
TACTTCTATGCCATCTCATCTAGTCAGTGCACTTGGGCTCATCATTATTAGGATGTGTGCTAGCCACTAGTCATGCTAGCATAGATGCAAAGATGGATCTAGATGAGGCCCAACAAAATCTATATATATTGGTGGACACGATTGATGCTAGCTAGTCTGAGTATTATTAGATGCTAGTATCTACACAGGTAAATCTTTAGTTTTTTTTACATTCGTGTCAAAATTTCAATTGTTTGTGTTGGTGAGCTACTTCCCATCTGCAACATATCCTTTTAGACACTGGGCCAACTATAAGGCTAGATCCTTCTTTTACTTCAAGCTCTTCAAAACCTAGATGAGTGGACCTATAGATTCTTCATATGGTACTAGCATTCAAAGCATACACTTAATCTAAAACAAAGCAAATAAATACTCTTATATCATTTTTACTTATGCAAATATCATAGACATGAACTAGCTAATGGCATGACCTAAGAAATTGATAAGCTAAGTGAGGGCATCCTTTCAACTCTTAAACAGAAAAGGAAATGGATGATTATAATATTGATTTCAACAAATCCCCAAATATGCAACAGTAAGAACAAGTTGATCTTGTAGCTGATCAGTGCCTTATCTATTGGGCAATTCCAAAAATCACACACATACATCTATGATACCAGTGACATATTCCATACATCAAGATATCAAGTCTATCTTATCACTTTGTGAATCAGACATCGGTGTTCATAAAGACCTCATTCTCATGAAGTATCCTTCTCAAATAACTAGCAACCCTATCAAATACATCAAGCATTTGCTTGGCTCTTTGTTCCAATAGAAAAACATACTAGACTTACAACCATAAGGGGATGCCAAAGGGTCTAAGTTCTTTTTCCTTAAACTACAAAACATTGCATATTACAGAGGGAGGAGATGAGAATTAGAATTAAACTAAGAAGAGTCTTTCTCACTGTATTAATTTCTTTGAAACTATACATTCAAGATGCATGTAAATAACTCCTAAAACCACTAAATAGATCATAACTACCTATGTTATCTTTACTCACTATTGTTCATACAAGAGATAAGACTAAAGAATGTGGAAATACAGTTCTAGATTGAACCTTGCGGCATCACTAATTACAACCAACATGGTATCACAATAATGAAACATATCAAAAACTAGAACTCTTACAATGAATGAGAAAGAGAAAGATATAGGAAAAGAATGAAATCTTAGATCTGATCTAGAAGTGACATGTGTCCACTTGAATCTTCATTCCTTGTTGTTGCAAAATGTCTCTCATCTTTCTACAACTAAAATTTGATATGATTGTCATCATTTTCTGTAACAAACTTGGAAATATCTCTTCCTTAATGATGAAAACCCTTGTTTTGTCAAAATATATAAAATGCATCTTAAATGTTGATAATAACTTCATCAAACTAATTTGGAGGTGACAAAAATCATTCCTAACTAGATTTTTACTACCTCTAGCATTCACCCAATTCATCATTTCATCGTACATCAAATCTGAGTTGCTATACCTGAATGAAATTGAAAATAGATACCTGAGAGAAAACCTTGAATAACTTGAACTAGTGGCTTCCTTTGTAGAAAAAATGCTCCAAAAATAGAAGTTCATTCTTTCTTGGTTCAAACCGTATATAATAGTGTTATATTTGCTTACCAAAAATGCCCAAAATCTCAAAATAAAAAATAGGCTCCTGGCATGGCTTTCTGGTTTGCCTTTACTTGCCATTATTTAATTATTATCTAAAGCTTAAACTATATGTTAAAACCAAAATTTATTTAAAGACCTACATGTTCAACAAACTAGAATAATAATAATAAATATTTTTTCATGCCTAATTTTTTCCTCCAATTTTTAATTTGGGTCAAATCTATTTGACTGAGTTGTGACATGTGTCACACTCTGATTGGTTAGCCTTTTGCACCATCTCTGACATGTCATCCTTCCTTACTAACCCTCTACCATGTGTCAATCTATTGTTGGTCTGTACCACCTCGTCAGCATCTTCTAAATAGGTCTACCACTTAGGTGCCATGTGTCACTACGGGATTGGTCCTTATTCTGCCAAATTTGCTTGGACCTGTTGCCATGAGATAGCCTTTGATTGGGTCGCCATGTTGCTCTCCCCATTACCATGGTCATCATATCATCGCGACATAGTGATGTCGTAACATGTGGTACCTCCATCCATGTCATCCCCTAATTATCTACCTCGTAATACGTACCATGTCACTGATGCCATATCACCAGCCTCGCCACATGGCAGTTTGTCACTATGTCACTATGGGATCTCAAGTCCACCATATCACTAGCAACATAGCGATGTCACAACACTTGTTCAACCTCACCATGTCAACACTTTGAGAATCGTGCCAAGCTCAGAAACCTCTGCCACATGTCCTCCTATGGTTTGTTCTCAAGTTGCTACTTGTCACATTATGGTTGGTCAGGAAATCCACATCATCCGTCTAGCTGCTTTGGTCAAAATTTGACTTTTTACATCTTTCGATCATCCATGGGCCCCATGCTAGAATTCTTTAGCTCAAAAGCCTTGTGTCTTGAAGACAATAAGCAATAGAGCGACTTGGTATTTAAATATCAAAAATTTTCTTCATGGCATTAATGTGGGATTAAAGACTTCAATGTTTCTTGCACTTTCCTTTGCCTTGTCAATTCTCACATTAAGAAAAGCATTTCATCTCATGCTTGGACACTATTAAAACCATCTCAAAACCTCCATTTCCTTTTCATGATCTCATAGACAGGTATGGGTATAAATGAAATTTTAAAGAAATAATAGGTGTCATGTTTAAAAAAATACACCAATAATATGTGAAATTTTAATAATGGGAATCCCTCTTGTGGCTTAGAACACATCACAAATAGGTAGGAGCCATTTTCAAAAGAAGTGTGAAGGGGTCAGTGATTAAGTGGCAAGTTTGATCATCCATCCAACGCATTAGGGCAGGGAAGAAGGCCAATATATCTAGGCTACCCAGTTGTGGGTTTTGATAACCGCATTCAAGCAACTAGTGAATGCAAACAAGTGATCCATTCCCACTGAGATGAGAATTATACTCCCACACATATTTTCAATAAAAATGAGACCATTTGTAGTTGGGACCGTCATATGCACACAACTTTGTTGTTTGACGTGGTAGTGAGAATGCCCTTGTTTCAATTCTGAGAGGCCATGAAGGATGTGAATAAATTAAGAGATTTGGATCCTTGGAGGATGTGTGATGTGAGTATAATAGGTATGTGGTCTATTAAGAAGTCAAAGGCATACCTTGGACCGATTGAGGATGTGGTGACATTTGAGCTTATAGTCCTCTTCATATGACCCTCTTCATCTATTTGACAAAGAAAGGGATGATATATGCGTAATATAACACTTTAGTGATTGATATCATTATAATTACTTTTTAGAAACACCCTCCTCATACTTTGATGGTCAAAATGAAAAAATTTTTCCTAATGTAGGTTCAATAACATTTTGAATCCCCATAGTTAAAACATTTCTTGAAGTTAGTCAGCCCCAAGGTGGGTTCGACAATTTTTTTTTCTATTTTCAAACAACTAACATCTCAAATTGATCTATTGAACACCTAAATCTGACTGAAATCAATTTGCATCAATGGTTCAATTTTAAAACTCATTTTCACCTCTTTTTGCAAATTGTCAACTTTGTGCCAAGGGGTCCTTTGACTAGTTTTTAAAACTAACCAAAACACTTGATTAAGTCATGCAATCTAATAAGCTAATACTTTGTTCCACACTCATGCACCATTTTAGATCTCATCCCATGATGACTTCAGGGTCAAAAGTTGCCCTATCAGAATGGCCTACAAGAAAAAATGTCAGAAGACCATAAAATGCATTCAGTTTTGACTTTGAAAACAAGTCAACCTGACACTTGGGGGCACAAAAATTTGGGTGTTAGTTCACTATTGTGAGGAGAGTATAAATCTAGGATTTAAGCTCATAAAAAATAACTAGGTGAATTTGGCAAGTGGTCAAAGTGGGCTACTCAGATTTGCAAAATTGGGAACAATGACAGAAAAGTGATTTTTGCAAATGGAATGGACCTAGGAAAGTGTGCAGACGGATTCATCTAGACTTGCAAACTGACACACTTAAAGAATTTTTAGAGTAAAACACAAAAATACAATCCATTTGATCTCACCTATCACAGACTCGGAGTTAAAAAATCTCGAACAAGGGTACTAATCAATCTACATTTCTTGACACCAGTAAAATATCATAAATTGCATTTGGAATCACATTCGAAAATTGATCAAATGGATTTGTCATAAGCTCAAATCTAAAACATAGCAAGTCTCTAACCTCTAGAATGTAATGAAAAAGGAATTTTTTTCATTTTGGTCAACTTGGTCAAAGTTATAACAGGTCAAACAGGGCCTCACAGAATTCTAAACAATTTACATCAACATGACAACACTAAACAACTGACTTTGAGGGATTCAAAACCTAGTCAAAATATGTTGAAACAACTTGAAATCTAAAACATAGGTTCTTTGATATGTGTACTAAACATTTCCAAAGTGGTGAGTCATGAAACATTACGAGGTGCAAGATATTCAAATGCAAACTAGGCTACATGTCATTGTTTGATACTAAGGTAAATATGCAGATTTGAACATTGCTCAAAACGGAACTTCATGAAATGAATCAGAATGGCAATTTATCTTCATGGGATGAGTGGATATGTTAAATTTAAGTTGTTAGAAACATTAAACACCTCTTAGGCCTCAAAAGGATAGCTAGGTAATCATGTATTAAAATGTGCTTAAAAGGACTCAAAAGCTTGGAATGGTACTCAAATCGGGAAGGCGATTTTGAGTCCCAACAATTTTTTCAACTAATAATTTATGCATGTATACATATCGTACCTTTGTAATTAATACATGTTCTAATTTTATTTTTTGCACACATTTATGTATGTATTGTAGGGGTACATGCCTCTTTTTACTCTATTTTTGATGCCAAATTGTGTACGTCGTCAAGACTCATTTGATGATGTAAGTAGTGGACAAGTGAGTTCTACTTTTTTTGAATTAGACACATGTGATTTTTAAATGTAATGTAATTTGCACGCAATTTATAAATTTAAAAGAGATTTAATTACATATGAAATTGTGTACATTGATTTCACTTTCTCTTGAATATATATATATATATATATCTAGGTGTCAACACATCCTAGTGAGCATCCTGATAGTCAGTCTTCAAAATATGAAATTGTGTACATTGATTTCACTTTCTCTTGAATATATATATAGGGGTCAACACATCCTAGTGAGCATCCTGATAGTCAATCTTCAAAATGCACTATGAGGAGACATCATGATGATAGTCCTACAACTGACGATCTATAGTTTTTTTTTACTATATATTATTTTCTCTAGACTTTCATCTAGAGAGATAATTTGATCTAGAATTTCATCTAGATTATACATTTTATTTTTTATTTGATCTAGGCTTTCATCCAAGTTATACATGTTTGATGATTGACATACGTATATATACATTCTCTAGACATTTCTTTTATATGTTAGATTATGTTGGATTATGTTAGATTTTGTTAGCATGTGTTGTTTTACACGTTAGATTATGTTGGAAATTATGTTAGATTAAATGTTAGATTATGTTGGATTATGTTAGATTACATGTTCTTTTACATGTTAGATTATTGTGATATTGCTATCAAGATTTACCTGTGTGATTTTTTAGTCAAACTTATTGACCCATGTTTCATGAGTAGTGATTCAACATGAATCCATCTCTCATGGAAATAAATGGAACACTTATCACTCATTGAGTCTAGGTGATGCTCATAGGGGTGAAGCACTGAGACTTCTCGGGAGGTCACCCATCCCAGTACTACTCATAGAATATCACAATTTGACTTGATGTGGAAATTATCTCCTACTTGTCAATGTTAGATTATATTAGATTATGTTGGTTTATGAAATTGATGTATACATATGAAATTGGTTAGGGTTAGGGTTAGGTAATTAACTTTACATAATTCTTGATTCCTAATAATGCAAGCGATATTTATATATGATTAAAGTCTAGTTCAAATCTAGTTCTATATTTCATCCCCTAAAGACACAAGTCCTAATTTCATCCCCTTAAGACAAGTGTTCGAATTTCTTCCCCTCTAGGCACATGTCCTAATTAGTTGCATACAAGTTCCTAATTTCTATAGTTGTTACAAATCACAATTTAAACTTCACAAGTTAAATGAAAGAGTAAAAGTAATATATAATTAGTTACAAGTCCTAATTTCATCCCCTTAAGACAAGTGTTCAAATTTCTTCCCCTCAAGGCACATGTTTTAATTAGTTCCATACAAGTTCCTAATTTCTATAATTAGTTAAAAATCACAATTTAAACTTCACAAGTTAAATGAAAGAGTAAAAGTAATATATAATTAGTTACAAGTCCTAATTTCATCCCCTTAAGATGAGTGCTCAAATTTCTTCCCCTCAAGGCACATGTCCTAATTAGTTGCATGCAAGTTCCTAATTTCTATAATTAGTTACAAAATTTCAATGAAAGAATAAAAGTAATATACAATTAGTTCAACCATATTTCAAATTGAAAATGATCAAGTTCAACCAAATTTCAAATTTCAAATAGCTCAACCAAATTTCAAAATGCTCAAGTTGTTTCAAATTACAAGTTGTTTCTATCTTGTATCAAGTGTGTCAACTCGATTCTGGATAACATTTAATATTTTCCATGATCATCAACATCGAGCCTCCACTTACGTATTCTAGGTCCTTTGACTAGATAAAGAGGTAGACCAGTGGCAATAACATGGTTACTATATGGATATACCTTGTTGTTAGGTTGATAATCAATTAAATGAATCCCATTCTTAAGTACTCTATTTTTCTTCAAATATGTTCCATGTACAACGATAGAACCTACATACACCAATCAAATAAGTCAATAAATTTGAATTCATAAAAACATAGATGTACATACACGTACATGATTCAACTATATACTAACCTATGGGAAACTTAATTCTATCACTTATTTCAATCTTTGTTAGCTTCTCTCTTTGTATTGTGTTAGGCAATAAATAATAGCTAACACTTTCTACATTTTCATATTCTCCCATGATTGCAAAAATACTGCTTACACAAAGTATATGTATATAAATTCCATGTGTCATGTACATGAGTATATATATTAAATAACTTACCAAAAATTATGAAACAAATACACTTGTATGTATATACATACATACTAACTCTGATCAATCTTGAAATATGGTCATACTCACTAGAAATCAATGGAATATCATCATAGTTTTCATCCTCAAACTCAATCATATTGATAACATGTAGTGGCACCAAAGTCCATTCACCCACATATCCACGTTCTTGATTAATGAAACCATCATAGTTTTCATCAATGCAATCAAGACAAAAACATAAGTATTCTCTTGTGTACAATGACCACACATTACTATATGTACTCATAACTCAATGCAAAGATCATGTCTTCTCTACCCTCTTGCATGCATGCATTGATCTTTGAATGTAAGGTCCATACATACATATAAAAAATGAGTTTTAAACATATATGTATCATATTTTAGTTATCACGTAATGTATTAAATATAAAATTAATTCAATTATAATATTCAAATTAATTTATACCTAATACCTCCCAAAACACTCTAAATGGTATGAATCAATCCACTTGCAATGACGTGTTGTTTGTATTTGTTGGCACCCTAAAATGTGTTTTGTGCCACTCAACCACATCATAGGCATTATTAATGTGATATCCTTTATAGTCCATTTGATACTTTCTTAAAGCATGTTTGATACAAGCTCCTACACCATCATGCTCACCATTTCCATGTCCACTCTCAAAAAAACTCCAAATGTGTGGTATATTAAGGTATCAATGATATCTACATACTACATAAAATGGTCTAGCTGATTTCAATTGTGTTGCACATCCATCTAACCATACAAAATGCTTTTCCATTTTTATGCCTTTATTTTTCAAATATTCAAAAAATGTCTTAAAACAATGTTCCATAAAATGTGTGTCATGTTCTTTGTCATCACTAATGTAAAAGTGATACTCTTTTTTAATGACTCATGCTTGATCTATACTTTCCACACCATCCAAATCAATTTGTGCACGTTGATAATAAACTTGAACCATAATAGTAACTTGCTCTATAAAGTAGTATTTTGCTTGAAGTTGTTTTTGAGAAATGAAGGAGTAATTCTTTGCAAAGTGAACAATAGAAAAAATTGTTCCGAGTGGGAAAGTTTCTCATAGTGTTTGAAACTATTCTACTTGCCACTTAGCAAAAAACCCATGACATATATATGGTTGAATCAATTTATGAAAATTTGACATAAATTCTCTAGCATGTATGTCATCCTCTACGTATACCAACCTTGTTGATTCTTTTCCAACTTTTGTTTCTAACTTTATGTACCTATATCTCTTACATTTTACCATCCTCATCATATTAGTATCTTCATCTCTCAAAGGAAATTTGGTTAGGTTATCAAGTTTCACAAGTTCCTCTTATGCAATCTATTTCACCTATTCCACAATCATTTGGTTTCTCACATAAGATTGATGTTATGAATTGGCTCAGTCATTTATGAAGAGAATTTTGAGAACCACCACTTTCTGCGATCATCTTTTTGAAACCTTGATAATAAAAATCAAATTCAACATGACATCAACAATAACATGTTTCGAAAGATCTATTTAGCTTCATAAAATAGGGTTTCAATCTTTCAAACATTGTGTCAAGATTTCAATTACAAAATGAGAGATACAATTCATGTTGCATGAGACCCAACCAATGTTTTGTGTGTTGAACATACTCCTTAGGCCTAGTCATTTTCTTGATGATATCTATTCTATTTGGTGAAGGATGTGTATTATCAATCCAAAATTGAATGAATAAGTTCTTAATTATTTCCACAATCCTATCAGATCGAGGAACTCTACACATTAGTGCCCAATTTCCTTCTAATATACTATCATCCAAATTGTTTCTCCTTTTTCAAATAATGTGATATCATCTTTCGACTATACCCAAGATGAGATGATAGTGAAGAAATCTGTCTTTTTTGCCATAATTTCTTATTTAAAATAGATGTTAGTGTCACTCTTTGTGCAATGGATTTATCTGCAGATCTAATTTTTTTCCCAACGTAATGTAACCCTTAACACTTTCAACAATATAATTTTTTAGTTTAGAAGTCTCCCTCTATCTTATACTTGTATCTATACCCAATAGTTTCAATGGCTCTTTTAATTCATCTTTTTAAGAAGTGAAATTGATAATAGTTGAGTTTTCTCCATTGTATCAAGATTCTCAAATTGTGCAATTATTTCTTTAGACTTTTTATTCAATTTCCTCGTTGTAGTATGTATAGGTTGACTAACATATTCTCTCAATTTTTCCACATCCATTTCAATTAAATGATCTATGTTTCTATGATTATTTTTTCTCTTAAAACTTTGAGCTAGATTAATATTCTCATTTGTTGTTTGATCTCGGGCTACAAGAAAAATTGAAATAAAGAATTAAGATACAACTTCTCTTTAGGGTCCACATATGTGTATATACATAAAAAATAAACTATTAAATACAATTTATCTAACCTTCAGATGATCCTTCTTTGATATCCATTCCTTCATCTTCAATTTCCTCATGTCCAACATTTTCATCATATACTACTGCACGTGCATGATATAACAAATAAAATCAATCACGTTTGTAAGGGGATTTGTCTCTAAGATTAAAAATCAAAGATATAAAGTTTGCCTCTAGACCTAGAAATCTAGAGAGAAATTGTATTTGTAAGAGATGCATGCATACATACCTGTTTGAACTTGGGATGAACCTTCTCCAACCTTAGTAGGTTGTCTTGGATAACTACATCCTAAATAAATTCATAATTTAAAACACCATAATTAAAATAAATCCTAATTCTAAATATTATAATTTAAAAGCCATAATGTAATAAACCCTAATTCTAAATATTCATAATTTAAAAACTATAATGTAATAAACCCTAATCCTAAATATTCATAATTTAATAAAACCTAATCCTAAATATTCATAATTCAATAAAACCTTAATATTAAGTTAATAGCAACCCTAAGTAAATTATATTTACCTTATTCCTAATTGGATAAACCCTAACCCTAACTATATACATGCAAAAAGTCTACAATACAATTGTACAATATATGAACTAAATATGCATTGAAAAAAAGATTGAACATGTACCTTGCCTCCTATAATATCCTACTCAAGTTTTTTTGATAATTTTCATCTTCTTGTTTGTCAGTTCTTCTTTGTGAATGTTTACTTTCTCTTTTACCTTTATTTCCAATGTTACAAATTTTTCTTCCAAAATTCAAAAACAAACAAGTTGCAAAATATTTCCTCCCTCCCAACTAAAGTGTGAATTATCTAATTGGATTTGAATGTTATAATTGAAATATATATATATATATATATATATATATATATATATATATAACAATGTTTATTAAAAAAAAAAACCCTTAAGGTCGACCTTAGTTTTGATTGAAACTACATTAGGTAGTTTCGATGGAAACTAAGGTCAGCCCATTTAACTGCATGGGTCAAGCTTTCTTAGTTTTGATAGAAACTGGACAATTTTGTTTCTATCAAAATTGATGTTTTGAGTTTATATCAAAACTAGGTAATTATAAGTCATCCCCAAGTGTAACAAGATTTCCAATATTTTCATGGCCTTCAAGCTTAATTAATAGGTTCAGATGGAGCACTAAAGTCACATCATTTTGCATGATAGAATTACTTTGAATGAGATTTCTAATGAGTATGAATTTGCTACATTTTGAATTTTTTAGGTATACATTTTTGCATGTGAATTGAATAGAGGTTCATTATACAAAAATAAACCTATATATTGGATGCTCATGGAAAAATAGTAACTAAGAGAAAATAAGTTTTGAAAACTAACTACAATCTCCGTATTTGAGTCCTATTTCAATCAAAAAAAGAAATCATGAAATCGGCTAAATATATAATAAGTTACATGTGTCAAAAACCATGTATGTCCAAATTCGTGTTAGGTCAACTTTAAACTCTGATAAAATATGAAATACTATGGATAAAGATATTAGATCACCTCCATGGTTTTGGTATGGATGTTAATAAACTAAATTTGAAAGAATTG
Source organism: Cupressus sempervirens (assembly GCA_028749045.1). Taxonomy (NCBI): domain Eukaryota; kingdom Viridiplantae; phylum Streptophyta; class Pinopsida; order Cupressales; family Cupressaceae; genus Cupressus; species Cupressus sempervirens. The sequence continues at coordinate 530,250,984 of CM053784.1, forward strand.
CATTGATATCTATTGTAGAAAAAAAGTTGTGTGTGTCAAAAATAATGTCACTTTTTAAACATCAGGTTTTTGATAACATACCAATTTTTGTGGGAGAAAAAAATAATTCAATCAAATAAATTACAAAAAAATATTTTAAAAATATTTTGATTCTACACAAAAAATCCTAAAAGACTTTAATTTACTTCATCTTCAAATTCCTAACCGTTAAATGGTAATTTGCATCTGAAAGTGAAAGTTTTCTTTAAAATTCATAGTTAAGTGTCAGTTTAGGAAAAAAAAGTGTAACCCACTATTGTGGTTTCACCCGAATCTCTATAGCACTAATTCACTTGGCAACCCTTCAAGAAATCACTCTTCACCTCTTCATAACTCTTCTTAGCCTCCTGCTTAAGTTCACCAGTCAATAGCATCAACAACTTATCCAACCTTACTAGGTTAGCCCTTGTCCCTCCTTAAATAGGTAATTTTGATCTTTTACCTCTTAAACATCACTGTAGATCATAGGGTTTGGTCAGATTCATTGAATCCTTCCATCATTTTGTCTCTTCATTTCCATTCTAGAAACTTCTCCAAACCTCTCTTTGAATTCATGCATAGAAACGGTCAAACATGATTTCCCTTGAATTAAATGATCTAGGTCATCCATCCTTATCTTCAAAATTTTTTACATATTCCAAGAATTCAATTATGTTGGCTGGAAATCAAGATTTCCTAATAATCTATCAAATGTTGTCACTTGGCCAACATTGGGTTCTGACATTCAATCATCACTGAATTAATCGGTTGATACTAATTATTCTTGTTCAACATACATATTGATACTTGGTTGATACTGATGCTTGGTTGACACTATATTTTTCTCGACTTATGTTGTCACTCAATCAACTCTAGCATCACTCAGCATAAACTTCTAGTTACTTAATCTTTTGTCTTTACTCAATCAAGTCGATGCATTTGGTCATGTATTGATCACTTCTTCTAGGCTTCAATTAAATTGTATTCTCCACATGTGTTATGATTAAACAATCATATTATCTTGTCAAATTCTAACAATGATTAAGTGCCCATTGTAGTTCCTCATAACTCAACCTTTCCTCTAGGTCCTTTTGTTATCTCCTCTTCATCAATCATCTTGATATTGCACTCTACTCAAATAGCAATTGTCTTACCAATAAGGTTTCACATCACTGATAACATAACAATTGTTCCAATTGTAATTTTGAATAATTTCATGGTTCCATGTCTCCTTTGACAATAATTGGTTTGAGGATTTTGAGGCACACTTAGACCCACATAGCTAGGTGGAGTCAATGTCTGGTGCTTGCACACACCTGTATCACCAATTGACAAGATATAAAGCATATAAATATATATAGAAGCTGTAACAAATGAATTTTCATAACCAATTTAAAACTCCTAATGATATGATTTATAAGTAGTTAATTCCATTTCACATGACAATGACTTCTATTAACCAAATATAACTATGATAAAAGTCATTGTTTCTAATTGAACTATATTTCATATTCAACTGATATAACAAGAACGAGGAATATATATATATATATATATATATATATATATATATATATATATATATATATATATATATATATATATATATATATATATATATATATATATATATATATATATATATATATATATATATATATATATATATTGCTAACAATTTAACCATTTCTAACTAATAACATATTCAGCTGATAAATAACGACTAACTTTCTTAATTGAATTTATATCAAACTAAAATAAACATTTATTCAATGTAAGTGAAAAATATTTACTCTATCTGAAATATAAAACTATCTAATTATTTCTACTAAAGGATTATAAAGTAAAAGTGAAAAAGAAACATATATTAATAATGGAAGATTCTTTATTTGGTTGTTCAAGCTTTGGCATTGATGAGAGGAGAAGCATTGACATAGGCTTAACCTCCCAACCTTGGACCATACTTATCCCCACACATCGTAACTTATTAGAACGATCGTTCCTACCTCAAGATCAGGCTTGGGATGTTCTTCAGTCCAACCATTCGAGCTATCGTGTGGTCTGAGTGCCCAATCAGTTATACCTATATAACTCACATGTGCAAACAAACAAGTGATCTCAAGATTGGCATATATGCCTATAAACTACCTTGGCCAAGGATTTCAAATGGGTTCATGGACCCAATCACCACCACTCAACTTGAAAACCGATACCATTACTGGGACATGTATGAGCTATTAATTATTCATTATTTAGATATTCATATCTAATTTCATCATTTGTTCTTGCAGGTTATTTTAACCTCTTCACAATTCCATCGCTTCTATGTTAGGTGAATCCTAGGTGCTTGAAAGATTATGATCATCCTGTTATTATTTACATCTCTTCACCTTTTCTATGGCATCTTGCCAGTGAATTCCTCAATGTTTTTGAGATTATGAACATTATGATATTATTTACACCTCTTCACCATTTCTATGGCATCTTGCCAGTGAATTCCTCAGTGTTATAAGTATTCTGATTATGTTTGGGAATTATGATAGCATGGTCATTGATGTCAGTTCACACAATCAATCAAGTTTTCTACAACTACCATTTGTATTCATAAATGATATAAATCACAAGGATACTTGATGAAGATCTTCAATGATCTCTATGTAATGTAGGGGATCAAAAACAAAGTATTGTAAATTGATTTCAATCTAACATATTAGAATAGAAAGAAGTTATGAACTTGGAAACATATTTTGTTTTATTCTCAGCCCTCTCATTATATACTGACTGTAATATGACATTATACTTGGTGAAAATCAAACTATGAATTACAAATGCTTGTATTGTATTTCATTCAACCTTAGAATGAGTAGCCGACTACAGTTGGGCTTAAACTTAGAAAAGAAGAAGATAAATTATGACATGTGATTGCTTAAATTCATGACCTGCGATTAAGATGTAGCTTCTTTTGCCCCTGGCTGGAACTTTTGTTGGCTGCTAGCTCACCCGATATTTGATACTTAGTTTTAGTCTTCAATTGCCAATAGAATTAAGGAAAGAAAAGAAATCAAGTTTGAGAAAAAAAATGGGGAATGTTCAGTTGAGAATGTCTAATCTTGGCTTAATATGAAACATATCAGATAATAGAAAGGAGAGGAAGGAAGGAATGATTGCCCTTAGTCAATTCATGGCTTCTTTAAAGGTTAGCAAAGACTCCTCGACTTCCATCGGTTTTTCAAAATGTCCATTCAAATTCATAAACATTAATTCAATTTGAGAAGAAAAGAAATGTAGAGGGAAAAGAAATAAAAAAGAGTTAAAGAGTTATAATCTTTATTTTATTATTATTATACATTCTTATATACTTTCACATAAGTATATTGATGAGGTGACATCATTAGATTATATTATTATAATTTATTGGTGCCATTTCATTTTTATATTTATGTGTTCGTATGTAAGTGTTTATTATAATGATAAGATAAAAATTAATAAATAATCTCTAAAGTTATGTATTATTATTTAATTTAGATTATTTTATGTTTTATTATATTATTTCCTTAATAGCTCATGCGGTCCCATAATGTAACCCGTGGACAAGTCTTCATATCCTTTCCAAGGAAGTCTTAGGTCATACCTATCAATCCTGATGACTAAACCAAATGAACATCCCATTCCTATGATCCCATTTAGCAATGCTTCCCCTCTCTTTAATCTTCTCTTGCAATCACCCATGTAAAACATTCTCGCCAAAACATTAATTTCATAATATTTCAAAACAAAATATATTAATCATTAATTCAAATCAAACAACTATTAGTCATCTAATAAAAATTATAGGTTACCAGTCATTTCATCAATGTATATAAATAACTAATTCATTTCTCATGATCATGAAAAAAAAAATCGTTAATAGTTGAAACAATGTATATAAATAACTAACCCATTTCACATGATTATGAATAGAAATAATTTGTTAACAGTTGGTACAAATTATATAAATAACTAACTCATTTCACATGATTATGAAAATAAATAATTCATTAAACCAATAGTTATGATCAAATTTTAAAATTAGGGCAAAATTTGGAATGTAACATACCCTCTAGCTTAGATTTTTCATCGTCTTCAATGAACATAACAACAAAACTTAAAGCAATACTTAATTAGTTTAAACAAGAAGAAAATAAATGTTTAGTTTCCAGTTCTAGAGAAAAGATGTGGGTGTTTTTGGAAAAATTCATGATAATCCTCCCAAGTGGCATTATCCTCAGCATATTGGTCCCACTAGACCTTGCCCTAAATCACCTCCTAATTTCGTAAGCGTAGCTTACATACCTCAACTATTTTGAGTGGTCTTATCTCTATCACCCCTGGTTCTCGCAGTTGTAATAATTTCCAATCAATCATATGATCATGGTGCGTAATGTACTTTTAAAGATATGACACATGGAAGATGTCATGCATCCTAGCAAGGGCTAGTGGTAAAGCAATTTTGTAAGCTATCGGGTTCACAACTTCCATTACTTCAAAGGGTCCCACATATCTCGGGGCTAATTTAGCATTCTTACCAAACTTGATGGTACTCTTCTAAGGTTTAACTCTTAATAATACCTTTTCCCCTACTAAGAATTCTCTAGGTGTTCTTATGGCATCAACATAACTTTTATGTCTATCATTAGCTTCCTTTAATCTTTGACAAATCTGGATTAGCTGTTCTTCCATTTCTTTAAGCATTTTGGGTCCAACAATGATTCTATCTTCCAACCAATTCCAATTCATAGGAGTTCTACATTTATGACCATACAAGGCCTCAAAGGGGACCATTTTAATGGTGGACTAATAGCAATTGTTATATGAAAATTCTACCAAGGGTAAGTATGTTTCCCACTAGTATTGTTGGTCCATACAGTATACTCTTAGAAGATCTCCTAACACCTAATTCACTCTTTTTGTTTGACCATCTGTCTCAGGGTGATAAGCTGAACTGATGTTTAATTTAGTGCCCAAAGCTGAAAATAATGTTTTCCAAAATCTAGAAGTTATCCTAGCATCCCTATCTAAAATAAATTTCTCTAGAATTCTATACAATCTAAAAATTTCTTTTATGAATTTATGGAAAATCTTCAATGCTCCATCAACTAAATTCCCTAGTATAAAATGAGTAACCTTTGTCAATCTATCAAACATAACCAAAATGGTATTGTATCAATTTCGCATCATAGGTAATCCTTGTACGAAATCCACGAATATTATCTATCATTTCCATTGGGGTACCTCATTAGAGTGTAAACGAACTACTGGGTATCGATGTTCTATTTTACTCTCTGGCATTCCAAACAACTTGTGAAAAACTCTGTTATCTCCCTTTTTCATTCCCTTCCAAAAATATAGGGGTTTTATATTATATAGCATTTTTGTTACTCTTGGCTATCCAGAATATGGGGCTAAATGGAATTCTGCTACAATCAGTCTTCAAAATTTAGGGTTGATGGGTACATAGATCCTGTTGTGATATCTTAGTAATCCATCCTCTTCTAAACTAAAGTCTGTATACTTGGAATCTTGTGGATCCCTGATAAGAGCTAGGCTAATTTCTACATTAAACTCACCATGTTCTAAGTATTGTAAAATCCGGTCCCTTAACCTGAAGTTTATAGTAGCCATTGCATAGATGTGCCTTCTCCGACTTAGGGAATCTCCCACCTTGTTTTCCTTTCCTTTAATATAACTTATGTCAAACTCATAGTTAGCTAAAAATTATAGCCACCTCCTTTGTCTAGCATTTAGATTTGGTTGGGTGAAGATATATTTCAAACCGTGATGATCGGATCTAAGTTCAAAAGGAATCTAATTAAGTAATGTCTCCACATTTGTAAGGCATGCACAATAGTTGCTAATTCAAGATCACGGGATGCATAATTCTATTCATAGTTTTTCAATTTCCTTGATTCATAAGCAATAACCTGTTCATCCTACATTAACACACCTCCTAATCCTTTTTCAGATGCATCTGTTATGTGAACTGCTTTTGTAGATCAAGTACCTTTAATATGGGTGTTGTAGTTAGTTTTTCTTTCAAAAACTCAAAGGCTTATTGACATTTTTCTGTCTAGATAAATTTCTTTCCCTTTCTCTGAAGTAGTGTGATCGGATAGGCTATCCTTGAGAAATTTCTAACAAATTTTCTATACAACCTACTAATCCCATAAAGCTTCTAACCTCTGATACAGTTCTAGGTATAGGCCATTCCTTAATTGCTTTAATTTTGAATGGATCTACTGCTATGCCCTGAGCTGATATAATGTGCCCTAAATACTAAATTTCCTTTTGATAAAAGGCACACTTAGATAATTTTTCATATAGTTTATGTTCTCTTAATCTTTGCAAAACTATTTCTAAATGCCTTTGATGTTCTTCCTCATTCTTATAATAGATTAAAATATCATCTATAAAGACCAACAGAAGCTTATCCAGGCAGTCTTGAAATATGTTGTTCATTAAGCTCATAAAAGCTACTAGGGCATTGGTTAACCCAAATGGAAATATAGTAAACTCGTAATTTCCATACCTAGTTCTGAATGCAATTTTATGTATATCTTCATCCTTTATACGAAGTTGGTGGTAACTTGACTTCAAATCAATTTTTGAAAACACTATCGTGTCCTTCATTTGATCAAACAGATCATCTATTCTAGGTAATGGGTATCAATTTTCAATGGTAACTTTATTGAGCATTCTGTAATCTATGCATAATCTCATGGTTCTATCCTTTTTTCTAATGAAGAATAGTAGGGCTGCCCACGATGAAACACTGGGCTAGATCAGTTTCTTTTCTAACATGTCTTGAAGCTAGATTTGTAATTCCATTAATTTTGTACTTGTCATCCTATACATGGTGCCCAAGATATGAGTTCTGCTCCTGGTATCAAATTTATGGTGAAATCAAAGGCTCGAGAAGGGGGCAGTCCAGGGAATTCTTCAGGAAATACATCTAGATAATTCTTTAAATAGTGATATTTTTCCTCAAAAGATTCTTTTAACTTTTCTCTGATTTCCCCATCCTCATAAATATATTTGTCTCCATAAGTGGTGGTTTTAGGTTCTCTCTTGTCCTCAATCTTGACTACAAAAATCTCATAGCCTTTTCTTCCATATCTCTCAAGTTACATTACATAAATCTGTTTCAATCTAATTTCATGTTTAATCCCTATAATGCTTGTTGGTCTACCTCAATCATCCACACAACTTACAGTTTTGGCAAGACAATCTACCTTGGCCTTATGTTTACTAAGCCAATTGATTCCTATGATAATGTCATAAGACCCAAGAGGTGCTACATACAAATTCAATTTTGTTGAAAATTTTGGGAAGTCAACTTGAGCTTCAAACAGGCACTACTCTACCTTAGTCCTTGACTGGTTTGCATATTTGACTATCCATGGTTTTGCCATAAAGCTAGATCTTTTTGGAAACCTACTTAATAGTCTAGGTGCTATAAAATATTTAGAAGCTCCAGTATCAATTAAAATGAACATAGGGTTTTCGTAGATCTTACCTGGAGTTTCAATAGGGCCTATCTACTATTTTGTTTGCCTATTATTTAGGGCTGCATGAATCCTCTGCTAAAAAACTTATTGTTGTTGTGGAAAAGGTGTCATTGTGGCTGGTTGGTATTGGGTTTACTGTGGCACTTACTAGCACAATGATTTCCTCCATAGGTGAAGCATCATAGAATTGGTCCCTTCTTTTCATTATTCTTCTCATTCTTATTTGTATTGTAATTACCTTTAACATACTTGACCCCATTTCCTTTTGACTCTAGTTTGTTGTACTTGAAGTCCTTAAATTGTCTTTTCTGGGATCCAAAATCAACACCCTTTGAATTCCAGGTTGTTTTCCTCTTATTGTCTCGAATGGAATCATCCTTCTTGATTTTGTGCTCTTTCCAAACTACCTTCTCTAGAGCTTCCTCCATGGTTTAGGGGTGAGAACATCAACAACTCCACCTATTTTGTTCTTCAAACCCATGATGAATTTTCTCACTTTCAAATTGGTATCCTACTGATATGATGGTACATACTTTAATAGTCGAGTGAACTTCTCCCAGTACTTATGTACTAGCATGTCTCCTTGCTTCAAGTTTTGAAAGTCTAGAAGTTTCTAATCATAAAAGGTTTCGGGCAGCCAGTGGTTCCTAAAAATGGTTACAAACTTTTCCCAAGTGATCTTAGTGGTTTTTATGTTTTGTTCAACTTTGGTGTTTCCCCACCAAATTGCAGCTTCTCCTATAAAATGATATATTCCCTAAACTGCTTTTGAGGTTTCAGAGAAGTTCCTAATCTCAAAATATCATTCCATTTCAGTTAACCAAGCTTTTGCTTCCTCCCCAGACTCAGAACCAGAAAACTTGGGTGGTTTGATTTTCTTAATATCTGCTGATAGATCAGTCACTATTTCTTGTTTCTTTTATTTTTCTAATTGTTTGGGTGAGGAAGTTTTCTTATTATGCTCAAAGAATTCTATCTCTGCTCTAAGAGGAGGGGAGGATTGAGTTTCCTCACGACTTTGCCCCATTTGGGCTACCATTTCATTCATTCTTCTTTCCACATTTTCCAACTTTAGTTGTGTTTCTTGCACGATTTGAAGTAACAAGTCATTAAAAGACTGCGTGTTCTCATGAATTATGCCTTGATCTAAAACATTCTTGTTGTTGTTCATTTTATGTTTATTGTTTTCACCTATTAATTTACAAATTTGTGTCAATTAAGTGGATTTAAAAAAAAAAATCATAAAAGAAAAGGTCTTGCAAATACATGAAACACATGAATTAAGAACTTAGTACTTTGTTGCTTCACTTAGAGCAACCTTATTTACAAAATTTCCTCTATTGAGGATGTTTAGATCAAAATTATTTAGTCTTGCTTTGCAACACTTAATTTTGGCTCAGATTGGTACATATCCCGCACCATCCAAGCTCTATGGAACTATAAAACGGAATTGCCTTGCCAAACGTTCCAGTTTTGAATCAATTTGATCTTATATGTTGCTTTGCTAGCAAGAGTCCATTTGACTCTTTCTTTCTTCATCCATTGTATTGCCTAGTTCAGAGTTTTGTTGTCTCGGGGCATGGAAAAGTAGGTGTACTCGTATCTAGGCATGGTTTTAATTAAATAAGGAAAAATGGGATGTCAAGTCTTCTTGTGGGGTATTTTACGTACTTGCATCTTGTGCAATCAGTCTAGAACTTTTAGGTTTACATAGAAGGTAGTGTGCCCTAGGTTCAGTGCGAACCCATCGCTTTGATACCATATGTAACAAAAAAAAATTCATAACCAATTTAAAACTCCTAATGATCTAATTTATAAGTCACCAATTCCATTTCACATGACAATGACTTCTATTAATTGAATATAACTATGATCAAAGTAACTATTTCTAATCTAACTATATTTCATGTTTAGCTAATATAACGAGAATGAGGAATAAATATATATACATTGCTAACAATTTAACCATTTCTAACTGATAACATAGTCAATTGAAAAATAACGACTAACTTTCTTAATTGAATTTATATCAAACTGAAATAAATATTTATTCAATGCAAATGAAAAACATTTACTCTATTTGAAATATAAAATTGTCTAATTATTTCTACTAAAGGATTATAAACTAAAAGTTAAAAAGAAGCATACAGTAATAATATGAGATTCTTTATTTGGTTGTTGAAGCTTTGACATTGGTGAGAGGAGAAGCATTGACATAGGCTTAACCTCTCAACCTCAGACCATACTTATCCCTATGCATCCTATCTTATTAGAACAACCCTCCCTACCTCAAGATCGGGCTTGGAATGTTCTTTAGTCCAGCCATCCAAGCTATCAGGTGGTTTGAGTACCCATTCAATTATATCTATATAACTAAAGTCTACAGACAAACAAGTGATCTCAAGATTGGCACATATGCCTATAAACTACCTTGGCCAAGGATTTTAGATGGGTTCATGGACTTGATCACCACCACTCGACTTGACAATAGATTCCATTACTAGGACATGCATGAGCTATTAATTATTCATTATTTAGATATTCATATCTAATTTCATCATTGGTTCTTGCAAGTTATTTCCACCTCTTCACCATTCCATGGCTTCTATGTTGGGTGAATCCTAGGTGCTTGAAAGATTATGATCATCCTATTATTATTTACACCTCTTCACCTTTTCTATGGCATCTTGCTAGTGAATTCCTCAGTGTTTGTGAGATTATGAGCATTCTAATATTATTTACACCTCTTCACCATTTCTATGGCATCTTGTCAACGAATTTCGTAGTGTTATAAGTATTCTGATTATGTTTGGGGATTATAATAGCATGGTCATTGATGTCGGTTCACACAATCGATCAAGTTTTCTACAGCTACCATTTGTATTCATAAATGATATAAATCACAAGGATACTCGATGAAGATCTTCAATGATCTCTATGTAATGCATGGGATCAACAAAAAAGTATTATAAATTGATTTTAGTCTAACAATGCATAGCCGGCTATGGATGAATATCAGAATAGAAAGAAGTTATGAACTTGAAAACATATTTTGTTTTATTCTTAGTCCTATCATTATGTACTAACTGTAATATGACATTATACTAAGTGAAAATCAAACTATGAATTACAAATGCTTCTACTATATTTCATTCAACCTTGGAATGAGTAGCCAACTATAGTCGAGCTTAAACTTAGAAAAGAAGAAGATAAATTATGACATTTGATTGTTTAAATTCATGACCTATGATGATGTGGCTCTTCTTGCCCCTGGCCAAAAATTCTGTTGGCTACTAGTTCACCTGCTATTTGATGCTTGGTTTCATACTTTAGTGGCCAGTAGCATTAAGGAAAGAAAAGAAATCAAGTTTGAGAAAAAAACTAGCGAATGTTTAGTTGAGAATGTCTAAGCTCGACTTAATATGAAATGTATCAAATAATAGAAAGGAGAGGAAGGAATGAATGATCCACCTTAGTCGATTCATGGCTTCTTTAAAGGTTAGCCGAGACTCCTCGGCTTCCATCAGTTTTTGAAGATGTCCATTCAAATTCATAAACATTAATTCAATTTGAGAACAAAAGAAATGTAGAGGGAAAATAAATAAAAAGGTGTTGAAGAGTTATAATATTTATTTTATTATTATAATACGTTCTTATATAAGTTCACATAAGTATATTAATGAGGTGACATCATTAAATTATATTATTATAATTTATTGGTGCCATTTCATTTGTATATTTATGTGTTCGTATGTAAGTGTTTGTTACAATGATAAGATAAAAATTAATAAACAATCTCTAAAGGTATGTATTATTATTTAATTTAGATTATTTTATGGTTTATTATATTGTTTCCTTAATATCTCATGCGGTCCCATAATGTAAACTATGGATAAGTCTTCATATCCTTTCCAAGGAAGTCTTAAGTCATACGTGCCAATCCTGATGACTGAACCAAATGAACATCCCATTATGATGATCTCGTTTAGCAATGCCTCCCCTCTCTTCAATCTTCTCCTGCAATCACCCATGTAAAACATTCTTGCCAAAATATTAATTCCATAGTATTTCAAAACAAAATATGTTGATCATTAATTCAAATCAAACAATTACTAATCATCTCATAACAATTATAGGTTATCGGTCATTTCATCAATGAATATAAATAACTAACTCATTTCACATGATCATGAAAAGAAATAATTCATTAACACTTGGTAAAATGTATATAAATAACTAACTCATTTCACATGATTATGAAAAGAAGTAATTCGTTAATAGTTGGTACAATGTATATAAATAACTAACTCATTTCACATGATTATGAAAAGAAATAATTTGTTAAACCAACAGTTATGATCAAATTTAAAAATTAGGGCAAAATTTTTGATGTAACAGAAGCAATGATAGATATGGAAGGAGGAATGCGACATCATGTAGATCTCCCAAAGAAATGGCTATTACTACCTCCCCTCATCCACACACCAAGAAGAGTAAACATACATATATAAGGCATCATGGGTTAGCTTAAGAGCAAATAATAATAAGAACATTATAAAAAAGGTATTGAAAACACAAATAATGAACACATAAAGAATAATATAATTCAACCATATACCCAATATTCTAAAGACATCAAATAGAACATGATCAAATGCCTAATGCAAAGAAATATGTAACATCATAAGAAATAAAAGTGAAGTATAAACATATTATAGCATAAGAACCTAGTTGATTACCAGTTTCTGAGTAGATAGGTACCATGCTTTTGTGTTAAGAATGTATGATATTATCTTATAGTTTTACTTATACATGAATTTGTAAAGTTATGAAATCAATGGGTACTAGAAGTAACCTTATCTCCCAACCTAGTACATGTGTGCTTATGCTATCTTCAAAACCCTACTAATACTTGTTAAGATAAGAGGGGTATTACAATAACTATGTAGTGACTCTACTAGAGTGTAATCACTTCGCTCATACTAGCCCAATATGTATAATGGGTATGGTAAATCAACTCCCTTATGAGGTTACATATTATGTCCTCACACCAGCTTCTATAGAAGAATTGATATCGCTTAGACACACCATCCTTGCATTGGTTCCCTTGGGACACATAACTATTGCTTAGATGGGAAGATCACTTATCTCATATTAAGTTTTACTATCCCATGTTTATTAATTGATTATCACTTTTTAGAACCTCTCCATATTATCTTGTAGGCCACTTACTTGGAAATGGTGCTTGTATGAGGCACTCCATCACTTTACCCTATATACCCTTCTCATCATACAATAAGTGTCATTAGGATATGGAAGTTCCCAACCCAACCCAAACATAAATATACACTCAACTAGCCTAGATCTAGGAGTTCAGGTCTTATGAGATCGTGTTATAGGAATGTGCACATATTCATGAGTGAGAATAACCAACTTCATGTAAAACAATGATAAACAATATGCAAGGGTTGAATTCATTAAATACAACATTAAAAGAAAAGCATAAACACACTCACGAAATAAATTGAGTGGAAACCATAATGAGATACAATAACACAACTCAAAAAACCACTTTTCCAAGATCACAAATTCTCATGAAATACATAATTCATTGCATACCATACAATGGTGGCATATAATGCACACAAAGGAACCAATACTCAAATTATGGCATAAACTAGCAAAAGACAAAAATTCACACTTCACAACTAAAAGCACAAACTCAAATCAAGATTTAAAATCCTTAAGAATGTTCTCTATCCCTTTTGATTCCATAGTTCTAGTCTATGTGGCAAAGGATACTAACAAAAAATTCAAGTCAAGCTACACAAGGCAATAGACAATTATTGGGTGGTACAGAAAACAAGGCAATGCTCCAAACACAAAAAATTAAAAGCATCCCAAAATTCAACAAAATTGAAAATCCATTTCCAAAACATGTGCAAACTGTAAAAGATCCAATAAAAAGAAGTTTCATGCATACGCACAAAATTTGACAACATAAGTAGTAAAAACTTTCATTTTCAAACATGAAATCATATAAATGAACATGCTTGTCTAATTGGGTCACATGACTGCATGAAAATGGGGGGCAAATACTAGATCTCAACTTCTAACCATTTAGCTATAAAAAAAAGCTAAAATGAAGAAAAACAATAAAAATGAGGAATCCCTACCTCAAGTCAAAGCTCAAAAAATTGAAAAGAAGAGAATAAATTAACATGAGTACAAAAGAGGATGAAAATTATGGGGTATGTGAGGAATTGTGCCACAAATCCAATGAGCCACTCCTCACGAAGATATGGCGAGCCAATCTCAGCCAATGAACAAATCTCTAATTTCTCCAAAAGGGTTTTGGAGAGAAAAAATCTATTTTCCAAACACAAAAAGTAGAAGTGAGTGTGAAGAACTCACTTTTTTGCCTATTATAAGAACTTTTATTAAAGTGACTTATAAATTAGAGCATGAAATCACTTAAAAGACTAATTTTCCTATTTCTAAAATTAAATATATTGGCTTTAGGCATTTGGAATCCAACTATGATAAATTAGTTGGTAAATAAATTAAATAAATTAAATCATCAAGAATCTTCCAACACAAAATTAATTTTAGTTTTAATAATTTCCACCACAATTACAAAACCCTAAATGCATAGATACATTCACTGGCCTAATCACATAATGCATTATGAATATGAATCTACCAATATTTACCAAAGGGTTAATAATATAATAATTAGATACATAATGCATATAGGGATGACATTGGTTCAATATGCAAGGTCAAGATCACTATCTCCTAGTGCCCATTGTCAATGATATATGTACATACTCAAATCCTATATTAATGGAGGATGTATATGGTGCCTATTCAATAAACAAGAAAACATCAAGTACAAATGCTCAATATATAAATAGCTAAAGCATAAACAAACACATATTCACATTGAAGGAGAACATAACACTTTGTAGATCTCATATGCAAGTGACTACGACTTCATTCCCACTTCATACTAGCACCAACTATCAATTACACATAAAAGTTGTGCAATAGAACATAACAACATATAATCACATGATATTGCATTTAGGTTAAAATATTTAATTAATCATTTACAATCATTTTGACCTATATATTAGTTGAAATTGATATATATATATATATATATATATATATATATATATATATATATATATATATATCAACAACATAAAGGCATAATAACAATGAGTCCAAATTAACATCCTATAGATATATAATCCATCATCCAAACACATATGTAAATAAATCATTTCCTAATTATTCTAAGCATATGTCAATGGAAATAAGTAACTGAATTACTCAACAACGTATATGGCACAATAATTTACAAATCCTAAACAATCATCGTAGAGAAACATCAATAATCTCAAATGCAAAGTAAATCAGACAATATCGTAAGACACCATCATATAGATATAGTCAAAATACTACTAACAATTTGATTAAATATATAAGTCAACACTACTACAAGAACTAGAATCATATGTAATAGTCAAATGCATCACATAGTGCAACCATTACTTATATCTCAAGGGCACTCACAGAATAATGTTGTGATACCATATAAATCTAGGTGAGCATTGGCACAAACCTCAGTAAAACCATTGAATACATCATAAGCCTCATAAGTTAGACATAAAGCATAATTATTCTACTAATACAACATAAGTCAAATCACCCCAAAGGTTTAGAACACTCTTGGGTCCCAATATGATCACTCAAAAGGCTCAAATGTCAAGGTCACGACCATTAAGATGACATATAGAATGAAAATAGGAGAGGCACTACACCTCTTATGTTATCCTCATTTTGGCCCTGTCATAGATAAATTATATTAAAACTCAATTTGTCTTATTTTGCATATAAGTTCATCCAAACATAGAAGCCATTATGCTATCATTCTACCTTAACCTCATATGGTGTGCAATAACTACATATGTAACCAAATATATGACTTGTACTTGATTATAAACATGAACATGTCCATGGGACATGTCACCCTCGTAGCCTAGTTCTCCTAATTTAATTTGTATTCCCAATTCATTGGGTCAACTGTTTTAGATAATGAAACCATTACTTATTGGGTTAGACACTAAATATTCCATGTTTTTAATATTAATCAACAACAAAAATAGGTACCAACCCTTACAAAACCACACTTCAAGGCTGTAAAACTAGCATCACACTTTTAAAAACATTAAAAGCAACAAGTAGAAACACCACCCCAAAAGTAACCAAAAGTAGTGGTTAGATAACCTAAAAACCTAGAATATTATGCTTCATGTTAAGAACTAAGAATATTATATTCACTGATTAGCCCTAGGTCCATATTAAATCATCAAATAATTGAATTTCATTTTCTTTACATCATATAATGACTAGGAACTTGCACTAACACCTACATAAATATATATTTAACACTAAATTTATCATTTATTCATCTTACATATATACTTGATATGGATTTTAATTTGTTCATTGTAAATAATGATTCACTAGTTACTAAGAAACTCTCTATCTCTTTACAATCGTACAATATCTTCAAGGTGCTTTGTAGCACTAGCCATCTTTTGATACACATTTATGGGTACTATGTAGAGCATTAGAACATACGAGAAAGCTATATGACAAAGATGGAAGCACCTTAGGTAAAATGGATAGTAAGTAGAACTCATTTGAAGTGTGTAGACATTCTATAACATTTTTGATAAAGTGCAAAGCTCATTTTAATTCAATTATTGATCACACAATATACACATTAAATAAAAAGTCATCAACAACACACAACAAGTGAAAAGAACTAAGCACATCCTTACCCTCTCTTTAATATTCACACTTATTGTACAAATTTATACTTTATATTTTGCATTGATTTATTAAAATTGAATTAATGTATTACGTGCTTACTTTCTTACAAGCATACTCATTCAAAGAATTAAACATTCTACAATGCTTTTGATAAAGTGCAACGTTGATTTTATAATTCAATCATTGATCACACAATATTAACATTAAATAAATAATCATCAACAATACACATCAAGTAAAAAAAACACTAAGCACATCCTTACCCTCTCTTCAATACTCACACTTATTGTACAAATTTATACTTTATATTTTGCACCAATTTATTAAAAGTAAATTACTGCTTTATTTTCTTACAAATGTATGACAGTAATGTGAAAAAAGAAAATCAATCCCCTCCATAGACCCCTCAATCTTAAATTAAAAAATATGGGGCCTAATTAGCTTTGATTTTAAGGAGAAGAAATAATAAACAATAAGGTTGAGTTGAACTTTTCATAGAACCCTCCATAAACCTCTCAATCTTAAATCAACATCATGGGTCCTCCTTAATCTTTGATTTTGATGAGGGAAAAAATGATAACAATGAATGGGACTTCTCATCTAAATTTGTCCCTTTCCATTTACACTTTAAATTAAAATTATTATTTTATCTTTATTCAATAAAATTTAGTAAATAAACCAACCACTACTAATAAAACATTAAAAGATTCTAACAAAAGCAAGTCTAAGAAACCTAGACAATATGATAGTTTATTGAATTGATAACACTTTATGTGAACACCCCCTATGCTTTCACTATGAAAGCTCAATTCAGTCTAACTTGGCTTTTGAAAGATCAATGAAATTTCCTCTAATTCAATCTTAAATTGTAAGAGGAAGAATAATAAAAGATAAGGTTGAAAGTGACTTCCTATATACCTTTAGATGAATGTCATTTTATCTTATTGGAAAAAAATTGAAAAATAGGTCCCTAATCCTATACCACTAAAATATTTGAAAATTCTAAAAAAAACGGATTGAAAAAACCTATGCAATCCAACAATGATGAACTTTTGTAATTCTTTTTATGATTTAAAAACAAATACAAGCCCCTAAAAGATGCTTAAAAAAATATTAAAAATAAATAAATTAAAGATTACTAAAGAGCAATATGCTTTCCCATTCTCATTATAACCTTTCTTTTCTAAATTATTTTATCCAAAGAAAGTTCAGAGTATTTTCCTCTGATTTATACGATAGAATAATATATCGTAGCAGAATTGACCATGGTACTCTTCTAATGGCGTTCTTACACCTGTGAGTTAAGGTATCGAGCACTCCCTGTCATTGGTATGAAGCTTCACTGCAGCTTTCGCTGATCCCAACATTTGAGGTTTCATGTAATTATGATGTTTCTTATAATGCCGATCAAGTACAAACACTCGCAACAATTCTGTAACAGAGGAAGCGACCTTGAGCTTTCTCCAACTAGATTCCACCCAAAAGCGCTCCACGCTCTGTATTTTAATTTTATACTTCGTACCACATACATTTCTTCGTTTAGAAGAAAGAAATAATATCAAATATGATACGGAGAATCGGGGAACTCAACTGTGGGAAGGCCTGAAACTTGCTTTCATTCTCCAAAATGGTTGGTTAAACTTCCCCAAAACTGGTCTAATGCAATTCTCTAGCAATACATGGTGGACTCATTTCGCTTGATTGGATCGAAATTGGGATGTGAAGGACCGCTCTTGTGGGTTCACGGTGAAGCTTATTTTTAATTGGAAACCCTTCTCTATAGTCCACTGTACTAAATAGATATTTGAGGGTCAATTAGAATCTGCCACATTTATGTTAAACATTTTCAGCAATTCACTTCAACAGGCTCGGATCATATGTTGAATGTCAGATATTGTCCAGAGATCAATGTGTTAGAACTTAGTACATGGCTGTGTTATGCGAGGACAGATGCTAGGGTATTTCTCTGATTGTGGTCATTTTAATGGAGTTGTTCTTCTTGGGAGGACAAATTCGAGGGTTTGTCTCTGATTGAGGTGATTATAATGTAGCTGTAGTTCTTGGGAGCTTAGTCATGGATATCTGTACGAGTATGACAAGGTTCCAAAGTGCTCATTCAACAGCGCAAAGCAATCACTGGGAAGGGGACCGTATTTGCATGTAAATTGAGGACACCGAAACCAGAGAAATCAAGAATCTATGCCCCTGCAGTTTAAAATCCACAAGTTAGCAAAGGTAGTCCATGATTTGGCAAGCAGAGGTAATATTCAGCTAGGTCACAATGAATTAAGAGTTTAATTTCTAGAGACAGAATATCCAATCCAAAAAAAACAGAGGTAATATTCTGCTAGGTCAAAATAAATTAAGAGCCCTATTTGTAGAGAGAGACAGAGCATCCAAGCCAAAATCCATGGATACTCATATTTTGAGAGGGACGCTGTACGTGGGCAACCTTGTATCTCAGAATGCATTCTCTTTTCTATGGAATTCTGATTATTCTGCTGCTGCTGCGTTTGGATTCGGTAATAGGGAACTGTGCTTCTTTCTGAAGGAGCTGTCAGTTGAGTACAAGTTGGAGCTAGGCTTCAGAGATATTCGGTTTATACATCTCCGCAATGCAAAGGGCGTGAAGCTTCTTTTTGTTCAGGTTTGATTAGGACATCTCTTCCCTTCTCATGAACACATACATCAGTTTATGCATTATTTTAAGTCAAATATTAATGGTTCAAGTATCAGCATTAATATTGGGTGCTCAACTCCAGTTTTAATGGAGAATTGGAATTGTGGATAAATGGTAATATTGAGTCTTTAAGAAATGAAAATATGAAGGGGTTTAAAATAAGTAGCATATTGAAAAAACTCCAAGTTAGTTTATTTTCTATTCCTTATTATTTCTAAATTTTTCTATTCTTTTTTATCACTAAATATTATCTCCAGTTTTAATATAAAATATCAATATTAAAATAGTTAGCACCAATATTAACATTCACTTGGGGCCATCAGCTCCCTATATTACTTCCTAAAAAACTATGCAGTGGCTGCTAGGCAAAATAAGCCTAGCAACTGCATGGGCCTTGCTCTAACATTAAGATGTTTATGCTTTTTAAAATATGATGTTTTAAATCATCTATCGAGACATGGGTTACTTTGTTACACAAAGGAAACCTGACTTTGATTATATATATGTGAAACTGATAATTCATCACTTGTATTAGTACCAAAGAGTATTCCTTGCTAAAAAAAAATTCTTTGGAGTCATGTTTTACCGGTTTATCTAAGTCTTATGTTCTTGTTGAGGGATCCCAACATCACCATAGAGTTCACAATCAAATTTAAAAGCGATTCATATTAATATTTAAAAAAAAATTGTCTATTATGTAAATATCATATGCTGATAAGTGTTAAAATGGAATAGTGATTAAATTACTTAGAGGAAAAGGATGAGGTGAGGCATAGAGATTTTGGTAAGAACAATGGAAATGTATTAGAGTTCACAATGAAATTAATTTTTTAATTGCATATTAATTATAAATATCTTGCTCATTTAAACATCACTATGAGCATTACAAATTTCTCATGAACAAACATAATAGAAATTAATTATAGAAAATTAAGAATCTTGTATTCAAATTTATTTTCTTTAGAAACAACAAAACCTTAAGATTTCTTTTTAAGCATCCTTATAAAAATTGAATTTGAATCTTCATAACAAAAACTCAACATTTCAATTCTTGAACAATAATATTATCATCATTTTTTTTACATAGTGCTTTCTGACTTGTCCCAAGGTGAAAATCAAACCCTCTCATAACAAAATAGGTAGTCCTGTATTTGACTTCTATAATATTTCATACTTCAAGTTTTTACTTTGTAATTTTAAGTTGAACATTTTCATCTTTCTAATCTTTTATAATTATGACTGCAATTTTCAAGCCCAAGCTGTGAACATTTTGAATTCATGGCATTACATGATAACTAATATTCAATAGAATAAATGATTATATCAATTATTTTCCCTTAAAAATGCTTATTTCCTATTATTTGATCTCACTTGTGTGACTCTACATGGTTAGGACACCCCTTGTCATAAATTTATTGTCCCAATTCATAATCAACGTTATATTCTATAAAATGATTAATATAAGATGGAATTGTTTCTTTAGTATGTTGTTCCCAAGTTATATGGTAAACTCCATATTCAAATACTTCAATAGAATATTTTTACAAATTATTTGACTACCATCTATATTATAGATTTCATCATGTAATTCTATAAATTTTCTTTTATGTGTCACATACATCTATAATGTTTAAACTTTCAACCTTACATACCAAATAGTATGATTCTTCTTGTATTTCCATAAAGGATATGTTGTTCTTTGCATTTGTAGTAGAATGAGTTCATCTCTTATGCTTGTGTTTATCTGTTTAATTCATTGACCTTCTCTTAAATATTTGAAATGGTGAATTAATAGTAAGAAATAAATATGATAAAGGAATCAAACTGACCTACAAAAAATTGATGTACATAAGAAATAATCTTAAAGAAAACTTGAGAAAAAGGAGCATTAATTCTTCATCTCCATAATATTCGTTATATTGTTATAAGCTTACTTTCCTCTTGATGCCTACAAGAACATCAACATTCTTCAAAAGCATATATTTTTTGTAATGGTTTGTGGATCACTTCCTTTCTTAGTAAATCTACTACTATCCTCCATACTAGTATTTACAATTTGCACTATGCATATCAGCACTTGGAAGAAAGTGCCTCACAACATTAGCTTATTTTGCTTCTTCAACCTTTTTTGAATTTTTAAAATATGAAGACAAAACATTGTACCTCTTTTATATAGTCATTAGTTCATCCTGAAAAAACTCAAATACTTTAGGCACTTGTTTGAAACAAAACTACCACATTAGATAGACAATAAAAACAAAGCACCCCTTTAGGCAAGTAACAAAAACGGAAAAAAAAAAAAACAACACTTTTGTAAAACCACTGCTTTATACAATTTGAAGACTACCCCTTCATGTAGGTGGTGAAAATAAAA
The DNA here is from genome assembly GCA_028749045.1 of Cupressus sempervirens. Taxonomy (NCBI): domain Eukaryota; kingdom Viridiplantae; phylum Streptophyta; class Pinopsida; order Cupressales; family Cupressaceae; genus Cupressus; species Cupressus sempervirens. Next base: position 530,272,450 of record CM053784.1, read on the forward strand.
CTATCATTCCTCTTCATGTAGGTGGTGAAAATAAAACTATCATTGACAAATGAAATTGTCACTTATATGTTCAATAATTGTTGAAACTTGCAAATGTCATAACTTACAAATAAAATCAAAATTGTGTCATTTTTTGCAAGTGTATAACATGTCTATGGGGAATTCAAGCAGAAAATAAAAATCCAATCTAGAAAAATCCCTTAGGTTGGTTTTTTCTCTTAAAATAAACCTATATTTATGAAGCCATATGAACATTTCAAAGCACTTGCAATTTTTCATTGGCTCAACAAAATGAGATGTTGCATTTCAAATTACATGGTCTAGTTTGGAGACTTATAGTTTGACAAAATATCTATAATTAGAAGGTAAGGGTTCACCTTCTATCCTCTCAAATGTGATCCTTTATCATCAATTTTTGAATGGTTATGCTTCTCTCTTGGAGATAGTCATTCCCTTCTATACTTTGCAAAGCCATATTGGTCTTAGAGTCTTGGACTTCAAATATTTGTCAGTTGACCTCTTGCACTCTTGAGAGTCTTGATCCATCTTTTGGATTTCTCTTTTTGCACTCTCATTCCTTACCTATGCTCTCATTTATCCTTTTTAGGTCCTTCTATTGCAATACATATGCTTGTGGCTGGAGTGAAGCTCTCTCTTAGGGATGGTTACATTAGAAAAACCCTCTTGATGCTCATATTATGTCAACAATGAAAGAAAACTTTTATATCAAGAAAGTAGCTTGCTAAAAGTTACCAATTTTATAAAAGTATGTACATATCTTATAAATCATTTTTTTTTTCAAATATATATTATAATTAAATATTTGCATCAATAATAAATTAAATATACATTAATATATAATCTTTCAACAATGTATCCAACAATGCAAGATTCATATTAACACCCATATGAACATAAGAAATTTTCTATTTTGACAAATCTCAAGAGCTATGGTATTTTTCATTCCCTCAAGAATGAGCCACATTTTAAACTTTGTGTTTTACTCATACAAAGTTCTTATATCATGTCATATTTTTAGTTGGAACTCTTATCCTTTCACCAATCATGTTTCCAAGCTTCACTTTGTTGATCTATTTTGTTTTTTGCCTTCCATCAATTTTCATTGTGTAGGAACAATGAATACAGTATTCTCAAAAGTAGATAGTCGCTTGCATTGAAGAATCAAGGAGGTTTTTAAAACAAGAACGTCCTTGTTCTTTCCTTAAACAGGTTTTCAAAATTTAATTTGTTGGTTATTGTTGTTTTCATCTTCCGCCATTTCTCATTATATAGGAATGATGAATACGACTCTCGAAAGTTTTTAGTCAATTGCATAGAACAATTGAGAAGGTGTTCAAAACAAGAATTTGGTTGTATGTTTTATAGGTGCAAACAAGCCTACAAGAGTGTACCTCAATTATGGGAAAATGCACCTAAATAATAGAAAAATTAATAGCAAGGTTAAATATTGGTACCCCATCCTAGAATAGATGACTTGTTAGATTGTTTAGCTCATGCCAAGTTTTTTTCAAAGATTGATTTGAAGAGCAACTACCATGAAATTCAAATCCAACAAGGGGATGAATGGAAGACAACATTTAAGGTCAAGGATGGGTTATATGAATGGTTGGTGATGTGTTTTGGTATGTTTAATGCTCTTGCCACTTTTATGCACACCATGAACATAGTATTTACATCCGACATTAGAAAGTTTGTTATAATCTTTTTTATTGATATTATGATTTTAAGAAAAAGCATGGAAAAACATTTGAAGCACCTTTGAACAATTTTTAATACTATTAGAATGGAGAGATCATTTATAAATCTTTTAAAAAATTGATTTATTATAGAAATAAGTTGGTTTTCCTTGGAAATGTGATTTCAATAGGAGGAGCATGAATCTTGAAAAAATTAAGGTCATACTTAGAATGTCCTACCTCTAAAAAACATAGTAGAAATAAAGAGTTTTCATGGGTTAGTAAACTTATATAAGAAGTTTATCAAAAATTGTAGTTGAGTGTCCCCTTGACTGATTGTACTAAAGGAATGCTTTTTTCTTGGACTAGACAGCTGATAAGAGTTTTGAGAAACTTAGAAGGAAGGTGATCGAGGCCCCTATACTTGTTCTAATGAACTTTATTTATTTTTAACTGTTGACTCCGATGCTTATCAAGTTTTGAAAGGAGAACAGAAAAATACAGGCTTACACAAACCTTTACCTTTTCTTGAAGGACCATAGTTTGAAAAATACAGGCTTACACAAACCTTTACCTTCTCTTGAAGGACCATGGGTTGGCATCTCCATGGATTTTGAATTGGGATAACCTTGTACTCCGCAAGGAAATGATTCCATTTTTTGTTTAGATTTATTCTCAAAGATGGCCCACTTTATTCTATGCAAAAGGAAATGTAAGTAAGGTTGCTGATTTGTTCTTTAAAACAAATTATCCACTCGCATTACTAGTTATCAGGATACAAAATCTTTAGGCCACTTTTGGAGGACTTTGTGGAAGAATCTCAATAGCAAACTGCAAAAATATCACCCTTGAACAAATCAGTAAACCGAGATGGTAAATCAGCTGGTTAATTTGCTTCGTTTGTTTTGTTGGTGAGAACCCAACGTAGTGGGATTTATTTTGGCACAAACTGAGTTTTCTTTTAATTCAAGCATCAATAGGTCCAATGGTAAGTCTCGCTTCTAAATTGTTTTAGGAATAAACCCCAACGGGGTTGTTTATCTTATTGATTTTTTGAGTCGGAAATGGGTCAGTCAAGATGCAACTAACCAATGAACAATATTAAAGGAAAGCTCATTTGCATCAGAGTGAGAAAATATATGAAGAAGTTGAACACATCATGGTGGATTTACATAAAGAAGGATTTCCTTGGGGCACTCATACCAAATTAAAAAAATTAAAATTGAAAAAAGTGAGACCATGCAAAATACCTATGTTACCCCAGGTTTCCGGGATGAGGGGACAGGGGATGGGGAAACAGGTTTTGGGACGGATGTTTTTTCTTGGACCAGGGACGACAGTGGGAACAACTATATAAAAAATAGGGAAAACTTGCAATATATAAGAAAATTTTAAATATTCATATAAAAAAATGGATAAAACATGCTAGTATGAATTATAGAACCTTAACATATAATGTTTGTATTAAATAATTGAATTTTAAATTTCACATGAGAATATATATCAAACAAAATATCAAAACTGAAACATTAATTTTACGGGACAGCCAAGACAAAGGTTTCCGAAATGTCCTGGAAGTGAGGATGGATCAATTTTGCTGGAAACGCATCCTTGGGTAACACTGCAAAATACTAAAGAAAATGATTGAGAAATAGATTTGCCTGAATATTTGGATATCGGTTATGTTTTCAATCTTGCAGATCTATACTCTTATCGTGCTGGTCCTGAACAAGTCCCTGATGAAGATGTGCTGAGACACCTGACCATAACATTGACACAGAGAAAAAGGGAGCACATTGAAAAGGTAGTGGATTCTAAGATTGCTGCCACACGAGCTAATTTGGTCAAGGGGGCTGGGTTTGCCTGATTTCAACAACACATGAATCACCAAAGAAGATCTCATGAAATTTAAAGGACTAGACTCTTCTGAATCAGGAGATTCCGAACCTTTCAAAGGCAAGGAATATAATGCAACAATGGATCAATTTTTGGGCCCACTACCTCACTGCCTTGTTTTTATCTTGACGATTTCTGTCTTATTTGGTTTGCGACAGTCTGTTTTGGACAAATACTAATTTTGGTTTCCTCTTGGTGGGAGTGGAGGCAGATTTTCGGGAGGGATTATTGTGGCATGAGTTATTTGGTTTTGTGAGGGATCACAGTTCTGAGTGGGGATCTGTAGACGTTTTGTCTGTTTTTAATAGTGAAGATTCAATATGCTATTTTACTGTCTCTTACATATCTTATATGCATCTCTCCATTTACTGTTTATATTTGTTACCAAATTATTTATAGCTGATTCTGCAAATTTGGATTTTTTTTCAGTTAGCTATGATTAATTTGATTTGTGGGATTCATAGTCACTAAATAATTTGGTCAGTCAAGATAAATGAGGTCAAGCAAGAAAAAATGTTTTTATAAGATATAGATCACCTAATACGACACAACCTCAAACGGTCTTTTATACAAAAAAGAAGAGTAATATGTTCAAGAGGAAAAACACAATGATGGTAATCGTGTTGGCATCGTCACTCATGAGTTCTCAACCAATCAAACTTTAGTTAATCTACATAAAATTGCTAGGATTTAAATTTATGAATGAAAAAATATTTTATAATCATGCACAATTCTGTAATCTGAACATAAATCCTTAATTACGTGCCTGAGTAAAATTCAATATCGTATATTGTATGCAAGTCGATTTTGGGTATCTATCTGTTTTAATAAATTTCATGGGCTAATCCGCATTGAAGAATGCGACTAGAGTTTATTTGTGCACTTACATTTTGCAAGTACTGTGAGTTGAGTAATTACGCTAAAGTGATCTGTCAGCTTATACATTAATCTTATGACAGTTGCGTGGCGCTCCAAAGATATATTACAACGAAGAACCGTCTTCCAGTCATCATATGGATCATAGGGACCTGAGCTTGTCATACATGGACTGTAGTGATGATACCTGGGTCAGAACAACGGATTTTACACAGTCTTCTTGTATAGGCCAATCAACATCACTATGCTTTGAACTTCCAAGTGACAGCGACTTTTCTGAAATTCGACAGAATTTTGCTCATTACAAAGAAATTAAGGAGCAGTTCTCACTCGAATCAGGCACTCCATTTTCTTCGGCAGGCTTGGTGCCAATTTTAAGTCCTCCCCTGGAGCTTAATGTGCCTTTCGAAACACTGTTCCAAGTAAATTCACTTGTTCAGAATGGATTACTTAGTGGGCCAAACCTTAACACGGAATTCTTCAAGTTGCTGCATCCTAAATGGTTTCCTAGTAACTTTATAAGTTGGGCTCTTGTAAAACTAAATAATTTGAGAAGCACATGCTATGATCCAGTGAAATTAATCAAGAGAGAATATGAAAAGCTTAAAAAAGCAAGACATTTAAGAAGGCACACTGGTTCACTAAATGGTTACCTGGACGATGGCTTGATGCGTGTCTACCGGGTACAAGTCACGCCTTCGAAAGTGTACTTCTTTGGACCCGAAATAAATGTATCCAACCGTGTGACACGACGATATGCAGAATATATTGATGACTTTCTCCGTGTAAACTTTGTTGATGAAAACGGGAATAAACTGTACTCAAATGATTTGGCCCCGAGGGTACGTAATGGTGTAGAAAGACGCACAAAACTATACGAACGTATTCTCTCTGTCTTAAAGGAAGGTATAGTAATAGGGAGTAAGAAGTATGAATTTCTTGCATTTTCCACTAGTCAGCTACGGGACAATTCTGTATGGTTTTTTGCTTCAAATGGAAAAGTTAATGCCAGAAGCATCCAAGAATGGATGGGTGATTTTTGGTCTATTAGAAATGTGGCGAAATGTGCTGCAAGAATGGGACAGTCTTTCAGCTCATCAACAGAAACACTTCATGTTCCTCAGTATGGAATTCAAAATATTCCAGACGTTTGCATTGAGAGACAGGGTAAAAATTATAATTTTTCAGATGGAATTGGGAAGATATCTTCATCCCTGGCAAAACAGGTAGCTGCCAAGTGTAAATGTGATAATACACCTTCCGCATTTCAAATAAGGATTGGTGGTTACAAAGGTGTTGTAGCTGTGGATCCTCGATCCCCGCATAAACTTTCTCTGAGGCCAAGCATGAAAAAATATGAGTCAAAAAATAGTAATCTTGATGTTCTTGCATGGACCAAATTCAGACCATGCTTTTTGAATCGCCAAATCATAACTCTTTTGTCTACTTTGGGAGTTGAAGATCATAACTTTGAGAAAATGCAGGGAGAAGCAGTACAAAAACTAGATCAACTTTTGACTAACAGAGCCATGACCCTGGAACTCCTGCAATTCATGACTGTGGGTCATTCTCACAAGGCCCTTGTAAGTATGCTTTCAGCTGGCTATTTGCCTAATTCTGAGCCATACCTGTCAATGCTTATTCATGCATTTCGAGCGACTCAGCTGTTTGAGTTAAGATATAAAGCACATATATTTGTTCCGAAGGGGGCATGCTTGATGGGCTGTCTGGATGAAACTAGAACATTGAATTATGGTGAAGTATTTATTCAAGTTTCTCGCACTCCAGGAAACAAGCGATTTCTTGATAAGGGGTTTAGTGCAGCTCAGAAGTGGAGCATTGATTCTGGAACTAGCATAGTTGAAGGGAAAGTGGTAGTTGCCAAAAACCCGTGCCTTCACCCAGGCGATGTACGTGTTTTATCAGCAGTTAACATCCCCAAGCTTCATCACATGATTGACTGTGTAGTTTTCCCTCAACAAGGGCAACGGTAAGTAGACAAAATTCTTGAATCTGCTCGATATGGATCTGATACTCGTTTTTTGTTTCCCATCAGTATTCTGTTCTGTCTTTGCTTTGTGCACAAACATAGTCATATTTGCTGAGAAGTAACAATTCATCGGTTACTGCGACTATTGTGATTTATTCAGAGCCATTTTTAATTCAAATTGATGTGTTGATTGGAAGCTCTTGAAAACCTACATTGTATTTCCCTTCAGATAAGCAGGACAACCTGATTCGCCATTGAGGCAGTACTGAAAAATCTAGGTCTCAAAATGCAAAACTCAAACACAAACTCAGTTATCAAAGCAGAGGTTCTCTGCTTCTAGACAACACTCTCATTTCAACTTACTCTCCTCCATTCACTGCAGTCCCTCTTGTATTGCCTCTTCTTGTACTTATCTTTCTATTGATAATCATGTCTTTCACATCATCGCGAAATACTTACTCTTAATTAGCCTTTTCATTACAAACCATCAAACACCGTTTTTCGTCTCACTTGGATTCCCCAATACGAGGCCATCTATGATTGCATAGACATCATGTTAGGGAGCAATAGTTTATTAGGTATTTCCCTCTTATATATAATTCAATTTAGTTCGCTTCGCAACTCGGTCGATATACATTTGATAATCATTTTGGCTCTGGAGTGTCTGACACAAAGATAGTTGATTGAGTATGAAATACCAATATAAAATATCTTCTTTCTTTAGTAATCATTATTGGACATAGTCATCTTATGCTGATAAATCATTGTTTTCCTAGATAATTCCTTCTAATTTATTGTAGAGAATTCACGTCCTCCTGTGTTAGTAGAGATTTGTGTAATTTCTACATATTTAATGTTTATAGAATATATGTTTGTAGAAAGAATGTAGATGTCTATATTTTGATTGTTGACTATATATCTGGTGATTCTTTTAATTACCACACTTAGCTGTGAACTTATTTGTTCCTATAGGGCTTCCGTCCATTCTTCACTTTAACCAATTACTAGTTGTAGTTCTCAATTCATTAGTATCTTAGAATAACTGTAGTTGTTCTCTATTCATTAATATCTTAGAATACATCTGCCTGAGTTTCTCCCTACTGGATAATAGTTAGGTAATTCCTGATTGGATGGTACTGTTGACTCATATGATGGCGTCTTCAATCTGACTGCAACTAATCCCCATGCTTTGTACTAGGTGCTGACGGTCTCCAATTTGTTGTAGTCTCCCCTCCAGTATATGCTGCAATAACTATATTGTCTGTTGCTGCTTATTCTGGTATCCGATATGTTTTTTTGTTTTTCCCTCTCCTTTGCTAGTTATCTGTTACATATATAAGTGATCGCTTATAATGGACTGATAGGGTGATTGCATCCCTACTCCGTAATGTGATGCGCTGAATCTATCCTCTTCCTCTGATGTCATAGGCAGTCTCATTCACTATTTATTATGACTGTGTATCGATGCCAAAACAAATGGTGCGTTGGCTTTCAAGATCGATACTGGTTGTTCATGAAAGGTTGATTGTCTGACAACTTGGGAAGCTTCATGCCTGTTCTTTTTCTTTCCAGGCTGATTATAGTCGCTGTTCTACCCGTAATACACGGTTCTTCTTTGTCTGAGCTGATTTGGACTTTTGTATCTTTATACTGACCTGTAGCCTCCCACACTGAATCTAAAATAAGGGAATATTGTTTTCTACTTTGTACTTGATATAGTTTTCAGATTATAATCTGATCTGCATGTCTTCTTTGTCCATTTTTCTTTCTTATATAGTTTACTTGATGTGGGGTTGTGCCTATTCAAATTAGGTTACAATCTTTAGTTCTTTAAGTTTTATCTATATATATATATATATGATCGGTAAGAGGCTGAAGCCAAGATTAATTGATAAGAGATTCACAATTTATCCTTGTATTGTAGACTCTTACCTAGTAAGTGATATATATTTATTATAATTATTTGATTTATATTTATAATATTTTTTGTTTATATATTTAATAATTATATAATTGACTCTATAACTATCTAATATGATTATGTTGATCAATATATGTATTATATATTATTAACTTCTAATATAGTAATACTACATAATAATAAATTATATTTTAATTTATTCTATTAAAATCTTTGTAAATATGGGATATGACATATACTCCCAATGATGCCTATTTTGTCATCTTTCAATTGTTCTAGCTCCACTTTCTTCCATCTTCCTAGCTGATTCCTCTATCATCATTTAACCTCCCTCATCATGTCAAAGATGCAAACTATTACAAGTTTGACCTACCTCAGTGGTACTTCATTTCTTCAAAATGGAAATTGAATGGTTAGACGATCCATATGAAACATATTCACACAATTCTTCAGATCTTACAGAACCTGCGATGGATACCCATACTCTATTTTGATACTCCCATTCTGACATGGGGGTAGGCAGGATGCTCTTGTTAGATTGGGTAGTGTGAAGTTGTTTTTCTATTTGCCATGATTAGGCAATATTTGTTATAACTTTTACTAGAAACTTTATTTAGTGTAGGAACAAATATTTGTTTAATTATTAGTTTCTTGCAACCAACTTGGTCTTGGTTGTTAAGAGGCCTTTTATCTCAACTATTGATTTTTCAGTGAGAGTAGTATAAAAGGGGGGCTAGGGGGGCATTTGGAAATGAATAAGTTTGTGAAGTATTTGCAGTAATAGCAAATAATTTTGTAGTGTTAGCAAGGGCGCAGTGATAGCGTTGTGGTTAGCAGTGGAGAATATCAATGGGAGAAATTAGGAGGTTGTCGGAGTTAAACCAGTAAGAGGCAACAAATTTTGTATCTCTTGATTTGCTAAAGTTAATATAATTCCTCATCTGTAGAACTGGTTTTCTCTCAAGAGTTTTTCCAGAGACGATTTCTCCAAAAATATTGTGTTGCTTATTTCTTTTTGTATTTTATTGGTGAACTTGTAGTTGTGTTATTTTTCGTTATTAGCTGTGAATTAATTTTCGGTAGTTAAATAATTGTTTAAGATAGGAGATTAATAATTAGTGACTGCAATAGTAATTTTCACAACTCTTGCAACAGACACCCAAGGTCTAAAGGGAACATTTCTAGTGTTAAACTCATAAACATTTGCAAACCCAGTGTTTGTCTTGGCTCCACTTTTGTGATTTGTTAACTGGCATTATTCCGTTCTTCACTTCCTACAACCTTAAATATTATTCCCTTTCATTCTTACTCATTTACTTCTGCCCTTCATAAGGTTCAAATAATCAAATTTGATTTCCCACTAGTATAGTCTATCAAAATCAGAATATGCCACTCAATTATATATTTCTCAACAAAACAAATGTCTTCCCTTATTTCTTTTGCTGATTTACATTTTCCATAGCCTTCTTCTGTTAAAGTTTAAGGATCACTGCAAATTTAATAACACTTCCAATTATTTCTCTGTTCCAAATGCAGATTTGAATGTGAATAAATATGTGTAGATGAGACATGTATCTATGGTAATATATAAGTTAATAATCATTAGACTATATATATATATATATATATATATATATATATATATATTTATATATAACTAGATATATTAGGGTTTTGTCTAATTGATGATTAATTGATAACCATAGAGGGATTAGTTGTTGGTCAATTCAATTTTAGTGAAGCTACGACATTAACACTCCCTCTTAGCTAGGGAAGATTGTTATAGAACACATTATGTTCTCAAGCATATAGAGAGAGATCATCTCAATATGATATTCTTGGAATGACACATTTAGAGATATCAACATATATCCATCAAATTAGATGTTATCTTTCAATATCATCCGAAGTATGATTCAATAAAGAATATCAATCATATGATATTCATCATACTTATATTCTCTTGGTATGTTCACTGACATTAAGTTCATGATGCCTACCAAGAGAATATGTTATATCCTATAAGGATATGTGTTATCTAATCGCTGACTAATTTCGAGACAACAACTGAAAGGAGTCTGTCGGATAACAATCACGATCTTCAACTCATTCCAAGACAGCAACTTAATGTAGTCCATCAGGAGAATAGGTCAAGCTATTGTTAAGGTCGTCACCTTACAATAGCGACCTCACAAAGAAACATCAATGAAATATCGTCACCTTTCATGACATTATCCACATATGCAAAATAGTAACTCACATGATATCCATCATGAACAATGTCAGAGGCTGGATCTGCCATAGGATGATCTTGTAGCATCTCTTATGTATGCATGCAAACCAATATAGAAGCAATTGTTATGCATTTCTTGACATTTCAATCATTCCAATTCACAACTTCTACTGCAGATCTTCTTTGTGTTAGAATATATAGTCCACCAATATAATTGAAGGGGGTGAATTAGTTATCCAACTATTATCACAATTATCAACCTTATTAAATCTTAACCATATGAGCAATATAATCAGAACCATAACAAGATACTTATGCACAATAACACTAGATATGTTAACTAGGGAAACCCTTGATCAGAGGGAAAACCCTAGTGGGGATGGTACCCACAAGATGATGTACTTATATAAATATTCCTTGTTAGAGGATGAACCTTGTTAGGAGTCTATGAAAGCATTTAGTACATATCAGTTTCTATTAGGAGACTTTGAATCCTTGTTAGGAGTTGTAGAAGGTAGATGGACCCACTATCCAAACAGCTTTAAGGGCAAGACCAATGAACCCACTCTCCAAATGATCTCTGAATTGTTCCTCGCACAATAATAGAATTGAACTGTACTGCTCCTTCCTCTTTCTCTATCCTGTCAACCAGACTTTTGCTTCTTATGATCTCAATACTAGATCACAAAATTAGCATCCAATAATCCCTTGGATTGCTTACTTGCATTTACAAAATAATTTGCCCTTGTTCGCACTTCTTTGAACACTTCACACTCCACACACACTTTACAACCAAGGAAAATACTTTCCTTTATACCACGTCCTGAAAACAATTCCTCGAGTCGGTGTTGAGGCTTTCCCAATTAAGTATAATAGCATTATCGGCTCACAGTCTACACAACTTCTCACACATGTGACTTCAGGACTTGCACACTTACTAACGTCATCATCAGGTTGTTCTCTATCACTATATAACTTCACATATCCAGATTATATCTCTGTTAGAAGATATAATACAATCATCAGAAATTGTTTCATAGGTACTCTGTTTCTACACTGCTTTTTGTAAATCACTTATAATTGTCGTATGTCTATGACTTAGGTTACATGCACTTAACCCCATCATCAGGACACAATGTATAACATGTCCCTAACTTTGCCACCTAATCATCAAAACTTTGTCTGTACGACCACGATCTCTATCTGCTATTCTACTAGTCTTTACAAAATTATTGCTATGTTGACATAAATGACAAACATACTCATGAATGCAACATGTCAATACTGCCACATGCTCTTCAATGCTTAGGATACTCCCCTAAAGGAATACCATCAACATTCATGCTAACACTTTGAACTCAGTTACCTTTCTATAGGTAAGGCTAGAATGCCCAATTTGTTGAATCTCTTGTATTCCAATTCTCTAGCATGATGACGAGGAGACTGAAGGAATAAACCGAGTTGTGTCTCTTTTGAACTACAATGATGCCAACCATACTAGCAACGAAGATCACAGGCTCTTCCCATATAGTCACAATGCCCAAAATACTAGCTAGGATCTACAAACTTTCAAGTAGACATATTTTGACTCAAATATGAGTTGAAATGTAGTGGAATTTTGTTCAGTTATTTCCCAACCAAGAAATTGAGATATTTGACACACAACAAGGAAAGTCTTCAGGCAAATTATCTACTCAATAGCTACCACCAATAAATTTATCATCTTGATCTCAGTTCAATTTACAATTCACCTCATACAGCTATATGAAAACATAGGATTCATACAACAACAAAAAGTTAAAATCCAATTGCTCAACCTCTAGTTATAGAAGCATCGGAAAATCCTTCCTTCAAATCCACACACCAAGTTTTTTATCATTGTACTCTTAATAAATCGCCATCGGCAAACACAATTACTTAAAAGGAATTGCCAATACTAAGGATGAGTCACCAATATATTTAGGGGAGGATGTTGAATATAAAGTCAATATTCAGGAATACATAGTGAACATGTGTAATTATTGAGTAATCATGTTATATTCCTCAATGATTATAGAAACCAATGTGGTATGTTAATATATCAAATTCTTCAACGGTTCAATATGTCAGGAGTACAAAAACTAGATCAACTTTTGACTAACAGAGCCATGACCCTTAAACTCCTGCAATTCATGACTGTGGGTCATTCTCACAAGGCCCTTGTAAGTATGCTTTCAGCTGGCTATTTGCCTAATTCTGAGCCATACTTGTCAATGCTTCTTCATGCATTTCGAGCGACTCAGCTGTTTGAGTTGAGATGTAAAGCACATATATTTGTTCCGAAGGGGGCATGCTTGATGGGCTGTCTGGATGAAACTAGAACATTGAATTATGGTGAAGTGTTTATTCAAGTTTCTCGCACTCCAGGAAACAAGCGATTTCTTGATAAGGGGCTTAGTGCAGCTCAAAAGTGGAGCATTAATTCTGGAACTAGCATAGTTGAAGGGAAAGTGGTAGTTGCCAAAAACCCGTGCCTTCACCCAGTTGATGTACGTGTTTTATCAGCAGTTAACATCCCCAAGCTTCATCACATGATCGACCGTGTAGTTTTCCCTCAACAAGGGCAACGGTAAGTAGATAAAATTCTTGAATCTGCTCGATATGGATCTGATATTCGTTTTTTGTTTCCCGTCAGTATTCTGTTCTGTCTTTGCTTTGCGCACAAACATGGTCATATTTGCTGAGAAGTAACAATTCATCGGTTACTGCGAATATGGTGATTTATTCAGAGCCATTTTTAATTCAAATTGATGTGTTGATTGGAAGCTCTTGAAAACCTACATTGTATTTTCCTTCAGATAAGCAGGACAACCTGATTCGCCATTGAGGCAGTACTGAAAACTCTAGGTCTCAAAATGCAAAACTCAAACACAAACTCAGTTATCAAAGCAGAGATTCTCTGCTTCTAGACAACAGTCTCATTTCAACTTACCCTCCTCCATTCACTGCAGTCCCTCTTGTATTGCCTGTTCTTGTACTTATCTTTCTATTGATAATCATGTCTTTCACATCATCGCTAAATACTTACTCTTAATTAGCCTTTTCATTACAACCATCAACACCATTTTTCGTCTCACTTGGATTCCCCAATACGAGGCCATCTATGATTGCATAGACATCATGTTAGGGAGCAATAGTTTATTAGTTATTTCCCTCTTATATATAATTCAATTTAGTTCGCTTGGAAACTCGGTCTATATACATTTGATAATCATTTTGGCTTTGGAGTTTCTGACAAGATAGTTGATTTGAGTATGAAATACCAATATAAAATATCTTCTTTCTTTAGTAACCATTATTGGACATAGTCATCTTATGCTGATAAATCATTGTTTTCCTAGATACTCTCATTGCCAATGCTGGTTCTTTCTAATTTATTGTAGAGAATTCACGTCCTCCTGTGTTAGTAGAGATTTGTTTAATTTCTACATATTTAATGTTTGTAGAAAGAATGTAGATGTCTATATTTTGATTGTTGACTATATATCTGGCGATTCTTTTAATTACCACACTTAGCTGTGAACTTATTTGTTCCTATAGGGCTTCCGTCCATTCTTCACTATCACCAATTACTACTTGTAGTTCTCTATTCATTAATATCGTAATTCAGTTATTCTCTATTCATTAATATCTTAGAATGCATCTGCCTGAGTTTCTCCCTACTGCATAATAGTTAGGCAATTCCTGATTGGATGGGACTGTTGACTCATATGATGGCCTCTTCAATCTGACTGCAACTATCAGCTTAGACTCTTACAAGAAGCTCATATCTTTTGGCAATTTTCAACGTAAACACAAAGTAGTCACACTTTATAATGCTTAGAACTTTAGGATGATCTTGTAGCATCTCTTATCTATGTATGCAAACTAGTATATAAGCAATTGTTATGCATTTCTTTACATTTCAATCATTCCAATTCACAACTTCTACTGCAGATCTTCTTTGTGTTAGAATATATAGTCCACCAATATAATTGAGGGGTGGGGGGGGGAATCAATTATCCAACTATTATCACAATTATCAACCTTATTAAATCTTAACCATATGAGCAATATAATCAAAAACCGCAACAAGATACTCATGCACAATAACACTAGATATGTTAACTAGGGAAACCCTTGATTAGAGGGAAAACCCCAGTGGGGATGGTACTCACAAGATGATGTACTAATATAAATATTCCTTGTTAGGAGTTTGTGAAAACATTCAGTACATATTAGTTTCTATTAGGACACTTTGAATCCCTGTTAGGAGTTGTAGAAGGCAGATGGACCCACTATCCAAACAGCTTCAAGGACAAGACCAGTGAACTCACTCTCCAGATGATCTCTTAATTGTTCCTTGCACAATAATAGAAGTGAACTATACTGCTCCTTCCTCTTTCTCTGTCCTGTCATCTAAACTTTTGCTTCTTATGATCTCGATACTAGATCACAAAATTTGCATCCAATGATCCCTTGGGTCGCTTACTCGCATTTACAAAATAATCTGCTCTTGTTCGCACTTCCTTGAACACTTCACATTCCACACACTTTACAATCAAGGAAATTAATTTCCTTTATACCACATCGTCAAAACAATTTGTTGAGTTGGCCTTGAGGCTTTCCCAATTAATTATAATAGTACTGTTGGCTCACAGTCTACACAACTTCTCACACATGTGATTTCAGGACTTGCACACTTACTGACATCATCATTAGACTATCCTCTGTCAGTGTATAACTTCACATATCAAGATTATATCCCTGTTAGAAGATATAGTACAATCATCAGAAATTGTTTCATAGGTACTTTGTTTCTGTATTGCTCTTTGTAAATCACTTATAACTGTTGTATGTCTACGACTTATGTTACATGCACTTAACCCCATCATCAGGACACAATGTAGAACATGTCCTTAGCTTTGCATTACCTAATCATCAAAACTTTGTCTGTACGACCACTATCTCTGTCTGCTATTTTGCCACTCTTTACAAAATTACTGCTTTGTTGACATCAATGACAGACATAGTCATGAATGCAACACGTCAATACTACCACATGCTCTTCAATGCTTAGGTTATTCCCCCAAAGGAATACCATCAACATTCATGCTAACACTTTGAACTCAATTACCTTTCTATAGGTAAGGCTAAAATGCCCAATTTGTTGAATCTCTTGTATTCCAATTCTCTAGCATGATGACGAGGAGACTGAAGGAATAAACTGAGTTGTGTCTCTTTTGAACTACAACAATGCCAACCATACTAGCAACGAAGATCACAGGCTCTTCCCATATAATCACAATGCCCAAAATACTAGCTAGGCTCTACAAACTTTCAAGTAGACATACTTTGATTCAAATATGAGTTGAAATGTAGTGGAATTTTGTTTAGTTATTTCCCAACCAAGAAATTGAGATATTTGACACACAACAAGGAAAGTCTTCACGCAAATTATCTACTGAAGAGCTACCACCAATGAATTTATCATCTTGATCTCTGTTCAATTTACAATTCACCTCATACAGCCATGCAAAAACATAGAATTCATACAACAACAAAAAGTTCAAATCTAATTGCTCAATCTCTAGTTATAGAAGTATCTGAAAATCCTTCCTTCAAATCCACACCAAGTTTTTTTATCATTATACTCTTAATAAATCGCCATCAGCAAACACAATTACTTAAAAGGAATTGCCAATACTAAGGATGAGTCACCAATATATTTAGGGGAGGATGTTGAATATAAAGTCAATATTCAAGAATACATAGTGAACATGTGTAATTATTCAATAATCATGTTATATTCCTCAATGATTATAGAAACCAATGTAGTATGTTAATATATCAAATTCTTCAATGGTTCAATATGTTAGGAGTTTGATGGTGGCTCATTTTGACAACCAACTTATAATGTACTAGTGATTAATAACTTCTGCAAATACAAGTGGTAATTATTTGGAACTCGTCACTTCAAAACAACGTACATAGGGGGTAGGCCCATATAGTCATACATATTGACTTTTGAACTCCCTTTGAATATCAATCATCTGAGCTCCTCATCCAAAATTTCCTTTGAAGAAGTGTCAAACTCCTTTTGAATTTGGTATCAATCTCCCTTCTCCTGCAGTAATATTTTCAAAGGAAAAGTTCAAGGCACATAGCTTTTATAGTATGTATTGAAAATAAAAAATAAGAGAGACTACAATAATACTCAAGGATAATAAATAGTTTTGCATAATTATATTTCTTTCCAATAATATAGATAAATGTCTATACTTTGAACATATATTTTCAACTATGTATCCCATTCAGACTTTCTTCAATTACACCAAAATACTCACTAAGCTTCCACATGCACTTGTATAAAGCTCGTTTTAATTATAGAGAATATATATAATTTAAAATGTTATCTATTTATGACCACCTTGAATAAGTAAATGAAATATCATTTAAAATACTTTCATATTCTTATATATAAAATACTTGCATATTCTTATATATATATATATATATATATATAAAAGAACTATAAAATTTATACTATCTCCAATATTATATAAGAATGAACAGTTGCAATCATACTTTTTATTACCTTATTTCTCATTTCACCTATATGCCCAACCCTCTATATTCTACAATGTCTTAACATTTGTTTCACCAGCAATTAGGGTCTCGTCTCATAATTTTTTGTCCCTATTGGGAGAAACTTGGACTGTAATGTCCCCACTAGCAACTACAATAATATCTACAAAACCAATGTTAGAATTTATACAATAATAAATTATATTTCACTATCCTACCCTCTATCCTAACCCAACCTTAAAGACGTCTCCACATCGGGATCAATAACCCTCTTGAGGATCCTTAGATCTCTTGTTATTTCTTTGTCTTCTATGAAGTGCTCCCTTTAAGGTCCTTCATAGAAGAGACATTCTCTATCCAAGGCCCTTGACACATATGCATATGTTTACATCTATGAAATATTCCAGCCTTATAACCATATTAAGATCACTCTCTTCTCAAAGGGACTCTCTTGATCTTAAGCTATTAACCATATTAATCTCACTCTCTTCCCTAAAAAGTGACTCTCGTGACTCTCTTGATCTTAAACCATTAACCATTAAGTCATGTGTGTTATCCATTTTGAATTCCATCTTTACTTTATATATACATATGTATATGCATAAATTATCCACAAGTATGATTCATTAATATAAATAAATTAATAAAATATAAGTAAACAAATATAATTAATAAACATACCTTTCTTACCTTCCTCTTTTCTTGGTCCATGTCACTTTATCCTTAGTTGGCCCTTCAATGAATTATTCCTACTAGAATATCTCAACTCTATATTTTCTTTCTAAAATTATACTTTTTCGTTTCTTCTTTTCCAAGAGTCACAACCTTTCATTATACAAATTTTTTGAAAAGTCACAACGCTTCATAGTTATAATCCTTTCGAAAAATCACAACACTTCATAACTAAAATCCTTTGGAAAAGTCCCTGTACTTTATAATTACAACATTTTTTAAGAGTTACAACTATTCATAATTATGACCCTTTCGAAGGTTCACATCCTTTCAATATCTTGATACCTTTTCGAAAAATCACTTTCTAATTTTTCTTCATATTGCTTTTCTCTTCCATTTTTTCCTTTTTGAACTCCTATCTTCTTCTCTCTTTTTTTCTTCTCCCTCTAAAATAAACTCTCCTCCCCTTTATATCTTGATTTTTAAGTAGTCATGTCTATTTGTAATTATTTAAAATATCATGCTAAATATTATTTCAGTGATAATATAGATTAAATAATAATTATTTTCTATATTTATATTTTAATATTAGTTTTAATATAACTTTATTATCATTATTTATTTAACAAGGGTTTTGTTCAAGCATGAGTCCCTGCCTATTAGGACAAAGACAAATAGAAGAAAATAAAATATTAAAAAGAAAAATTAATTATTAGAATGACTAATTCATAGGTGTATATTGAGTCTAAATATTTTGTTGTTAGTTATTGTTATTACATTATGATTGTATAATAACAATTTAATGATTTTATTAGTGAGTTACTTATTTTATCATAATATTGCTATCTTGAACTATAATTATATTTATTTTTTTATCTTGCATTAATATATAATCTATTATCACATTTAAGTAACATAATCTTAGATTATTAATTAAAATGTATAATTATAATAATAATTATAGTATAACATCTATTTTTTAATTATGATATAAATAGAACACATAGTCATGTAGTTGTACATATATCATCAAAATAAATATTTAATATTAAATTAAGTATAAAAATCATCACAAATTTAAAATAATAATCTAGATTTAAAAAAATCTAATTGAATAAAATAGAATAATTTTTTATAACTTAAAAACTAATTTTAATAGAAGCCACTAACCAAACCAAATTAAATAACCAATCTAAATTTTAAAAATAAATCCGAATTTTAAATAAAAACAAGAACCAAAAGGGTCATGTTGGCTTTTGAACTGTAAGATGTAGGCATAAATAAAGTATTCATTTTTGCTAAATTATTCAAGTGAAAAGTGGGGGTGAGTAAAATACATAGTTAGCAACAAAAAAAACCTAAGACCATCGGAAATATGCTAAAAGGGGCAAATGGCAAATGGTTGAAGAATGAAAAATTGAGCATTTTTCCTTGTTCTCATTAAATAACTTACTTTGGACGTGTCCTTTCATACTTTTTTTCTTATTTAATTTTCATCACAAAATGCCCAAAACCCCAGCAAAATTTCGTACAGCCCATCACAAAATAAGAAAAACAGCTGGAAATATAAATTTAAAATAATCACATATGAGACTTGGGCTTTGAATTTGATGTGATGCCCAAAATTAATACAAGTGGACGTCCAAAACATTAGTTCTCTGCCTTTAGACTAGTAACATTCTATTATCTTACAATTCTATTTTAAAACGGGAATATGACAGACAAGTACTATAATCTCCTCTTTATTCGGTGGTTTGGATGGAGATCCAATTCTCCAATCATCTTATTTTATGTGTGCACTTTCTTTTATTGTGATTGTCTTCCTCTTGTTAGTCCCTGCCTATGTATAGGCAGGTACTAATGTTTTCAGTTGAGGTCACATTTAATTTTTACAACTAAAATTAGTCACTTTCTAAAGTTAAAAAGTCAGTCAATTTTTAAATTAATTTTTACATGTTAATTGCTTAATTTTGATTGGCTGACCCCTATTTTTCTAGGGGTAATTTTGATTTATCCATACAAGATATTCAATAAATTAAATTCTGGAAACTTCTTCGAAATCTGTGGAATGTTGTTCATAGTGCTGGAAGCTTCCCTCTGTAATGAGTGTGGATTCGCATCTGATTATACTTGCAGTTTGATCTTCGGTGAAGCCGTTTCCGTTGAGCACGTACGCGAGCTGTTCAACACTATCCAGGGTTTTGAGCCGCCCGGCGAGAATTGAGAAATTAAAGTGAGAATGAGTTAGGGTTTTGAGAAACAGAGTACGCCAAAGAGGCAAGCAGAAGAACAGATTGGTTATCATGTTTCAACAAACGCATCACACTAGGTACGAGCTAGGGTTTCAAGAATTTGTGTGCGGGAGAAAGATGTTTATATTGAAAATTTTGCACTAGACGAAGGACATCAAGGTTTTGAACATGTGAGCAAAGGGCTCCAAGGTTCTTTAAACAATCGATTTTGACAAATAAATTGGCAACAGAGAGATGTTTATCGTGAAAATTCTTGGAGCATGGCATAACATATTCACTTTCTAGTTAATGCTTTTGAATAAGTAGAGATTGAAATTATAATTTTTAATTGTGCAGTTTTTTAATTAAATTTATAATTTGACCTTTTTTTGTTCTGTTTTGTTTGTGTTTTAAATAAATAAATAAATAAATAAATAAACACAAATTGATTGTATTGTTAGTGTATCTTTACAAATTGATAATATAAGGAAATATGCAATCTTGAATTAGATATTAAGTAACGATATAATGCATATTGAGGAAGAAATGTACTATGGCACTTTACTCTCATAGCCTTAACTATAATGAGGATTAAGATAGTTACTAACTTTTACATATCTTCTTCTTGTGGCGTCAAATTAAAGCATTTCAACTTGGCAATTTAGGGACCATGAATCTTATTAATATCTCTTTAGCTAAGAACTTTATAATATTATTTATTACATCCTTAGAAGTTTCATAACTGGATTAACCCAAGTTAATAGTCTCTTTATCTCAAATTGAACTTTTAGCTGTAATTACTATCTTATTATTGATTCTTACATTCCCTTCTAAATGCCACAATAGGCAGGGACTTGTGCTCAAACAGAGCTCTTGTCGTGATTGCATTCGGTGTTTATGTTTTTATTTTTATGTAACGCAGCGATTGTTTATACGCAGATTCCTTACGCTTCATCTTGCTCCATTTATATGAATGTAATTTGACCCCCTACTTGATGTCGCATCATTTACTGCGCGTCCTTGTTTCCCATATTATGCATATGAGTATTCATTTTCTGGGTCGCTTTTATCATTTGTCCTTTCGAATGCTCCTCGTATTCTCTATTTTTCTAATAATCTTGAACTCTCACACGGGTTGTACTCATGACATGCTTTAATCTACAAGAGAGGTGACAGACTCTTACAAAATATAAAGTCTCACGCACACACTCTATCTCTCCAGTAGACGAAATCCGAAATGGTGGGCAGTGTGAAAAATCAACTATTGCAGTCACTGATTATTAATCTCCTATCATAAATGATTATTAAACTGCTGAAAACAAATTCCCAGCTAATATTGAAAAATAACACAACTGCAATTTCACTTATAATACGGAAAGAAATGAACAACACAATGAACACAATATTTTCGGACAAATTGTCCTTGGAAAAACCCCTAAGGGAAAACCAGTTCTACAGATGAGGAATTATATTAAACTTCAGCAAATCAAGAGATACAAAATTCCTTGCCTTTCACTGGCAGAACTCCGACAACCTCCTAATTTCTCCTGCTGATATTCCCCACTGCTATCCCCACGCTAACACTGCGCCCTTGCTAACACTGCAAGACTGTTTGCTAACACTGCAAACGTTTCTCCAAAACTTCTTCATCCAAATGACCCAATGACCCCTTTTTATACTACTCCTGTTGGTAAACCAACGACTGAGATTAAATCAAACCAACGGCTGAGATTAAGACAACTCGACAGCTAATAATAGAATTGGTTGCAAGGTGTCCAAAAGGGAATCTCCAAAATTAGTAAATAATAACCATTTACTAATTCTTGGCAAGTGAACAAACAGCTGTCCAAACCACCCATAAATACAACAGCTATTCATAGATAAGGACGAACAATTGTCCAAGCTACCCATAAATACTACTGCTATTTCCGGGTCAGAAATAACAGCTGTCCAACTAACAATAATTAACACTCCCTCTTAGCGAGGACGCTGTTCTGCATGACACCCATCTTATCTCTGAAAAAGATAAATTTGGCCTTTCCCAAAGCCTTCGTCAGAATGTCTGCTACCTGCTCCTCTGTAGGTATGTACTGTAGCTGAACAACTTTCCTTTGTACACAATCTCTGATGAAGTGATATCTGATATCTATATGTTTAGACCTATCATGAAACACTGGATTTTCAGACAACTTGATGCAACTCTGATTGTCACAATGTATCACAGTAGTCTCAACCTTCTGACCAAACAAGGCTACTAACAACTTCCGAAGCCATATAGCTTCACATGTCGCCATGCTAGCTGCTATGTATTCTGCTTCTGCTGAACTTAGAGCCACAGACTTCTGCTTCCTGCTGAACCAAGATACAACTCCTGATCCCAAGCTGAAACAACACCCTGAAGTGCTCCTTTTGTTTGTTGTACTTCCTGCCCAATCTGCGTCAGTATAGCCTATCAACCTGATACCTTCACCTCGAACATATCTGATCCCATACTCGACTGTACCACGCAAGTAATGTAGCACATGCTTAGCCGCTATCCAATGCATTCTCTTTGGTTCAACCATGAATTGACTAAGAGAGTTTACTGCAAATGCTATATCTAGCCTAGTGTTAACCAAATACATCAGTGAACCAATCAACTGTCTATATAAAGTGGGATCTACATCTTTCTCCTTAGATGTATCTACCTTCCTTCAATTTGTGATCATGGGTGTAGACATGGCTTTGCAATCCTCCATCTCAAATTTCTTCAAAATTTCAATGCAATATTTCCCTTGACCAAGGAAAATCTCCCCATCTGTCTGCCACACTTCCATGCCTAGAAAGTAGTGCATAAGTCCTAAATCCTTCATCTCGAACTCTTCTGCAAGGTTCTTCTTGCAATCCACTATGAGCCCTAGTGAACCTGTAAGAAATAGGTCGTCCACATAAAGAACAAGAATGAGAATCTGACCCCTAACCATCAAGTAGTAGAGGTTAGCATCTGCTTCACTCTTCACAAAGCCCATTTTCTGCAAGTATGTATCAATGCGCTCATACCACGCTCTAGGAGCCTGCTTGAGTCCGTACAATGCTTTCTTCAATTTGCACACGTGGGTCTTTGCTGTGTGCTACAAAGCCTTCTGGTTGTTCTATGTATACCTCCTCCTTCAACTCACCATTGAGGAATGCTGTCTTGACATCCATTTGATGGATTTGCCATCCCATCTGTGCTGCAAGTGAGATTACAGCTCGTATAGAAGTATACCTGGCAACTGGAGCAAATGTCTCCTCATAGTCTATTCCCTCCTTATGAGAGAACCCCTTTGCCACGAACCTAGCCTTGTATTTCTTGATGCTACCATCTACACCCTGCTATATCTTATAGATCCAGCGTGATCCAACTACAGCCCTATCTGTTGGTCTAGGTACTACCTCCCACACATCATTCTGCATTATTGAAGAATATTCCTCAGCCATAGCATCTCGCCATACCTGATGTTCTGCAGCTTCCTGATAGCTAGAAGGCTCACTATCTACCAACTGACTAACTAATGCCACATAGTCATTGAACTTGGCTGGTTGTCTTCGTTGTCTAGTGCTCTTCCTAGGAGCTCCCACAAACTCTTGAGTATCCCTTTGTGTATCTGGAACCAGATGGTTCCTGCTGCCAACTGTAGAGGATGAAATGTCAACCTCTAAGTCATCTAGATGCATTTTCTGTTGCACCTGTTGCTCCATACTCTGTGAATCTTTACTAACTGAGTCTACACTCGTACTGGCAACTGTACTTGAGCTTTGCTGCCCTTGACTTGGTCTTGGAGCTTCTGTTGGCTGCTCACTCTGATCATCTGCTGGCAAATCTTTGGATCTCTTGAATACCTTGTCCTCCATGAACTTGACATCCCGTCTGACAATAATTCTTTTAGTCCCTGGAATGAAAATCCTGTATGCCTTTGAGGTCTCACTGTACCCAACAAAGTACCCCCTCTTTGCAGTGTGATCTAACTTTGTACGTGTATCTCCTGGAATATGACTATATGCCAAACTCCCGAATATCCTGAAGTGACTAACATCTGGCTTCTTCCCTGTGAAAGCCTCCTCTGGTGTCATCTTCCCTAGCACCTTGTGTGGAACTCTATTCTGAATGTAGACTGCTGTATTACACACCTCTGCCCATAAGTAACGGGGCATGTCTTGGTCATGTAGCATAGCTCTTGCTGCCTCCGATATAGAACGGTTCTTCCTCTCAGCAACTCCATTCTGCTGTGGATTGTAAGGAACAGTCCATTCTCTCTTGATTCCTTCTCTGGTACAGAACTCTTGGAAGACATTTCCTTTGTACTCGCCTCCATTGTCTGACCGAAGAACCTTTATCTTCTTTCCTGTTGAGTTCTCCACAAGAGCCTTGAACTCTTGGAATCGACTGAAAACCTCATCCTTAGTCTTCAAGAAGTATATCCAGGTCTTTCTAGAGAAATCATCAATAAAAGTAACATAGTACTCATATCCTCTGAGAGATTTCGTCGACATTAGTCCACAAACATCTGAATGTACTAGATCAAGAACACCCTTAGATTTGGTGTCACTCCTTGGAAAAGATGCTTTCGCAAACTTCCCCAACACACATCCCTTACATACATCGTCATGCTCTGTGCTCACCTCTGGAACACCTGTCACGGTCTCACGAAGCAATCTAAGTGCTTCATGATGAATATGGCCCATCCTCCTATGCCATAGCTCTCCAAGATCTTTAGGATTACTGTTGCTCATAAGTGCCTTAGGAGTATCAAACTGCAATCTATAAAGGCGACCACTCCTAACTCTAGTAGTTATGGGTGATTTCCAATCCTTGTGCTTAATCAACACATGTGTCCCTCTAAAGAGTACATTATACCCCCTATCTTGAAGAACAGATACAGAAATCAAATTCATACCTAAGCTTGGCACATATAACACATCATGAAGTGGAATTATCTTTCCATTCTCCCTCTGAAATTGAACAGTCCCTTTCCCAATAGGGTTGAGTTTGGACAAGTTTCCCATAGAAATCTGGATGTTGGTGTCCTCCTCCTTGTAACTGGAGAAGTACTCTCTAACTCTTGTCATATGAAATGACGCCCCACTATCTATATACCAAACACACTGTGAGGTTGAGCTAACCATACAAGCTATGAGTGCAAACTCATCTTCCATTCTACTGGAGAGTTCTTCTGCACTTGCTGAAGCTGCCACCTGCTTCTTACCCTTCTTCCTCCCTGGAAATCACTGACATAGTGGTCAAACTCGTGACATCCAAAGCACTTGACCTTAGAAAGGTCCTTCTTCTTCTTTTCACTTTGTGAATTTGATCCTTTGCTAGATCCCTTCTTTGCTTTCCCTTTACCCGCTAGGGCAACGTTCTCTTGTTCCACCTCATTTTTCTGACTCTTGTTGGCCCCATTGACAAGACTTAGTCTAAACTCCTCCTGAGTGAAATCAATCCATAGTCGATCCCAACTCGGTAAAGTATCTCATCCACTGACAACTTGAACAAAGACACTCCATTGTTTAGTAAACCCATTTAGGGCTATTCTCAAAAGCTCATCATCACTAGGGCTATCTCCAACAGCTGCTAACTCATCCTTGACAAGTCTGAGCCTGGTGAGGTAACTTGTGATGTCTTCTTCCTGATTCATCCGGGTATTCTTTAGCTTCTCTTTGAGAATCAACTTCCTGTTGGTGGTAGCATTCTGGTACAGATTTAGAATGGCGTCCCACATCTTCTTTGCTATATCTAGCTCCGAGATATGTGGAACAATATGATCCTTGACACCATCAAGGATAATCCTCCTCGCTTTGGCATCGTCCTTCCTATATGCTGCAAGCTGTGTTGCATCTGTTGGTATAGGTACACCACTGGTAGCATAATCCTTGATACCATTCTCTTCCAACAATAAAGAAATTCTGGCCTTCCAGACACCAAAATTTGAGGCACCATCCAATCTATCCTGATCTCTCAAACCAGCTGAAGCCATCTCAAGGGTTTAAAGCAATAATAAATCTAAAGAGATCAAAATTTCTTTCCTAAGGCAAAACTCTTCTACCCTTAACAATGCTCTGATACCATGTGAAAAATCAACTATTGCAGTCACTGATTATTAATCTCCTATCATAAATGATTATTAAACTGCTGAAAACAAATTCCCAGCTAATATTGAAAAATAACACAACTGCAATTTCACTTATAATACAGAAAGAAATGAACAACACAATGAACACAATATTTTCGGACAAATTGTCCCTGGAAAAACCCCTAAGGGAAAACCAGTTCTACAGATGAGGAATTATATTAAACTTCAGCAAATCAAGAGATACAAAATTCTTTGCCTCTCACTGGCAGAACTCCGACAACCTCCTAATTTCTCTCGCTGATATTCCCCACTGCTATCCCCACGCTAACACTGCGCCCTTGCTAACACTGCAAGACTGTTTGCTAACACTGCAAATGTTTCTCCAAAACTTCTTCATCCAAATGACCCAATGACCTCTTTTTATACTACTCCTATTGGTAAACCAACGACCGAGATTAAATCAAACCAACGGCTAAGATTAAAACAACTCGACAGCCAATAATAGAATTGGTTGCAAGGTGTCCAAAAGGTAATCTCTAAAATTAGTAAATAATAACCATTTACTAATTCTTGGCAAGTGGACAAACAGCTGTCCAAACCAACCATAAATACAACAGCTGTACAAAATTCTTTGCCTCTCACTGGCAGAACTCTAAAATTAGTAAATCTCTAACTGTCCAAAATTCTTTGCCTCTCACTGTCCAAAAGGTAATCTCTAAAATTAGTAAATAATAACCATTTACTAATTCTTGGCAAGTGGACAAACAGCTGTCCAAACCACCCATAAATACAACAGCTGTACAAAATTCTTTGCCTCTCACTGGCAGAACTCCGACAACCTCCTAATTTCTCTCGCTGATATTCCCCACTACTATCCCCACGCTAACACTGCGCCCTTGCTAACACTGCAAGACTGTTTGCTAACATTGCAAATGTTTCTCCAAAACTTCTTCATCCAAATGACCCAATGACCTCTTTTTATACTACTATTGGTAAACCAACGACCGAGATTAAATCAAACCAACGGCTAAGATTAAAACAACTCGACAGCCAATAATAGAATTGGTTGCAAGGTGTCCAAAAGGTAATCTCTAAAATTAGTAAATAATAACCATTTACTAATTCTTGGCAAGTGGACAAACAGCTGTCCAAACCACCCATAAATACAACAGCTATTCATAGATAAGGACGAACAGCTGTCCAAGCTACCCATAAATACTACTGCTATTTCCGGATCAGAAATAACAGCTGTCCAACTAACAATAATTAACAGGCAGAGGTTTAGAAGAAGTGCAATTGTTGGGCATGGCAGGATTGGTGGCAGAGGCCTTCAAAATCCTTCACTCTACGCCCAAATTACCGGGCGACGTAATACTTACCATGCTGCTACATCTTCATTTCATAATCTCCAACCACAACTCTAGCTCAAATCCCTACTTCGAAAACATAATGAAGGTATCAGGGCTTCTTAATGATAACGATACATATTCTTTGGAGAGGGAATCCCTAAACAAAATCTATGTTGAATTTGGGGAAGTTATCCTATTGGAAGTCGCCCATAAATTTTTTCATCTTCAATGGTCGCACCAGGTACAATTACTCGACAACCCCTTGTTTTATCAGGCACGTGGGACCCCGATGCTACGTACATCCTTAAGCTTGGATGCAATAGTCTATGGTCTGCTATGCATATTTAATATTTAATATTTATTCTTTTAATATATTCAATATTTAATGTTGTAGTATTCATTTATACATTTGCCGTTCAGTTTTGATACCATGTTAAAATATAAGGATCTCTGCAAATGTAATAACACTTTCAATTATTTCTGTGTGAGAACAATAATCAAGAGACTCAAATTCTGCATTTCCTTAAAAGGGATAAGATCTCTAATCAAGGGCCCTTCATGTTTATTTTATCAAACTAAGAATCATCAGAAATACCTTCACTCACCTCCACTTCATGCCTTTCAAATTCATGAAGGCAACTGAATCAACAATTGGTGATCTGCGGATCACAAAATAAACCAAAATACAAAAGCTCCAAATTGCCTTGAAGAAATAAGAGGCAAGGCATCTATTAAATGGAAAACCAAAAGGGAGGTGAAATTATGGAATTCAACCATATTCACCAAATATACTACAATAATATAGAGCTGCAAAAATCAACTACAATATTGAATACATACGACCATATAATTAATATGGGCATAGCAAAGTCAAGAAATGCTGCCCCAAAGTCTAGAAAGGTTGCTCCAGTGGACATTAATGCTATCAATTCAGCTTTATCTAAGTTATCTACTGCTGCAGTAATTTCTATTTCTCTTTGTTCTCATTAGCATAAATTTTTTTTGGTAAAATTTAATTTTACCTCGCCTTTTGCGGCAACCTTTGTTCCACCTGAAATCAGCTCTTCACATTCTCTGTCAACTGCTTCAATATGCATCAGCAAATCATCCTTCTCAGCTTTTCCTTGGTTAATTTTAACAAAAAAACATGTTTTTGCTTCATGCCATCTATATCAACAACGAAACAAACCCCTGCATTGCTGCATAACTTTTCCATTGCTACTTCCATTCGCTTCAACTTATGTCTCATTCCAAATTTCTCATCATTGCCTTGGCTAGAAATGTCTTCTAAAAAGTGACCAACTTATTTAAACACCACTCTTTTCTTATAATCTATCTAGTTCACTTGCAAGAGCTCAATGGACTCATATGATCACTAAGTAAAGAGGCAACAACAGCATTATCATTTCTGTTTGTGTCCATAACTTTCCATGGTATGCTTTTTCCTTATAGTCACCAATAGCCCATAGTAAAAATCTGGTCCGTATATACTAATGCAAAGAGTAACTCTAACATGCTGATAAGGCCCATCCTTTGTCCAACTACTTAATTTACATTCACCTTGCTTCCAAAGTTTTCCAAGGAGGATATTAACCATGGTCCATAATTGGGAGGCAATGTCACGAGTTATTGGTATAACAATTCGTATAAAGGGATAACAACACTGGTGGTTCGATCTTTGAAAATGTCCTCTTGAATAACATTATTGAAGATGCACTTGATGCAACCTGCAAGGACTTTGATACCCTGCTTAATTTCTTGTACTTGCAGCCAATCAATATTATGCGCCTTCCCTCCTGCTAACCTTTTTATGCCATATTTAATATCCCAAATGGTGAAAAGCCCAATTATTACAATGATTACTGGGGGTGTGTTGATTCTGGTCACACACACGTAGCAGTTTTGTATATTCAAACCATTGCAAACTTTGTTACATTGTTTTATATCTTTTGATAGATGTCATTCTTTTTTTAATGGACCGACAAGCTACCTCATTCATGGTGCTTATTCCTTGCATTTAATTTATTTCCTCTAGTAGGATCAATGTAAAGAAATGTTGTCCATGCTTGTTTCAATATCTTCATCCGCTCCTCTCCTTCCACCAACCTTCTGATTTATTGTCGATGTGTGATATGCTGAGAGAGATTTGTATTGTGTTCCAGAGTTTAGTATAGGTGCGCTGTGGTAGAGGTGGACGGATTATGATGGGTTGAAACTTGAAACCCACGAGACTGAGGAAGAATGAAAGTTGCATTTGGAGGAGGTGTTTGGTTTATGGCGAAGATGATTCCAATTAATGAGGTAAGTACTGAACAAAGTTGTCAAAGAAGGATGCTTGGTTTAGTTAGATGTTGGAAGAGGAGAAATAAGTTATTAGAGGTACCAAATTTTGTGATAGATTTGGTTTAGAATTACTTGCAATCTAAAAGGTTTGTACTACCACTCAACTCTATTTTGTGAATCGATATTCCCAAAATTTTCCCTACACTAGGTGTCTAATGCAAGAGCATCTTGGTATGTGAGAGTAATTTTGCATCAACCAAGCTATAATCTATATTTTTTTAAATGTTTCTAATGAATATGTTTGATGTAATGAGTAAAATATATGATAAATCATTTGGCCAAATCCTAAGGTCTAATCTAGCCTAGGAATTTGACACATGTTGGCAACATCTTCTTGGCATATTCTTGGAATTTTCCATAATTATCAAATAGTAAATTTTAAAATATATTATTTGCTACATTTAAAGATCGTCTCTTCGCAAGTTGGTATCCAGGTGACAAGTGGCAGTGCATATCTTAGTAGAGATTCTTGCGAAGTTATAGAGCTGTCATAATTGACCAATTTGATTGGCTATTAGAGGAGGCAGCTTATGACAACAATTATGAAGAATCTTGTATTTTAGTTATTATTTTATGGCAGACCCATTATTTAGACATGGTATTGGGAGAAAATCTACTTTTGCGATAATAATTTATGTTATTTTTCATTGAAGGTGAGGTGTATTTATGCAGCATTACGACAACATTCAATGGATTTTGATGTGGAATTTTCTAGTTTGGCCATTAGTGGTGGTAGAACTAGTTGGTAAATATTTTAATATAATATATTTTCTTTGTTCAAAACTTTAAAGAGCATACCCAGGTGAAAAGTGATAGTGCTATCTTACTACAGATTCTTGTGGAGTTATAGAGTTGTCATAGTTGTCTAGTTTGATTTGCTGTATGAAAAGGCAGCTTATGACATCATTTAAGAAGCTTCTTGTTAAGTCGATAGGCTTCACTCCTTCAGAAACAAGGATCGAAATGTTCGATTATCCGGCAGTCATATGCCGTTAAACGGAAAAACGATGCCGCTAAAAAAGGAAATGGATTATTTCAGAATCATCTTGAAACGCAATCAACATGAAGCTAAGCTGACATGATAGTGTCAGAAATGGTAATTCTAATCGTGGATTTTCAAGCAGCTTGTTTGGAAGAGCAGCAACTTTGTGTAACTATTGCCCGTAAAAGCCATGGTGGAAAAAGTCGGGGAAGATTGGGAAACAATGTATTCAGATCACCAAGCTCTGCATCTATACATGGCGGAACAACTAAATCCCTTCTGTTTGGCTTATTTGCACGTCATCAACCCATGATTTATAGCATAGGGAACGAATTGACATTTTTTACTGTGAACGAATCAAAGCATTAACTGCATCGATCAGTATCACAATCATAGTTGTCCTTGTCATCAAGGGAACAAAATGGCTGTCAGTTTGTGAGGTATTGTACCAATAACATATATTCAAATTCGGTTCAAAATAGTTACAAAGTTTAGTGACTTCAATTGAATGAGCAACAAAACAAATGTAATATATCAGGCTTATGACGATGCCTTGGTAGTGAAAGCTTGATTAGACGATTTACTTGGTGGCTGTGCAATTCTGGCCATTTCCCATTATTTCTGTAATGCGCATTTCCGATTGACGTACTCCGTTCCATCTATCTATTACCATGTAGTGCAGGATGATTTAAGAGTATCTTGGCTGCGCAATTGCAATAAGAATGAAGGGGTTGATAGAATATTGCTGTCCACCCAGACAAATAAAAGCTCCATCTCCTTCTTTATATTCCTTGTATATATTGGTGAACTAATGCCATTAAGCCGGTAATCTCAGACGTCCTAGAAACTACTATGCATAGAGTTAACATATTTAAATCACATTGTTAACAAAATTATTATATAAGAAACTATAACAGCAAATTTTCAATTCATACTATTCACATGAATGAGGCGGTAATGTGACCGTGGAAAACCTAAATAGATAGATGAGACCCAAGGAAATCAAGCCAAAGTACAAACTATACTTAAGGGATTTTTGATAAAATATGGTGAAATCTTTAATCTAATAAATGAAATAGGTTTAGAATCATAATTTTAACAAAGATTATTATTGCTAAGAAACAAACCCTTGATCAACTTCTTAAAACTAATTCTTTTAATAAGCTCTTTTAATGTTTGATTATGGTATGTTTGAAATAAATAATATTGTCTCTACCTTTACAAGGTCTCAAACTAAGAATTAATACAATATTATCATAAAAGACAGTATTTTATTTCTTAAATTAATTATGGCATCTCAAGGTTACTATTCTAGATGGATTTATACAATTGACATGACAAAGTAGAAGAGAAAAGCTTTATTAATTGACACTAAATCTGTATGGTTTGATCCTTATATTTATAAAGTCATAAAATTTAAATATCAAATAACCTCTAATATAGTAGTAACTTCTCAATCCCTAACATTTTTTATTAAAGTTATTTATTTATTCTTAAATTAACATATAAAAATACATTTGTAAATAAGAGTGGACAATTGCAAGGGTAAACCCAATCCTTCTAGACTTTGATGAAGCATCTTAATCAATCCTCTTCACTCACTTAGGAAATACCATATTAACTCCTTTGAAGAGGACAATGCAGTATGTTTACAACAAATATATGGATAGAGGAAGGACTTATTAATGGAACTCTCGTTTAGGTTGTTGGCATTGTTTATGGGCTAGGTTGTAAGGCACCAATTGTCCCCATATATGTTCTCATATGTTTTGAAAAATATAGTAGGTCATCATGAAACCAACAGTCTCAAAAGAGTATGTCGATTGTGCCTATCAAATTAGGTTGGTAAAGAAAACTCCCACTCACCATGTCATGAGCTCTTACTATACATTAATTATAGGGTATCATGCCATAGAAGGCAATAATTGACATCGCTAAAATAAAAAGAGAAAGAATGACATTTACAACTATGTCTATAGTAGAGACTCTAGACAGTCCTTGTATTCAACACACTTTTACCTTCGATAGGTAGGGCAAAATACAAAATAATCCATATACAAGTATCCTAAAATTAGAGGAATCTCGCTTGAAACAACAAAATATAACTATTTTGCACATATAGAATAAGAAGGATGGCATTATCGCATTAAATGTTCTAATATAAAACAAAATAGATTATGAGAGAACTCTCTACAACAAAGATACCACAACATTGTGTGATATATATAACACTATCGGCATAAAAAGGTGCAAGAGCTAGTATTTAATTTATCATTTTATAGTGGCCTTCTTATTTAGACATGTTATGTGGAGAAAATATGATTTTGTATTAAGAATTTATGGTGGCCGAACTCATGCAACACTATGATGAATATTTAGTGAAATTTGATGTGGCATCTTCCACTTTGTCTATTTGTAATTGTTGGTGTAAATAATTATTCACTATTTACACTTAAGTTTACTTAGGGTTATGCATTATTTTATTATTTCTTTGGTGAGACACTTAGGAGTTTGCGTACTCTTATGAGTTGTCATGTTGACAACACTGGAGTAAGCAACTTTAATTCAACACATGGTGTCCACAACACTGGAGTTTGCATAATTAACTGAGTTGTCACATGTAGACAACATAGTTATTAGCACTTTTAATTTATCACATGGTGTCTACAACATAATTTTGTGTGCTACACCTTTGTAGGCTTGTTCTCTCATCATTGCACTTACTCCTGTGCTTAATGGAGGATAACCCATTCTTGGTGGACATGTGCTTAGTTGTGGAGCTTATCATATGGCTAACTCCTAGACATTCTAGATGCATCTTAGAGGCCTTTATATACATACACTTCTAGTGTACATATTATATCAATTACATTGAATTGAATACATATCGATATTCTGATCATACTCTTTCGGTTTACTATTGTGCTTGTTCTTGAGTTCCTTGATCTTGGGTGATTTTGCCCTAAGGAAAATTCTGTTACATCCCAATTTTTGACCTAATTTGAAATGTAGCCATTAAGGTTCGCATGAAGTCAGTTGGCAATTTAATTCGTTATAATCCTGTGAAATGGTAAGACGGTTAGTCGTTATAATTTCAAAGTAAGGATAACAAGTTAGTTGATCATTTATCACGAGTTTATGGAATTGAGAAGATGGTTAACCGATATGATTATTTATGATCAAATAATTTATTATGATAATATAATTTAATTGCGAAGAACTTCCTTGCAGGAAACATGTCGAAGGGGTGGAAGCATTGTCAGAAAGGAATTAGGCACGGGAACATTGCCATCACTGGGCAAACAGGTTAAGGACCTAGCAACTTGAAATAGGACACATCTGTGAGACCCGCATGAGCTATTAAGGAGACAATATAATAAAAACATAAAATAAAATAAATTAAAATATAATGCATACCTTTAGAGATTTATTATTGAATTTCCTTATTTTATCATTATAATAAACACTTGAATACGATCACATAAACATAAAAATGAAATGACACCAATAAATTATAATCATATAATTTAATGATGTCACCTCATCGATATACATATATGAACGTATATAAGAGCATATTATAATAATAAAATAAAGAAAAAACTTCTCAACTCCTCTTTATTTTCTTTCCCTCTTATTTCTTTTCCTTTTTATAATTCAAATTTATGAAATATTTGAATAGCTTCTTGATAACCGATGGAAGCCATAAGGTCACGGTTGACTATTAAAAGAACATCTTGAATCGATTTGAGACATCCTTCTTCCCTTCTGTATTTTCTCTATTTTATTTCCCAATTAGCTACTTCTTGATATCGAGCCTAGTAAGCAACATTTCCTGTATGAAATCATTCCTAGCTCCACAGCCCGATTTATCTCTGATTTTCTTTTCCTTTAAAACCATTCTCGTTAGGATTTCCGAATAGAGGATATACAGTGAGAGGTCAAGCAATCCGGCCGGCAGAAAGAGGAATCGAATCGGCATTTAGGTCACATTATTTCTTGCTGACTAAATTTGGTTGGCTTCCATATTTTTCTATTTCTAAATTTCAGCAGTGCCTGTAGGAATTGTTTATCATTAAAATACTTGTAGTTGATTAATATTATGAACATAGAAGTGAATAGAAGGAGTAGTCGGATACACAACTTCCCTCCATAATCAGTTTTATAAAGAGATTGATATATTGTTTCTTGATTTAAATTGAATAACCTTGATAATACTGCAATATTGAATTTAGAAGGAAGGAGTTCTTTGTAATAGGTCACGTGAGTTATACCATATCCATTTCTTTGTGTATACAATCTGTTTACCTTTCTTATTCTCACTACTATACCCAAGTCAACGTTTAATCATAGTGTTAATATTGCCATCCAAATTATGTAATGATTGAATAGAAAATGTGTGCATAAGTATAGTTTCTTAGTCGGATCATCACAGGGTTTGATATCATGTCTCCAACAGTAATAATAACCATGTGTTTGTCACAGTCATAGTTATGGAAGGTGAAAACTATAATGATAACCTTAAGTCAATGTTCTCATCCAAATCTATTCTATTTCTTTTTATATCTTATGCAAAAGTGTGAATAATATCATGATGTCCAAACACCAAAGAATTCACCGGCAGGGATGCCATTGATGGTGAAAAGGTGAAAATTGAGATAAAGTGGATACAACCTCTTATGCACCAAGGACTCACCGGCAGAGGTGAAGATTACTTGCAAGAATCAAGTTTTAAATTAGATAACTATGAAATGATCATATAGAATAGCTCATGCATGATCCTGTGAATGTAATCTCCTGCTGTCAAGTCGTGGGGTGTGGTCAAACACTGGGATGATCAGTAAATGACAGATGTTCCAAATCCAATTCCGAGTAGGGAGGGCCTTTCTAGTTAGAGATCGTGTAGGGATATGTTGTGGTCCGAGGTTGGGTGGTTAAGCCCCTGATAATGTTTCACCTTTCTCAAGATGTCGGACATGTGTCAGACAGAGATAAGCTATGCATTCATTTGTTTGTTGGAAACAGGTAATATCACTTTTATTTATGAAGAGATAAGTAATCGGAAGGAAGAGAAATCTGAAGCCCTAATTGATTGTATGATAGCTGGAACCTTAAATGATACAGTGGTATTGGAAGCCCTAAATGAATCTGTGGTCACGGAAGCCCTAGATTAAATTCGTCGTCAGGGATGCCCTAAATTTAATTCCGTGGTCATGGAAGCCCTAAGTGGTAAGTGATTTCAGAAGCCCTAAATGAATCAGTGGTAATTGATGCCCTAATTGATACAGTGGTTTGTGATGCCCTAAATTTTAATTATAGTGGTATTCAATTGTAATCATCATTTGATTTTGAGATAGCGGTTTTTAGATGATAGTCGTCATTTGGAATTGTTATAAAGTATATCTGGACTAACTTGGGTGGTTGTAGAATCATCCCTAGTTGATTTCGAATTTAGTATTTCCGAGGTATGTAGTTTTCAATTTCTGTAGTTATTTCATTTAAAGGTATTTCAAGTTTTTAGTCAAGAAATTTTGTCTAACTGATTTTAACGGTAAATCTTATTCACATGAACATGAATGTTGTAACTGCCTTCCTATGAAACAAATAAGTAACTGTATTCCTTGAGTAAGTTGAATGATAAATTAGACCCGGGTAATTGACATGTTACAAATTCTTACATAGTATCATAGCTTGGGGAGATTCTCTTCACATAGTTGTTCAAGACCATTCTTGTTTCAACACCTTGACCTAGATCCAGAGAATCTGTAGAAATTGGGAGCCTCTAGAGCCAAAGCAGACCTCACCATTGTGTTCGGAATGTTGATTCGGTGAAAATCCACTATAAATTCGCCTATATTGGCCCATATTCAAATTTGAGGCAATTTTTTTTTTGCAAACAGGCACCCGGAGGTCCGATTTATGGAATTGGTATGATCATTTCAGATCTCTGAATTTAAATTTCAGATCTGCATGTTTTATCATTTGAATCTTTGCTATTTTTTTCAGATTTGCATTATTTTCCAGAATTTTTTTGGCCATCAAGCCAGTAGGAGAGATTTTTTGCAAGCAAAGATTAGAGCTTGTTGGTGCTAATTAGATATTGGCATCATATTTAGAAGGTCAAAAAAACCCCCAAATTGACTTTTGTTTCATCAAAATCGGACATTTGAGGTGAAATCTAGAGTCAATTGATTTTTGGAGGCACGACGGCGGCGATTCAGGAAAAATAATAACAGAGGTGATTTTCAAACGATGATATCTCCCTCATGTGGACTCCTTTTTTCGAGCAATTTTTTTTTGTTTTGGGGTAGAGTTTTGTGATCTACACGTTGGTGCAGGTGGTTTGAGATTTATGTTCCTGAATTTTTTTGCAACTCGCAAATCCCAATTTTTGCCACTTCAAATGCTTAGTACGGGCTTGTCTGGACACATAATCAAGTTCTGTTTTTTTTGAAAGTGTATAATTTTTTGTCTACTTTTCAAATCTGCAAACAGATTATAGGCTTCTGTAGATAGAAATATTGCTTTTGGAAATAGGCGCTAAATTGGCCTTTATAATCGCACTACCTATAAAGTGTCAAATCATATATTAGGGGGGTTGATTGATTATTTCTATATTTTGGGGGGGGGGGGGGTGCTTACATTCATTGATCTCATGGATGAGTTTTTTGGCACATGTTGGTAAATTAGACCCCCGTTAACAAGAAGGAACTATCACAAATGGAGTGCTTTAATCATTGATCATCTAAGAAGTAAGCATAAAGAAGTACTTCCTTATTTATGTTCCAATGAACTGATCTCTGACATTGAAGAATAGCCACCTGTTAACAGACTTTTGGATATTATTATACTCAATATCAGTTCTGATTGTTGGCCTGTCATTAAAAAGTTCATTCACCCTTATGATATGTGGATGGCTCTTTGGAAAGAATATGGAGATCCAATAGTTCCTCCTTTTCCAAAGGACATTCTATCTTTAGTCACTTCAGTTATGGTTTCTTCAACTCTAGATGAGATACCACCTCCTGATACTCTTGTCGATTCTACTGATCCAATTCAAGCCACATATGCTTCTGATTTAATGTAGCAGGAAACATTATGTCTTCCTACTTCAGCTTCATGACACGATTTCCTTCCAGATATTGCAGGTTTGTTTGTGGGGTCTCACATTGAAGATGCGGGAGACATCATCGATGATATTCATCTTCTCTTTGTTGAGGTGAATACTTCATCCATAGCCATAGTGGTCTAGAACAACAAGGTACACCTTGTCTTCCAGCTCCAACATCAGTGGATGACTTCTTGATAGATATTTCAGGTTTGGTCATGGAGTCACACATAGCAGATTGGGGAGACAGCATTGATGATATACATTTTCTCTTTGATGAAGAAGATCCTTCTTCAGTTGTTGCAAGGGCTCACTTTGACCCTCTTGTCCATTCTCTACACAATCAGTCTTCAAATGCTGATATGGTTGTGGATCTTATGTACGGCAGTTGCAGGAGGTCTCTTTATCATTTGAGGAGACAGATAGTTCTTTGAGACAGGTTCTACATCCATCCTTCCTAGATCCGATATTGTTCTTTTTAGCAACTATCAACACAAGGATAGTTGAACAGGTTTCAGAGGCATCATTGATCATCGGGATTCTTTCTGCACATAGGGGAAGCATCTCATATGTACCTATGATATTGTTTCTTCCAAAGGGGAGGAACATTATTCAGCAGTCCTGGATTAGCGTCTACATTGGAGCAGCTATCATTGATCGACACTCTACATTTGGGGTGGGGGTGGACTACCTTGTCTCCTCCTTCTCTTTTATGGGGAGGATTTTTTCCTCTTATGGGATTTCTCGTAATGGGGGGTCTTGATTACTCCATCCATCCATGCATTTTGTTTTTTCATCTCTCTTTTTGTTGGGAGGGATTTTCCCATGAGGTTTTCCCTCTTTCTCCACTTTATGAGAGATTGCATTTCATTTTGTACATGGGTACCTAACATAGCCTAGTAGCCAAAACCCATTATGCATTTCATCCTAGCTTTCGTAAGCTTAAGTGCATTCCCCTAAGTTGCACTTAAGGGGGGGTGTTGGTGTAAATAATTATTCACTATTTACACTTACTTAAGTTTACTTAGGTTTATGCATTATTTTATTATTTCTTTGGTGAGACACTTAGGAGTTTATGTACTCTTATGAGTTGTCATGTTGACAACACTGGAGTAAGCAACTCTAATTCAGCACATGATGTCTACAACACTGGAGTTTGCATAATTAACTGAGTTGTCATGTAAACAACATAATTATTAACACTCTTAATTTAGCTCATGGTGTCTACAACATAATTTTGCGTGCTACACCTTTGTAGGCTTATCGTTTCATCATCGCACTTACTTCTGTGCTTAATGGAGGATAACCCATTCTTGGTGGACATGTGCTTAGTTGTGGAGCTTATCATATGGCTAACTCCTAGACATTCTAGATGCAATCTTAGAGGCCTTTATATACAGGCACCTCTAGTGTACTTATTATATCAATTACATTGAATTGAATACATATCGATATTCTGATCATACTCTTTTGGTCTACTGTTGTGCTTGTGCTTGAGCTCCTTGATCTTGGGTGATTTTTCCCTAAGGCAAATTCTTACAGTAATGACAGTTAGTAAATATTTTAAACTATTGCATTTTCTATGTTTAAGGAGCATTTCTTTGTAGGTGGGTATCTAGGTGACAAGTGACAATGCATATCGTACTACAGATTCTTGTGGAGTTATGAAGTTGCCATAGTTAACCACTTTGATCTGCTATTTGTTGTGAGGTTTTCACACATCGCCCCAAAATCTTGGGGACCCCCTTTTTAATCGCCTTTAGGGCCAGTGGAGAAGGTTAGATGTATTTTTCACCCGGTTTCAACTTGATTTTCCAGAGCTATCAGTTCTATCCTTAGGCCGAATAAGTTCAAAATTGATTTCAACTTGGCAGGATAAGATTGTGAATTTTGTACTTAGACGATTTCTTTTGAAAATTTGGATTTAATTGTAAATTTGAATGATTTTCAAATAAGGAAATTTTTCGTTAGACTTAGGTTCTTGGAAAATCTTATTTTTTTTGGTGAAATAGAATTTAATTTTGTAAGATGAAGTTAAATTGCAAAATCGATTTTTACTCTAGAGGCAATTTTATTTTTTGTCATAAAATTTTAATTATTTAGCAAAATTGATTTAGAGGAAAATTGCAAAAATTGGCTTTAATAGATTAAATTTGCCTTGAAAGCTTTTGGTATTTAATGAAATTGGTAAATTAATATTAAGAAATGGCTTTTGGTTAGCCAAAATTCAACTTCAAAGATGTATTAATTAGCAAACCCTCATTAAATAGAAATTTTTAGCATCCCCAAGGCACCATTTAATTTCGTTTTGCAATTTGTGGTTAATTAGTAAATTAAAAGTGCAGTTTTCATTTTAGAAAATTAAAATTTTGGCAAAGTATTTAAAGTGGGCCACTAACTTAGCTTTAATTTTGGTTTTTTTCCTCTATAGGACCAAGTCGGCCAGCCTGGGAGGAAGGTGAAAGCTGCTATAAAGGGAGTCCCCTCCCATTTCATTTTCATCAATTCATTTGCTCCTCATGCTTGGGCGAATTTGAAGCGAGGGCAGATTTCCAGACTTGGGCGAAATTGGTGGAAGGCAGTTTTTTGGCGATTTTTGGGCAATTTCTCCATTGCCATTGTTGGGCGATTTGTCTAAGGGCCAGATTTTTTGCGTTTTTGGGGATTTTTGCTCCACTTTGTGGGCTGCGATTTGTGCCCTAGGTGGCAGATTTTATAGATTTTGCTCCTTTGCTTGGGCGAATTTTGTGGAAGGGCAGATTTTTTTTTCATGCTTAGCCGAATTTTGTGGGAGCCGAATTTTGTGGGGGCCAAAATTTGTGGAAGACAAAATTCTGATTTTCTAGAGGGGCTGCAATTTTTTTTATATCAGATTTGGGCAATTTTGTTGGGAGAAGAGATACATATTAAAGTTTAATTTTTGCATAGAAGGCAAGTGTTGGATAAGCTTAGAGGCTTTGTTTTCTAATTTGCAAAGGGATTTGTAATTCTTTGATGTCATATCCCGGGTTCCGAAAAGTTGCTGTAAGATTATTAGTTAAGGTGAAAGTCATCATCTAGAGTTGCAAGGAGTGCTTAAGCTGACATCCATTCTTTCGCTCTTTTCTAAGAATTGCACTACTTGGTTCTTCTTGCCTTTTGGTCCACCACTCTACCATCCCGTAATAGGGCGACGAGCATGGAGGATGATAGTGCAAGTAAGAATCCCAAGCAGGCAAACGCTAAGAAAGACAAAGAGGATATGACGCCCAAAACTTCCTTCTTCTCGAAAATGAAGAAAATAACCGATACTAATATCGCTACAGTGGACATGATACGGATGAGGGACAGACTAAAGGAAGGACAATCCCCCTTGGCAAAGAGGATATACAAGAGCAAAATTGTACATGCAGCAGCTTTTCCTCCTACTTTGCCTTGTCCAGAATTGATTATGGAGTGTGCATCCAGATTTGATCTAGACAGTAAATCCATCATTTTTGGCGAAGGGAAGAGAGTGTTGGCCAACATTGGCGAACAAGCAATTGAAGAGACATTTAATATTCCCCAGAGCAAGGGCATGACAGTTGTAATGGTGGATCAGGCGGCCAAATCATTTCAAGGTAACCAAGAGGCCTACTTCTCACATCTAAAGCGGAATTGGATACACGAAGGAAGGAAAGGAGTTAACAAATCAACAAGGCTTATAGTGGCAGATTTCAAGCCGGAATATGGCGATCTCATTGTTCTTCTCAGCCGGATCATGGGCCTAGCTCAAGCTATGCAATTCGAAAATTGGATGTACTTCTTCATTGATGAAATTGAAAAGGGAAAAGGAAAATTTGATTGGGCTAGGATCATAAGTGAAAATTTAGAGTTGCAACTTAGAACAGTTCAAAACCAAAGGCAATTCTACATGGGATCCTATCTGTTTTACTTAATTGCTAGATTGTATGAGAGTCCGGGACTTAGGGCCTTAGGAGAGATTGGTAATGGGCCGAGGCAATATTTGGTGCATGAATGCTATCCGCAGCTTCATTTGCACAATAACAAGGATTACAAGATGTTTTGCGATGCATTCGCCATGAAGACAGTAAGGGTATTACAAGGGGCGCCTGCTAAGAGACTTTCATCAGAAGCAGAAGCAAGGATTAAGAAGTTTGGGAGTTGGTTCATCCAATTCCCGCAATTCACATACATTAGAGTGGCAGGAAGTACAGTTTGTCCCAAGAGGCTTCCAAGATACCCGCCCGACAAGGTAGTTTTGATGGAATTGGCTAGGCAGCTTGAGCACTATGATAGAGTAATGAGGAATGAGGGGAAAACAGGCGTTTCCTTCTCAATTATAATTGGCAATGATAGTTGCCCAAATCGGGCCACCTTTGAGGCTGCGGAAAAGGAATTGGAGTGGTATCATCTAGGATGGTACAGAGCAAGGCAAGGATTCGACCCTGTTGGTCTTATCAAGGCATCTCATGGAAGCAAATTTAAGCATGTTCCCACTATAGAGGACTTTTGGGCCAATGCAAAGGATGATTTTCACGTGAGAAAGCTAGCTTTCTCGAGATTATCGGTGAACATGATGAGAGATATCAGATGGAGAGGCTTTGATATTCTCGATCAATTGGAGGATGATCGTAGTGTGTTGAGAGAAGACTAT
Source organism: Cupressus sempervirens (assembly GCA_028749045.1). Classification (NCBI taxonomy): domain Eukaryota; kingdom Viridiplantae; phylum Streptophyta; class Pinopsida; order Cupressales; family Cupressaceae; genus Cupressus; species Cupressus sempervirens. The sequence goes on from CM053784.1 coordinate 530,315,082, forward strand.
GAGACAGTAGTTGGAATAGAGTTGAATCCAGTGGATTGGGACGATCATCAGGATCCTTCCTTGGAGGCAGTCACAAGGACAGTAGATTTGCATACCGAGTCGTGGTATAATGCCAAGATGAGAAAGCTACAAAGACAAAAGGTTTTCCTTACTTATGAGATGATGAAACCAAAGGAAGGTCTAGTAGAATCAATCGGACAGAAGGGTGAAGGAAGTGGTCGGCAATCGGAGGCAGTTAGAAATAGCAAGAAGAGGGCTTTGGAGGTAGAGAAAAGCCAAGAACGTTCGGAACCTCCAGCCAAGAGACAGCGGGCAGCGCCGTCAAGGGAGAGTATAACTAAGGCTAGAAGCCAAGAGGTCAATTCGAGTGATAAAGGGGCCGCAGTGGAGGTGAGCTCTGATTCGGAATCAAGTGGCTACAGTGAAAGTACGGAGTACTCCCCTCTCTCGGAGAACCAGCAAGGAAATATGGCAGAAACTAGTAGAGAAGAAGATGGGCCGATTGATATTGAAGAGATAAGTCAGGCGTCTAGGGCCGTTGGTGATGCTTTGTTGGTCGAACCGAATCCGGATTTGGGGAGATGCACTGCACCACTATGGTTAAGGCAAATGCTTATGCCGAGAGGCGAGGTGGTAATGGCTCACGCAGTTGATGATATCCAAGGACTAATAGAAAAGGATGATAGCGAGAACCAAAAACAGATGGCAAATACGGTGGCAAGGGTAATCAGAAGCGACAGTGATGGTCACCGAAGGGTTCAGATTGCTATACCAACAGTCAATAAGGCAGCGGATGAGATTGCAGCCCAGGAGTACGAAATAGTAGAACATAATTTGGGAAGAAATACAGATGATATGGAATGTGAGGAGGTTCAGGAAGGCATAGCATCAATCAGAGAAAGATTGAGGAAGGCAAACGAAAGGATAGTAAAGTTGGAGGCCGAAAACAAATATTGGAGAGATTGCCAGCCAATCCAACAGCTGCATCAGGCAGCCCTTCCTCAAGACAGCGGGAGCAATTCAGAAGAGGTATCAGCTCAATTACATGAAGTAAGGGGTTGGATCTATGATACAATCCAAGATGGGCAAAATTTCTTGCCCTCCTTCATCTCAACATTCCAGTCATTGGTGACTGTTAGAAACAAATTCAGATTATTTGAAGAGGAATGGAAGAATTTTCTTCCCATCAAGGATTTGGTTATTCCTAGGCTGCAGGCTTTCATTAGGCTACTAGAGGCATATTTGGAAAGAGCCCGGTTGGTTGATGAGAGAGGATTGAGCATAGTTGAATCTTGGTATGTCGCATTGACTACCAGATTCAGAACACTTGAAGAAATTCATGATGAGATTGCACAACACGGCCCAAGCGTCGACACTTCCATTTCGACCATGATGAGCGACGTTGGGGTGGCGCTTGATTTTGAGGGTATTAGAGAGGAGGATGTCAGTGAGACAAGATTTGGATCGAGATTGGATGAGTTAGGAAAGGCTGCCGTCAAAAGGAAACATCTGAACACCCTTTCCTCACTCAATGCTTTTATTGGGTTTGCAAAGGAATATGAGAAGGATCACGAAAGGATACTACAAGCAGAAAACAGCGTGGCAAAGTCAGCAGAACTCCGAGCGAAGCACACACCTTGTCCTCCTATGGAAGAAGTTAACGAAAGGCTAGCTAAGTTCATTGCCTTAGCTAAAAGAACAAAAGAAAAAGGAAGAATTATATTAGAAGATCATCTTATGTAAGCCCAAGTGGCAACTTTCTCTTTCTTCTAGAATAGGACAAGTGTTTGTTTCTGATTGGCCACCATTTTGGTGCCTTCTCATTGGTTGCCACTTTTGCACTTTTTTCATTGGTCCATTGAGGTGGCATCTTCTCATTGGCCGATGGGGTGGCAACCCTAATTAGGGTTTTTGGATCCAATCTGGATCGTCGATCTTGTTTTGATCTCTACCGTCCATTGTATTTTGGACCTCTATATAAGGCCATTGGCTCTCATTTGTAAAGAGGGGGTTGGAGAAATTGTTGCGAAAATAATACCAAAGTGCTCTCTTTTTCATTGCATGTTGACTAAGAACATTGGGTGTTATTGCATGTTTTCTACTTCCACATAGTTAAATTTTCTTTTCAAGTTGAAGCAATTTCATTTCAAGTTGTTAGAGTAAGAGTAAAATAAAATGGATAGTTGCATGGTAGCTTTGGTAGATGTTTGATAGGGGTCAACATTAGGCCACTAGCATTCTAGCGGCTGGTTGGGAGGCTTTGTGTGGTGATCTAGTTTACTTTCCTTTGAAGCGTTGCATCTATGGAGGTAGGGCCGCTGGTTAGCCTTCATTAGATTCGATCCCCGTCCACCTGCTAACCTTCCATTCTTAGGAGTAGGAGTAGTTGAGCAGCCAAATTTCATGCTTAGAAGAGGTTAGTTAGAGAAGTAAACCAAAACGTCGGCATTCTCACCTTCCATCGCCATTCATCCTACATTGCCATCATCGCGCCATCAACATCATCTAGCATTCACACCGAACCACCATCTCCATTTTCTCACCAAGATCCAAATTTTTCTCAAACAAGAAAACGTAAGGCCGCCTACGTGATTACCAGCAAATCACATTGATAAAACTGAGCGAGTATCCAACGGTGTAAGGAACATTGGAGTTATACTCATGTCCCATGAGAGATAACTTTTCAAGAGAGGAATTGTGTATTTGATATTCTGTATCAAGCATCCAATTACTAATATGTTATGTAGTGACACAAAACTCGCATCAACACTATTATTTAAGGTGCCTTATGACACCATTTGTGAAGCATCTTATATTTTATTTTATTATTCATGGTGGTCTACTTATTTAGACATGGAATCAATTTGGTAGTTGTAGGTTGAAGGACAAAGCTTGGAATGCAGTTGTATTTCAAGTGTGATATGAATTCCTTTAGTTTTTTCTGTTGCTTGTTTTTTATTTATATAAGATTGGAGATGTTTATTTTAGGACCATGTGGTTGTGCGATGGTGATTCACAATGACTAATTGGAAAGCTAGATTGTAGTAGAAACCTTAGAGGAAAGAGTTAGTTTCTATTGATTGTTCTTACTTGCATATAGTGTTAGTCAAATCCTTATTTGGAATATTATATGCATGGTTTTCAAAGAAGAGGAAAACCTATCCATGTTTTGATTAAGTAAAAATAGGTTTTAAAGGACCTGAAACCTTTTACATAGGAACATAACGACAAGAGCAGAGAAGCCTAGGAGAATTGTGCATCAATACCTAAGAACAAAACTAACTAAGACAAGAAGCCTTAAAACAAATAGCAGGAAAAGACAACAAAAGGAAAGCAAAGAGATAACACAAATACAACTACAGGGTCTTCAGTAAATCAGTTGTCTGGTCTGGTGTTCATGTATTCGCAGAGGTCTTCAGATCATCCATTTTTTTGGCTTCCACGACCTCAATCGTTTTTGAGTTAGTGCTGGTATGCTTGCTGGGTTTGCGGTCATCTTTCATGTCCTTGGAGCCTTGACCTTTCCCCTATTCAAATTTTTTTAGTAGAGTATTCAAATTATGCATTGTGGAAACTGGAAAATGCAAATGAAGGATTATTTATACATAAAATATTTGTGGCAACCATTACAAGGAAAAGCTAAGAAAGCAGCAGTCATGTTCGATGAAGATTGGGATATTTTATATAGAAAAGCACTAGGAGCAATTTCATTGTGCTCAGCTCCATCTATAGCATTTAATATATCTAAAGGAAATAGAGCTGCTGAATTGATGAGTATATTGGATAAATTATATGAAAAACCTTCCGCATTGAATAAGTTATTTCTTATTTAGTCATTGGTTAATATGAAAATGACTGAAGGTAGATCTGTACCAGAACATTCAAATAATATTAATATTATAACTAGTCAGTTAGCTTCTATAAAATTACTTCTGATGAAGAAGTGTGCTTCTATAAACATTACTTCTGATGAAGAAGTGTGGACTGTTAAATCTTGTTCTCTTTGCCAGTAAGTTGGAACAATGTGGTTATGGCAGTTAATATTTCTGTTTCTGATTCAAATACCTTGAAATTTGATGATGTTGTTAGTGTTATTCTAAGTGAAGAAATGCAAAGGAAAAACGAGGGTGAGACACCAACAGGTGATGCTTTTATTACAAATGACAGGCACAAATCAAGAGAAGAGGGAGGAATCCAGGTGATCATAACAAATCACAAGCAAGGTCAAAATCTAGAAGTAGAGAGACTGGCTGTTGGTTTTGTAGCAAGCTAGACCACATCAAAAAATATTGTTGGTGATATAAGAAGGTTGTGGATAAACAAAAATAAGAGGAAGCCAATGTAGCACGCCAAGAAGATATGGGTATTCTTATTCTAGGCATCGAGGAAGCTGCAAATCATGTTTGGGTGCTTGATTCGAAAGCATCATTTCATGTGACCCACTAAAAGGAGTATTTCGAAAATATGACTCTTTTCTTGGTAAGGTGTTCTTGGTAACCATGACTCTTTTCCTATTTCTGGTAAAGGGGACATGTTTTTAAAATATAAAAATGGGGGTAGTTGGCTGTTAAGGGAAGTTAGATATGTTCCTCAGCTCAAACACAATTTGATTTCAGTTGGGCAACTGGGTTCTCAAGGGCGCAAAGTTAGTTTCAAATCCAATAGATAGAAGATAATGAAGGGGGCTGTGGTAATATCAGAGGGCAGTAAAATCAGTCGCCTGTATTTAGTAGAGAGTTGCTTCAAAGTGGGAGATTTTTTGTTACCCACAAAATCTACCTTATCAGATGTTGTAATTGATTCTATCATTGATGAATTCCTTGATATGTTGGAATTTGGCACTGATTACGTGTGGTATTTATTCTGATAAAAAGTTTGTGCAATCTGTCATGGAGATACACAAACGTCTATGGAGGGTAGTTTTGAAAACAAGCAGCATGTAGAGCTCATGGCGGACGAGAATAAAGGACAATTTATAAGTGATAGTAAATGGCGAGGAGGAATTTGCAAGTGCACTGAGAGAGAAAAAGAAACGAGGGAAAGATTGAAGAGCCAGATAAACCAAAGAAGAATCTTGATTTGGTGAAGGTACTTGCAGACAAAAAATCCACTGTTTCGATCTCTGAGCCAGTTTTTGAGCCCTGAGACAATGATTGAGAATGATCACATTGGTGAATTCTCAGTAGTAGAGCAGGAGGTTGCAGCTGATAAGATAAGATAATGATATTAATGTTCAACAAGAGACTAACAAAGGGTCTAAGGGATTGGAAGATACAACAGTGAAGAAAAAATAACCCAGCAGGAACATCAAATGGTGTCCGTGAAAAAACAAAAAGAAAGCAAAGAAAGGGAAAAATAACAGATGAGAGGACTATAAATATCCTTTCTCGGTAAAAAGAAGTCAAGCACTGAAGAAGAATTCCATTTTACAGAACAGGTCCAAATTTCGGAAGCACCTGTTGTTGTAAATGAAACTGTAACTAAACAATGGACCCCATCTGTTAACAATGAAGTTAAATCTGAATGTGAAGTGTCTGTTGTAATTAATGATGTTGTGAGGAAATCGTATGCATCAATCATTAAAGTGACAGTGGAAAACATAGCACCTGTGGTCGTAGTTCGGAAAACTTCTACAGTGAGAACTGTAGCGGTAAGTGTTGAGTGCCAACCAAGAAATTCATCCCTGCCAAAGGTGCTACTGAGATTTCTAGTCCATTTCCTGCCAATGGAACTGACAACAGTACTAAAATTGATTCAGAAGGAAATGGATGGTCTATCTATATCAGAAACTTACCTTACAATGCTACTGCATTTCAACTCGAGGAAGACTTTTAAGACATTCAAGTGAGGAGTAAGCAAGGGGGATTCTGCTATGGTTTTGTTGGATTTGAAATAGCAGCCTCTGTCCAAATGGCACTGAAGGTACCCCTCTGTCCAAATGGCACTGAAGGTATCCCCTATTACTAATGGCAGAACGCAAGCATCCATAGAAGAGAAGAGGCCAAATTATGGTGGCCCTAATTCTGATTTTAATTCTAGAGGCTGTAAGAACTGTTGGATGTCAAAAGAGAGGTCTGTTCCATTTTATTGGTATGAGAATTATAAGGGCTTGTCTCGTGAAATCCCCAGAGCAGAGCAGTTCGATGAAATTCACAAAATTTTATGAAGTTGGAGTAAGTTTTACCGAGTCTGATTTAGTTTGGAAAAGATTGATTCCTGGTGTTTATAACAGGTCTTTGCAAAATTGAAGTCATGCATACTTTTTTCTCCATGATTGATTTGATGTTATGTGAAATTGATAGTTTGCAGCAGCAGTGGTTGGGTTTTAAGTGGGAGATTGTTGTATCCTGAAAGCCAACAATTACTTATGTTTTCCCTCCAAATCCTCTGGCTCTTTGCATCCTGTGTATGGCTGATATAATTGCTTATAAAATGGTGTGCTATTGTTGTGTGCAAGGATCTGAGAATTATATCTTGAACAATTGATTAATAACTATATTGCCCTGCTTGAAAGTGGATATAGCGTTTATGGTGAACCACGAAAAAATTGTCTCGCCTCTTTTGGATCTTTGTTTAGTGTTGTTTAGTTTTCATTAACTTGCTGTTTATTATTTTAACCCTCACCGTTATTATGCATTTCTAAACAGTCAAGTGGAACACAATTTCCTGCGATTCCAACATTCAAATTATAGACCATGGAATTTAATATACATAACATGGGTTTCACGACATTGATCGTTTGACCCAAAGGATCAGAAGAAAGACTTAAAATCCCTCAAAACATCTATCTATTTTCTTCTGTCTATTATATTTTACTTAGTTCATATTTCTACTTCAGAGCGTTTTTAAGATTATAAAATTGGCCAGGCCTTACATTATCATTTTTAAGAGTATGCAGGCCCCATCCAGACGAGTGTTCTGGCAGTGATTTGGATGGTGACTTATACTTTGTAAGCTGGGATACGTCTCTTATTCCACCTCAACAGGACAGCCCAATGGATTATGAGGCAAAGCCAGCAGAAATATTGGACCATGCGGTTACAATTGAGGTATGACTGTTACATGGAGATTTGAGATTATTCTAGTGTTTTGAGTCATGGAATGCGCACGTTAGTGCTTTTGCTCTGATTTCGTTTGAAGCTTAGAACAGGCGACTATTTGGGCTTTTACTGTAGGCTAACCCACCTTCCTGTCTTTTTTCAAAGTGTTGTGATTGACAACATAGAGAACTAGCAATCTCAGCCACCTTCCTGCTCTGCCCATTTTTCTTTAGAACACCAGTCTATCAGCATCTGTAGAAAATTAGAAATAGCAAATGGTGATATCTTAACGTCAATAGTTTTACAGTGCTAATCGACTTAGCTGCTATATCTTGGACTTTTCCTAATCCAGATGGCTTCACGATGCAGGAGATTCAAGAGTATTTTGTCAATTATATGGTGAATGACACATTGGGAATCATATCCAATAAGCACACTGTTTATGCTGATCTGGAGCTCACCATGGCTCGAAGTCCAAGTTGCCTAGAGTTGGCCAAGCTCTTTTCAACGGCAGTGGATTTCCCCAAAACTGGCGTTCCTGCTCATATACCACCTTATCTAAATCCAAAATGTTATCCTGATTTCATGGAGAAAGAGGATAAATCCATGTACGAATCAACAAGAGTTATTGGAAAACTATACAGATCTATCAAGAAATTGGCAACGGAGGCTCTTTTCATGAATCCATTCACAAGGGAAGTTGCACAAAAGTCATATGATAAGGATTTGGAGGTGCGGGGGTTTGAGTACTATCTTGAGGAAGCAATAATGTGCAAAAACTGTTATGACTCCAGATTAGCCATACTAATGTACCATTATGGAGTTAAGTATGAAGCGGAGATTGTCAGTGGAAACATCTTCAGTTTATCAAAGTTTCGTGGCTCTAGGCTCGGAGATCTCAAAGAAGCTATCATGACAGATATTAAGGCTCTGAAAATGCAAGCAAGGTCGTGGTTTGACGATGAGGAAGGTAGCTCCAATGGTGATAAATATGCAAAAGCTTCTGCCTGGTATCATGTAACATATCATCCTAAATATTGGGGTCGCGGAGAATATGGAGGGAAAGATGAGAACAACCCTCATTTTATAAGCTTCCCTTGGGTCATTTATGAAAAGTTATTGCGAATCAAGCGCAAGGTTTTAAGGAAGTAACCAGTAAAATAAGACAATGGGATATGCTCTTCAATGAGCACAGATTTGAATTTTTTAAAATAGCAGGAGAGATTTTTTAACTGCAAACGAATAAATGGTTTTTTGGTGGATTAGGTATCCTTTCGTGGAAACAGCTAATCTTTGTTTGAATAGTAGATTAATCTGAGTATTTGAAAGGTTACAAATTTACCAAGTAAAGGATGGAAGGCCTTTTTTCATATTAATTGATAATTTTAATTGTTTTTGAGACAATATTTGTTTTTTTTTTAAAATATTTTTTATGTTTTAAAATATTTCTGGCTAAATTTTTATTTAGAAATAATTTTGAAGGAATTAGGGATTAATTTATTATAATTCTAATTTTAATAGAATTTTATTTAAGTATGATATGTTGAAGTGAAGACGATTAGTTTAGAATTATGAAAATGAAAATAGACTAGTAGTTGTATACTTTTGTGTGTAACAATTAGTTGATAAGACTTTGTTAAAAATAAACTACTAGTGGGGGATGAACTTGCATGGCGGTAAGTCATGAGCCTTATTTGGGAGAGGTCTAAAGCTTGACTCTTACCCACCCCATCAACTTTGGTCGTGATTTGCAGATGTTTATCTTCCCGCTTAGTTTTCCCTCTCACACTGGTTGGATATTTGTTTTCCCATGTTGATTAAACATGTGACATGCATGTTGTTGGGATTGGTGTGCTCATCTTCCTTGGCGACTTAGTTCTACCTTTCCCACATGTTGGTTCAGTTGCATCCGTCAATGCTCGAGAGATATAAGGTGATAGGGAGTTATAAGTAGATTTGTGATGTAGAGATAAGGAGATTGGGAGGTATGAGATGTGATTTGGAGTGATAAGGTGAATAGTTGTGGAGTCTCTTGACATTGTTGTTTCTGGATTGGTAAGAGATATAAGGTGATAGGGAGTTATAAGGAGATTTGTGATGTAGAGATAAGGAGATTGGGAGGTATAAGGAGATGTGATATGAAGTGATAAGGTGAATAGTTATGGATTCTCTTGATGATGTTACTTCTAGGTTGGCGAGAGATAAGGTGATAGGGAGTTATAAGGAGATTTTTGATGTAGAGATAAGAAGATGGAGAGGTATAAGGAAATGTGATTTGGAGTGCTAAGGTGAACAATTGTGGATTCCCTTGACGGTGTTGTTTCTAGGTTGGCAAGAGATATAAAGTGATAGGGAGTTATAAGGAGATTTGTGGTATAGAGATAAGGAGATGGAGAGGTATAAGGAGATGTGATTTGGATGATAAGGTTAATAGTGTGGAGTCTCTTGATGGTGTTACTTTTGGGTTGGCATGAATCTCACACAAATTGGCCTCAAGGTTTCTTTTATCGCGATGTCTGCTAGAGCCAAATACTAGAGGTGTTAATGAATTATTGTAGGGATGAAGGCCCCCAAATACGATCCCACTAGTTCAAAGTTACAGACAAAAGTACCGATCAAAAAATTTAAATTAATCATTAATGATATGTAGAGGAATTTGGAAATGATATTTAACAATCATTAGTTCATGAGATTTCCTTGTAATTTTATATTTTTCCAAATGTGTCAAATTTGTTATTGTTTACTGCATAATATTGATAGAAAATAAATAACAAATAAAATATAAAATATCATTCAATCTTGTGAATGAAAGACTATTAAAGAATAGTTTGCCATATAAATCTAAATAATGATTTAAAAACATTAAAAATGAATCCATATGCATTCATCACAATGTTGCAAAAATAAAATAACACTAAGTCTTGTGATAAATATTTTGTGAAATAAAAATATAATGAATTTAAGTAAAATAAATATTGATGAATGCACATTTTTAAATATTTTCTTAAAAAGAATAAAAATTTATTTTTAAAAAATAATTTAATTAAATTAATATTATTACTATGGTTTATATATTTGAAGTAAAGTCATTATCAAAATATTAAAAAAAAAACATGAACCATCTCTTATGTAGTACCGTTGAATTGGATTTAGATTAAAATTAAGTTAAAAAAGGTTATGTTACCTGTGCTAAGTAAATGCATTCAGAGAAGCATGAGATTATTCAAAGGTTGTGGGTGACCTATGACTAAAATAAACCCCTAGAAAAGGTCGGCTTCCTGAGGTATCACCTAAAACTAACACTCTTCAGAGGGAAAAGATTAAGGAAAAACTTAAAATTGGAAATGGCATAAACAAAGGCTAAGATTAAAAATGTTGTAAAGGAGGTGATACACCAAAATATAAAATACAAATTGCTTCTTAGATATCAACTACATGCACTCATAAACTTGTACAACCCATTGCTTCATGCATGTGCATAAGTGTTGAACATAAAGGCCTAAAAAAATTATAAGCTTAGGAAGGGCAGGGGTCTTTCATAACATGAAAACTATAATAATTCTTTTGCCGCAAATTGCAACCTACATACAAACACTTCAAAACCACATAAAGAGGTATGTTTATGAGACAAAAATGAAAGGGAAAATGAGCTTTCATAGTCTTATCAATCACACACTTAATATACTAATTCTGTAATGAATGAGAATGCAAAAATGCATAAAGTGATCTCCAATGTATTACTATATCTTCAAAAGTGAGCTACAAAATTGATGCCAGTAAGAGCAAAGGACTGTAGAAATGGTCACTAAGGTTGGGATCCCATGGAGGGGGGCTTCCTTCAAAATAGAGTGGGTGATCGCTTTGAGTTTTTAGGAATGTTTAAAGGTGACTGGCCCCCATGTATTGTGGTTTAAAAATTTCAGCGACTCCATTTGTGGAAGTTGAGAAGATTTTAAAAAGTAAAAACTTTGTTTTTAGTGGGAAAGAATGAGCACAACTTGTCATGTCGCATAACTTTTCCCTAAGTTGGCAGGGCCATTTCCAACCCCACCTCTTTTTCACCCTCTCAATTTAAGAGGGCTAAAAAATAGGGGCTCCTATTTTGGAGGAAAAGATTCTAAATAATTCTCTAGCCCCCGCCGCCCCCCGCCGTCTCTGCCCCCCCCCCCCAAAAAAAAAAAACATTTCTCATGGGAACTCTATTCCCTAAAAAATAGAGCCCAAATCCCCATCATGGGACCCTTGCCTAAGTCTCTCCACTTGTAGCACCACATAAAAGTGAGTGAAAACTTATTAAGTACAACCACCCCAACCAACTGGGGTCAGATGCAAGAAAATAGGCTAAACAATAGCCCTTCCCACTCTTTGAAATGATGCCAAAAGAAGGAAAAAGTCCCTTCAAGATACAAACACAATGATAGCACATCGAAACCTCCTTACAAAGACTCCAAGAACAAATAAATTCCCATTCATACCATAGAATAAGTCAAATTCGACCCTTGGGCTGTCTATATAGAATCAACAAAACCCTTGATCCACTACCTCATCCTCCAAGAAGGAAGCTCTACCCAGCCGACATAATAGTTATTTATTTGTTATATTAAATTAAGATTGTAAGTTGACTGTTTTATAATTTCTAAATAATAAATAAATTATGATATACAACCATTTTGTTAGCTGCATACCCATTTCGCTTCAAAAACTCATGCCCCTCCATATTCAACTCGAAAATGCCACCGCTCCCTTTTGGTACCAAAATAATTGAATTAATTAAGTAAATGTTGAACACCTCAACAAATAAAAATTTGTACAATGATATCATTGGAGTAGAATTTCTAGACCATCCTCGGGCTATGAAGATTTACCATAGAGTTCAATACAAGCTATTTTATGTTATTCAACATTCAATCGAGAATTTATATCACAGGAGCATATTAGTGAACACTAGTAGTTGTGAAGAAATTTTAGCAGACCAGATGCTTACAATAACCATTAGAATTTTTATTAGTGAATAAGTGTGTTTTATGAATCAGTGGATTCCATCAGTGATTGCCAGCTAGTTCCATCAAATTTTCTCAGCAAACTCTAGCAGTGAATCGTCTCCCTTTACATCCAATTCCCTTGTGAAGAAAATAATTATATCCTTGGTCAACATTTTATTGCTCCAAGTGACATCATTTTTAAATATAAAAAGCAAATTTCTACCAAAGAACTAGAGATAAAAAGATTAATTTCAACAATTTCTGAGACTACTAATAAGTGACTAAGTGAGCGAATTTTGGCCAGGTAGACCAATTTTTTTGCAAAGAATGATTGAGATTAAAATTGGAAAACTTTGCATCATCATAAAAATATGGCAAACACGCACGGAAAGAAGAGAAATACAAATCAAATTTTGCATCATCAGAAAATTAATTATAGCTATTTTCATAAAACCAAATATGCTTTGGCTCTATCGAATCCTTTTGAAGCCCTCGTTGTGCTTCATGAGGAAAATCGAGATACACGACTATGGAGAGAAAAAATAGTTCAGAGCTCGATCCACATCAAAATAATGAAATTAAAATTGCAAATGAAGGCTCGAAGAAAGCGATCCCACAACCGAATAGTCCTAATCATAGTGCATGGTTATGCAAGGCGAACAGGTCAGCAATCATAGTGCATGACAAGGCAAACAAGCCAACAACCAAACAAAAAAATGACAGTAGTGAAAAGCGGAAAGCAAGCAAGGGTGCACAAGCAATTATTTATCTCATCCAATAATGGGGGTAAATGTTGAACAAAAACAGAGAAATTAACACTGCAGAAGAACTTAGGAAATGCAAACTTGAGCGCCGATATCCCAGCCTCAACCATTCTATTTATAGCTGAATGAGTAATAAATTTACAGAGCATTCTAGAGATAAATTTGGTTGTGTATTTAATGGTTGTAGTTGAGAAAAACGTCTGCACATTTTTTTCATGTGTTTCTAGAGATTTCACTGGTCTGTGCCGACCATACTGTTTGGTTTTTTGTAATTAATTTATGTTGACATCCCCCCTAAATTAATTACAATAGCTATACTAAATATCTACTATCTAAATATCCCCCCATAATCTACATATGATGGGTCCTGGCCTAAAGCCTTGTTAGGTACCCATTTACAATCAGTTATCTCCTAAATTCAATGGTTGGAATTCATAAGAATCCCCCCTGAATGACAACCATGAGACAATTATGTCACTGCTCTTAAGCCCAAAAGATGTCGAAGAGATACAAACTTGGCTTCACTTAAAGCCTTGGTGAATAAGTCAGCAATCTGGTCCTCTGTCTTGCAATATTGAAGATGAATCACCTGTTGTTGGAGAAGATGCCTGATATAATGATGATAAACTTCAATATGTTTGGTGCGAGCATGGAACACTGGATTCTTAGACAATGATATGGCACTTTGATTGTCACAATGAAGTAGAGAAGGCCCTGCATGATGTTGCCTAAGGACTGATAAGATAGCTCGTAGCCAAGTGATGTCTTTTGTTGCTTCGTTTGCTGCAATATATTCAGCTTCTGTAGTGGATAGAGCTATGGTAGACTACTTTTTACTGCACCAAGAAACGGGACCTGCACCAAGATAGACAACATAACCTGTAGTGGACTTATGATCATCCATGCATCCTGCCCAATCAGAATCTGAATAGCCAATAAGGGAAATATCTCCATGAAATGAATAATAGATGCCCATCATTAAAGTCCCTTTCACATATCTTAGTATTCTTTTAGCAGCTATCCAATGTGGGACTTTAGGTGAGCTCAAAAATCTGGAAACCACACTAACTGCAAAAGAAATATCAGGACGAGTGTGTGTTAAATATACAAGACTACCAACCAATTGCCTATATAAGGTAGGATCAACATCTTCACCTTCCATGTCGTTGCTTAATTTCAACCCCGAAGCAATTGGAGTAGATACACTTTTACAATCTGTCATTTGAAACCTCTTCAATATGTCTAGGGCATACTTAGTTTGAGAAAGATAAAATCCATCATCCTTTTGCCATACTTGTATACCAAGAAAATAGTGTAGAAAACCAAGATCTGTCATCTCAAATGTATTTTGCAAGCTTAACTTTATGTTACTAATTTTATCCATGCTATGTCCTGTGATAATAAGATCATCAACATAAAGCACAATGATTATGATATCACCACTAGCAAATTCCTTCACATACAAATTTGGATCATGTGGACTATTATGGAAGCCTTGAATTGGAAAATATTCATCAATTCTAGCATACCAAGCCCTTGGAGCTTGTTTGAGACCATATAAAGACTTCCTTAATTTGCAAACCAAATGTTCTTTCCCTTGTATTTCAAATCCTTGTGGCTGAGTCATATAAATCTCTTCATCAATTTCACCATTCAAAAATTCATTTTTAACATCCATTTGGTGTAGAGGCCACTTAAAATGAGCTGCTAATGCTATAATAACTCTGACAGTACTAATCTTTGCTACTGGGCCAAAAGTTTCTATGTAATCAATCCCTTCCTTTTGTGAATACCCTTTGGCTACTAGTCTTGCCTTATATTTTTCAATACTCCCATTTGACTTGAACTTGGTCTTATATACCCACTTATTGTTAACCACATTCTTATCTTTTGGCAACTCTACCAATTCCCAAGTGTTGTTCTTTATCAATGAATCATACTCATTTTTCATAGCTTCTTCCCATTCATGTTTTCCTTTGGCCTCTTCATATGTTTGAGGATCATTAGTCTTCATTATGGTGGTCATCAAAGCATAATTAATTTGATGAGTCCTTTGATAAATTTCTTGAATACTCTTGGTCTTTGGAGAAGGACTAGATTTTTCATCCATGTCAAAGGGTTCTTTAGAACTTTCACTAGTTTCAAAATCATTAGGATCTTCATGATTCTCAATGGCTATGTGTGGAATAGGAGTGGATATTGGCATATCATCAAACCCTTCATTAAACTTGACATCCCTACTTGTAAACACATCTTCCACACTAGGATCATATAACATATATCCTTTCCTTTGGTCATCATACCCCACAAAGATGCACTTAATGCTTTTCTTATCAAATTTCTTTTCTCTAATCTCATCTGGCACATGGGCATAGGCTTCACATCCAAACACTCTAAAATACTTAACATTAGGTTTTCTTCCACTCCAAGCTTCTTCAGGAGTAATGTTTTGCAAAACATTTGTGGGAGATCTATTCAAAACATGAGATGCGGTATTAATAGCTTCAACCCATAGAAACAAAGGAAGATTCTTAGATTGTAGCATACAACGTGCCATTTCCACTAAAGTCCTATTCTTCCTTTCAGCAATACCATTTTGTTGAGGAGTATATCTATTAGTCATCTCTCTTTTGATCCCATGATGATCACAAAATGATTTGAACCTATTGTTTACATATTCTCCACCATTGTCAGTTCTAATTCTCTTGATCTTATTTCCACTTTCATTTTCCACAAGAGCTTTAAATATTTCAAATTTGTTAAACACTTCATCCTTTTGTTTCAAGAAATAAACCCAAATTTTCCTTGAAAAATCATCAATAAATGTCAAGATATACCTAGCTCCTCCCTTTGATGTTGGATTCATGTAGACTTCTCAAAAGTGTCTCTATGTTGTTTACCAACCATGCATCCTTCACACACATTTGTATTTAATTTTATCCAAGGTAATCCATCAACCATATTCATCTTTGAAAGCATAGTCAAACTTTGATAATTTAACTGACCATATCTTTGATGCCATAACTCACTTAAGGATGATCTTGTAGTGATATAAGCCTTCTTAGCAACACTAGCTTGAAATTTATATAATCCATCATTCTCAACTCCTCAAGCAACTATTTTGTATCCATCATTAATATTCTTGATTAAACACTTATCTAAATAAAATTCCACCTTATATCCATATTGAGTTATTTGACTCACTGATAGAAGATTTTTGGTCAACCTAGGTACAAAATTCACATTAGTTATTTCCAAATTTTTACCATCATTACCTTTCATTGAAATTGTACCTATTCCTTCTATGTCATGTGAACTATCATCACCAAGAAATATTTTTGCACCTTTTGTTGCTTCTAAAGAGCTAAAGATATTTTTGTTGTGAGTTAGATGTTGGCTAGCTCCCGAATCAATATACCATGCATTACTTGAATCACCTTGAGCAGCCAAAGAAGCTATCATTATATGATGATCACCCTCTTCTTGAACAAAATTTGATTGCCTTCTTTGATTAAATCTCTTTTGCCATTTCTTAAAACATTGATCTGATACCATGAACAAAAACAGAGAAATTAACACTGCAGAAGAACTTAGGAAATGCAAACTTGAGCGCTGATATCCCCGCCTCAACCATTCTATTTATAGCTGAATGAGTAATAAATTTACAGAGCATTCTAGAGATAAATTTGGTTGTGTATTTAATGGTTGTAGTTGGGAAGAATGGCTGCACATTTTTTTCATGTGTTTCTAGAGATTTCACTGGTCTGTGCCGACCATACTGTTTGGTTTTTTGTAATTAATTTATGTTGACAAATGTAGTACCGATAGGGCACCTGTAGAGTGGAAAGTGGAATTCAAAATAAAATATTTGGAAAAATGAATGAATGATTTAAAATTTCTAATACAGTGAGATGGTAATTTTAATTTGATATTAATTAATAAATAAATGTTTATAAAAAGTCGTTTTGTTTGTTGGCTAGCCGCTTTCTCAAAAATAGATGCCCACTATTTAGGACAAAGAAAGATAGGCACCAAATAAGAAGGGATCCGATAACAAATCATCACAGGTAAAATAATACAAAGGACCTAGAAAGTTGGAGACTCCCAAAGTCAATGCCACAAGATTACAATAAGACAGGAAAAGATAACCAAAATTGTAGCTAGTTGAACTTCAATATAGAGCATTTTGTAGCTAGTTGAACTTCAATATAGAGCATAAAGGAATTGCACATCAAGAAGAAAAAAAAAGAAAAAATTATGATCATTAGCAATCATTTTTTAGAGTCGATGGTTTGAATGTGAAGCCTATGGATTGTTTGCATTACTGAATAATCCAAATCCAAAGAAATTGACCTTGGTAGATTGTTTAAATACATGCAATATCCCTTTATGATTCTTTAGCATATGTACATTGCATCAATGAATAGAGTAGTGATGAGCTCATACTTGGACCTCAATGTTTTCTTGATGGGTTATGGTATAATCCAAATCCAAAGAAATTGACCTTGGTAGATTGTTTAAATACATGTAGTATGGGCCAGGTAAGAATACTAACCCTTTATGATTCTTTAGCATAGGTACATTGCATCAATGAATAGAGGAGGGATGATCTCATACTTGGACCTCAATGTTTTCTTGATGGGTATAGTGCAATATTTTGTAAATGGGTACCAAACTTTAATGAAAAGATCATTAGTAATATGAATAAATCTACATGGATAACAATAAAAAATCTCCCAAAGGGGAGCTTAACCATATTCAGATTTTTAAAAGGATAGGCAATTCCATAGGTGAATTTTTAGGTCTAGAAACTAGCTACATACATTCAAATGAGACCAAAATTCTAGTTGGCATAAAGATTGATACCTAGATTATGGATCCAATTAAAATCATCACAAACAAATCATTATATAAATCACAACCTAATTTCTACATCAACTCAAGAGACAATTTTGATTGACCCAGGCTCCAGATATAATGAACATAATTTTAAGATGCTTGTTCATATAACAATAGATTTGAAGAATATGTTTACAAATGGTATCGAGAAAACAACAATAGGGTCAATCTATCATAACATGGAGGAAGAGGGTTTCAAGAACTTAAGAGAAGGAGAGGGAATAGGAAAGCATCTAGCTAGCATGATTCAAACCTTAGAGCATGATCTTGAGGAAGGAGAGATAATGGAGATAGAAGAAACTCTAAATCTAGAATTAAACCTACAAACATAATACCTAGATAAAAGTAAACAAGACTAGGAATATTTGAAAGAGGTTACTGGAAATAAAAGTAACTAGGATGTTGGAATAGGTGATGCAATAATAGAATATAAGATCAATAGGTTAGAACAATGTAAAATCTATAAAAAACAAAACCTATATCTAGAAGATGTAATGGAAAATATCAGAAAACATAGTCGGTTGATGAATGATACAATCTTGATTCATAATGACATTTGTGACAACTCATATTATGGGAAGAGGTTCACGATCCTTGCAATGATCTGAAGGAACAACCATTGGAAAATGAATCAAGGTTAAATTTGGAAATATCATTGAAAGGAGATAAGACATGGGAAAGCCAAAAGTAGAAGTAGAAGACATTATTGACTCAAAAATAAACCTAAGGATAGAGGATTCCATTTAAAGTTTAAATAAAAGAATAAGTAGAGAGAATCCAATAGCACTTTTCGAACCAATAATGGACAATAATTCATAACCCATCCTAGAATTATGGAAGGAAGAAGGCTTATCATGCTCATAACAACATCAATTGAGTAATACATCAGAATATGAGGAAGACACATGCCCAAACATTAGAAATATCAATCAACCATTAGATAAAAATCAATAGAAAGAAAGGAATTATTGAGAGAAACAAACATAGAATCACCAAGAAATAATCAAAGAAAAGTTACTAAAAGGGAGTACAGAGTAATCAATAAAAGGGCAAAAAAGAGGAAACAAACCTTAGTGATAAGACAAGAGATCAGTCCAATGGACATCATGTTAAATAATGAACCAATATCAAATGAGAATACTAACATGGGTATCTCAACAAGAATGGTAGAATATAAGAAATCAACTATTACAGTGGAGAAAGACAGGGATAATAGAAAACAAGGGGATATAGAACCCATATTGATCCCCCAAGAGGAAACAAAATAGGGAGAAGGAAACCAAAGATACATTCGCCTAGAAGTAGAAATAATATTAAGAATAATTGAAATGACAAATCTGGAGGGAACCTTTATAGACTACTTAGCAAGAAATAATGGAGGAAAAATTCAAAACTAGGAATAGTTTGGGGTTTAGGAATTGAAAGTTATTAGCAAGACCTATACAAGATAAAAGATGTAGATGGTCACATAAGGAAAATAGAAGATTTAGATAATGCCAATGGTTAGAAATATTTTAGCAACAAAATAATGAAAGAATTGGAAAAAGAACAATTAGAAAAGAGGAAGATGAATCTATCAAGGTAAGTGTGCAAAATGCTAGTAATAATCCAAATATCCTTAGCATTGCAACAAAATTGGATGGCTTAGAACTACCTATACGTGGAAAAAATAATAAAAATTAAGGAAGTCCTTAGCTAAGCTTAGAGTGGCTATGGGTATGATAGATAACCAGAAAAAGATAAACAATCTTAATGCGGGGAAGGGGAGGTTCCTTCCCATAGAGCCATGAAGTTAAGAAGGTGAAAAACTAAGTAGAAATTTGGAATTTGGAAAGATGAATTGGTGGATTTAGTAGGGGCCTTTGAAGGAATTGGGATTATATGGGATCCAAGGATGGCTGGCTTCACATTATATGCATCTAATAACAACTGTATTGGGGGGGGGGGGGGGGGGGGGAGTTTACAGCTTTAAAAGTTCAGTTCAGTTCTTACTAATAAACGTGTATGGACCAATTCCAACAACATATAAGAAAGTAGCATGGAATGAGATCAATAATTTTATGGAGCCAAACCCTACAGAGAGTGTCCTTATTGGGGGAGATTTTATTGTTATTGTAAATTTGAAAGAAAAAGTAGGTAGAACCAAAGAAATCTCACAAAGTATGATAGACTTCAAATAATGGTTTGGAGGGTCAATCTTCTTGATATTCCAACCTCTAATAGGGTGTTCACATGGAATAATAGACGAGATGGTTTCTGTAACATAGTAGAATGATTGGATAGATTTATATTTAGAGACAATTTATTTACATTCAACCTTCCATTCAAATCAATAATTCTACTAAATGCGGGTTCACTTCATTACCCAGTCAGACTTGAGATAGGAGAACCTCATAAACCAACCATAAACTTCTTTAAGTGCAAAAAAATGTGGTTTCTAGATGATGATTTCTTGGAAAATATAAATCAGTCGTCGCATGAAGAAAAGTGTATAGGATCCAAAATGTTTTGTTTCATACCAAAACTGAAAACACTAAAAGAAAATAAATAAATAAATGGGATAAAGATCATTTTAATAACATATCTAAAGAAAAAATAAAAATTGAACAAAAACTAAAAAAACTAAATCAAGAAATTATCAAGGTAGGAATGGATAATGATAGTTATATTAAAGAAAAAGAACTATTGGCTAAAGAAGAAAATATACTAGTGAAAGAAGAAATATTCTGGAAACATAAGTCAAGAGAGACATGGTTTTCATAAGGAGACAAAAATACAAAAAATTTCAGAACAATACTCTTAATAAAAGAAACATAAACCAAAAAATCAAAATTAAGGACAATACAGGATATGTGATTGAAAATCCAAATAAGATTGTAGAAACTTTTGTTAAATTTTTCACTAACACTAAATAAATTTGAATCTTCAAACATAACAACTCAAAATAAGATGTTATGTTCAATTCTTAAATTAATCACAACAAAAAAAGAAAAATATAAATAAGAAATTCACAAAAGAGGAAATAAACTAAGCTCTCTTCCAACTTAATTTAGATAAATCACTGGGGCTCGATGGTTTTCAAGCTTCCTTCTTTAAAAAATGATGGGATATATTAGGACATGATCTGCGGGAGGCTATCACAGTAACTAGATATTCTAGATTCCTATTAATTGAAATCAACAATACTTTTCTAGCATGAGGACTTGAAAGATTTTAAACCTATAGCTTTATGCAATAACATCTATAAAATTCTATCTAAAGCATTAGCCAACAACTTAAAAAGGTTTTACCAAAGCTCATCTCAAAAGAGCAAACATGCTTTGTTCCCAATAGATTGATTCTCGATGGTATAATCATAATTTAAGAATTAATACATTCCATACAGACTAATAAGGAATCTTGTATTTTAATGAAGTTGTACATTTAGAAAGCCTATGACAAAGTAGATTGGAGAATTTTGTGTAAAACACCCCAAGCCTTTGGCTTCTCTCATCAATGGAAAAACTTAGTATATAAGGTAAGATAAGACAATATTAATGTCCAACAAGAGACCACAACACATGTCTATGGGATTGGGAGCTTACAACCAAGAAGATAGCACCAACTGCCCCTATTTGGACCCTCAACAATCAAAACATAAAAACAAGGGGTCATAAAAAACCCTCAGCAATCAAAACATAGTTTAATTCAAACCCTGAACAATCAAACAATAAATGTATTTTGAAACCTATAATTTCTCCACTCATAAATGATACACCTAAAGGTTTCTTTAGTATTTCTAGAGGTATTAAGCAAGGGGACCCAATATCACCTTTCCTTTCCATCATCATGATTGAAGCATTTGGTAGAGCCATAAAACAAGCACAAACAAAAAGAAAGAATAGAGGTATTATAGTAATAGAGGAAATCCCTAAAATAACACACCAACAATTTTTTGATGACACCATTTAACCAGGGGAGAGTACTTTAGTAGAGGCTCAAAACTTAAAGCAAATTATTAGAACTTATATGGAAGCTTCAGGACAAAAAGTAAATTCAAACAAATAAAAAAAATTCTTTATTAATATGAATGATGATTCAAAGAAAAATGTTTTCACTATAATGTGATATCGTAAATGAAATTTTCTATTTAAATATCTTAGAATCCAACTAGAAAAAGGAGTTAGAGAAGGCCAAACTTGGAATATGATTTTGAAAAAAATAGATAAGAAAATAGAGAGTTGGAAAGGAAAATAGTTAATTAAAGTAGGTAGGACAACTATGATCAAAGTAGTTCTATTGGACATTCCTACATATCAGATGTCGTGTCTTCCCCTAAACAAAGGAGTTAAAAAAACTAGAATTTAAAGTAAAAAACTTATTTTGGCAAGGTATCACAGATAAGAAAAAACAAGCATTGATAAAATGAGACAATCTATGTAGACCTAAAGAATATGGGTACTGAGTTGTGGTGCCAAAAAGGTGACAACTCTTTTTTTTTTTTTTTTTTCTATTTTGAATAGCACATACGTGCTTTTAAAAAAGTGAATTTTTATAGATGGGCTGCATACTTGTAGCCCATCATTTTCATCTCAGTTTTTTTGCATTCCTACACTAGCAACACGTATGCAGGTTGAAGAAACAAAGGTTTTCACCATCCCCCTTGCCAATATGCCTCCTCACTAGCAAAATTCGAGATCACAAGCACGCCCATGTTGATGCCGTATGTGATCTAAACTTCATTTTGCATTGTTTGATATGTTTTTCATATTGTTTTGTAGGTTTTTAATATTGTTTTGTAGGGGTTTTACAATTTTTATTTAGATTTGTTTATTTATTTGGATTTCAATTGATTTTTTATCAGGAAATGTCCATAATCAATCAACAAATGCACAAGAACCTCAAAACCCTCAAGAAACTCAAAACCAAAACCCTCCCCAAGAAGAACAACAAATTCCATAACCCAAACCAATTGCAAGACCTCCGCCAGGCACACAAGAAAATATAATAAATGAAATAGGGAGAGGCAAAACTGAATTAGAAGGACTCATTGCTCGGTTGAAAGAATCTGGACAAACCAATCCAATGAAGGCTCAATTGGCATCATCCCTCGAATCCATTAAGACCTAGATAGCCTCAGTTAGTGGTCAGTTAGATATTTGGTGGGTTAAGAGGGATGAGAAAAAAAGATTTTATGCAAATAAATTATCATATGAAGATGTTAAAAAAAAAGAAATACCAAAAGGTAGAATATGTGCATTATTTAGAAAATCCGGTGAGCAAAATACTGTTAGAGAGGGTACTAAACGGTTCCCCATCCATTGGTGCATACACGATGCTATTAGAAATAATTTTTGGGATAGATGGTGGATGGTTTTTTATGCCCCTCCTTGCAACAATCACGAGGTCCCCATGTATTTTTTGAAAAAATTATATTGTGAGTTTGTCCTTGGCGAGATCCCCAATTATTTTGATATTTTAGAATCTTAGGGTAGAGGTGGGGGGTCATCATTTGAGAGGCCGAAAGCACGTCGTGACCCTAATGTAGTTAGGGCACCTATGGTCAAGCCACAATGCGAGCATGTGACTATTCCTTCAGTTGTGAAGGAGCATGTAGAGGCCAATGCTCTAGGGACCATTAATGCTTTGACGCAAACCCTCATCCATTCCATGAGCCCATTAGTTGAGGGGGAGCATTCTGTGCATCGTGGTCACATGTGCACTTCATGCGGATCCCTATGCACATTTGGCACTCATGCTGGAGATGGTGTAGATGATGGGCTCATCACTGATCAGTTCCTGAACGACACATTTGTCATTGACACACAGGTAAATTACAATTATAATTTACTAATTTGATTACATTTCATATGTATAGTGAATGATTAATTAATTAGCATCTATTAACATTGTTCAAAATTCAGGGTCAGAGTGTTGTCAAGCCTAGCAGCGATCCTTCGGCCCCATTTTTTGTCCCCTCCACGAGTCCAGAGGTATGTATCGATTTAATCATTTAAATTAATACACATATTTATTAAGTAATCATATTAAGGATTGACAAAAAAAATTATGCATGTGCTTCAGTTCTCTACTGGACCGTCAACCTTTATTACGGACTCGGAGCATAGACATCATACGAGCTATGTATAGGTACATTTGTTTCATGTTAATTTAATTCATTTTATTATCTTTGTTTCATGTTTCATGTTACATGTAATGTGTATTGTATGACATGCAGCTCATGACGTCAAACACTCCTCATCTCCGATAGTTCGTTGATCATGGAGTGGCCGCAGCTATGGCTAGCTCACAGTCATTAACTGAGGTATGAAATAATTTTCTTGGTTTTAGTTTTTGTTTATAATAGTTAAGTATCAAATTTTTTAATGTTATTTATAAGTGATTATATTTATTGAATTGTTGTAGAGTCTCATCATGCCTGATCGTCCACGAGCCTTCGAGGTGGACTTATAGAGTGACTATTTGATGACAGTAAGAAAATAATTAATTTTGTGTGTACATATATTTTATTTCAACGTATAATAAATATTGATTCATATCTACTTTGTTTGTATCAGCTCGAGTTAGAGAAGAGCCTCAACAAAAGAACAAGTGAGCGTGTCAAGAGGACCCCATCATCTCCACCGTCTCCATCCACATGATGACAGAAGATGTCGAGAGATTTGTTTCCTTCCTACGAAGGGAAGGAAAAGATATAGTTGATCTAGACATGTATATATATATATATATATATATATATATATATATATATATATATATATATAGGCAACAGTGGACATATTTGATACACATTTGATGTATGACATTATTCAACTTATGACATTATTGGTTAATATATGATATGTTTGTTCATATACAACATTATTGGTTATCATAATATATTATGTGTTTGTTAATGTACATGACATTATTGGTTATCATTTTATATTATATATTTGTTCATGTATGACATTAAATTAGATATGTTCGTGTATGACATTAAATTAGATATGTGCATGTATGACATTGAATTAGATATGTTTATGTATGACATTAAATTCAATACCTAATCTGTTCGAAACTTTGATAGAATATTGATTAACAATAAACTTTATCACTGTTTAAGCATAAGTTAACCATTTGCAATATGTCATTGTCATATGATTTATGATCTTGTTCATGTTTAAAGTTTTCCTTCTCTATCATTTGTTTATCAAGTTTAATTCAATACCTAATTAGTTTGAATTTTTGATACAATATTGATTGGCAATAAACTTTATCAGTCAAGATCGATTAGGACCTCCTGGCAATAAACTTTATCATGCAATATTCGTGGACCTCCTGGCAATTGGTCACCTAAATGAGAACCTTGAGATTTATTAAGAACTCCATGAAAGAAATCAGTAGCTTGAGAAGCTCTCCATTTGTTAGTTGAATTAAAACCTTGGATTGTAGATGGCTGGCCTTCATTGTATAGACCAATTTTATAGATATATAATCAAATAAATAGTGTATTCATCTAAGCATAGAAATATTGTTACATAAGAAGAAGATCAAGTTTTACAATTGCTAATAATCACTAATGTATGCACACACACTTAAACCTAGAAAGGTTGACCTAAAGAAGACAAATTAAGTATGAAGTCGATACAAAATCAATAAGAGAGTTCTAGCATGATATCTTTAGTATTTTTTGAATTAGAGAAAACTAAGTATTAATATGATGATCTCTATGAATCTATATCACCATCTAGATGTCTCTTTGCGTCTCCCTAACTCTCTCTATTTTATCTCACATTCATCCTCTTCTTATATCTCTATTCATTTATCACTATGTTTTTATTTCCTTTAATCTTCATGTCTACCTACACCTTCTTTTGTTTCCCTCTATCTCTATGCATCTTCTCCATGCTTAGCAAGCATTGGAGTTATAGGAATAGTGTTAAGAAACATGCTTATGTTACAAAGAGAGGTGAGAAGGCGAAAATAAGGGCGTACTGTAAGTTGGAAGCTGAAGATGATTTAATGGTTGATAAGTGGGCATATTATTATGATGATCCTAATGATCAACACATTTGCACGGAGGTTGTCCAAGGTAGAGCTCATTGCAGTCTTATGCTATATGACAATCCATATGCAGATGCTATTTTGAATAAGTCTATTTTTGTCCCTTGATTGTAATCTTAGCTCCATGATGTTTTGATTTGGGAGGTGGTTAGATGGAGCTATGAATATCTTTAAGTAATAAATTGTATTGATTTTGATTTAATTTATTATTAAAGATTTTAATGGATACAACTTTGCTCTAAATATTTCTTCATTATAGGCTTAGTTATACCATTTTTACAATATGAATCTTCATGGTCACTTGTGGCTCTTCTCTAGTACTTATATTTATAATATTTATAAATAATAAATAATTTAGTTATAATAGAGTTTTAGTCTTTTATGAAAATAATTTTTTGATGGAAGATTTTTCATTAAAAATTTTGTCTTACATTCAGTAAAATTGTTATTTGCTGGGTGCTTAAAGAGATTTCAACTTCATCAATAGACCAATGGCCTATTGAAAATTATCTTTGTTTGAAATTACTCTATCCAACAAAATTAGATCAAAAGTTCTCTAAACATTTATGTTAAAAATAAGATAAAAATTTGATCACAAGTGGTCACAAAGTTTGTGTAGAAGAAAAATCGTTGTTACAAAAAGAATATAGACAAGAAGAAAAAACACAATTAGCTTGTTGAGCTTCAATACATAACCACCATTCTTTATCATCAATTAAAAAATGTTAGAGATAGTAGAGAAAAGATGGATTATTTGCAAAGAAAGTCATTTAAAAAATCATAAATGTAACATAATCACTGATAGTTTTATGTGTTTTCATACATTAATGATTGTAACATAATCACCAGTTGATTGGAATGTGTTGTTATTATTCTATAGTAACTAGATTAAGGTAAAAATAAAAGTAAAATAAATAGTTGTGATGTATAGGAAAGAGAGATATCTCACATGAGAGGGGGACAAATCTAAGATGACACATAAGATACTTGTAAGAGGGAGCAATACTTGTTAACAAATTTACAATGCATGTTATGGAAAATCATAGAGCATCTTTAAAAGGAAATAAAAGAGTATGACAAGTGGAAGGAACATGTTGTTTTGTAGACTCGTATTCAAATTTGGGTGTCGATTTTCTAATGAAGGATTCAAGCACTGCAATTTGATAGTTTTGGCTCATGTTATCCTTGTATCTCACTCTCTCTTATTCCCCCACTCTTTATATTTCTATTTTTTCCATATCTATTTTTTTCCATATCTATGTAGCCATCTATCCTCTTTATCTCCCCCTCACTAATGCAAAGATGTTGAGCAAGAAGTGAGGTTTAATCACTTTCTTCTTCCTAATCTACCAAACTAAACTTGTGGCCTTCCTAATATCTTACTCCTTTAGGATATCATTTTTGTGGCCTATCCAAAGTGATAGGGTCATTTGTGAACTCCTCCAAGGTGAGTACTTCTCCAGTCAAGATCATGCACCTTTTTGTGTTAGGGACACTAGCCCTATTCCAAGCCAATAACTGTAACTCTTCACCAATGGCTTCACCAACCCCAATTTTCTATTGGGACACCTTCCTTATGTTGAACTGATTAAGAATCAACTCTTGGTTTAACCCTCCAATTGTCATACAGTACAAAATGTTGACTATTATAGAATTCCTTATAAGTCTCCTACTCTGATTTTCTGGACTTAAATTTCTCTTAGGTTGAATTCTAACTATTCTATGGGTAGATTCAGACACCCTTTTGGAATTTATTTAAGACTCTAAAGCCTCGATTCCCAATTCCATTCCTGTAGCACCTAACCCATGTAAAGTACATAGACCTAATAAGGTCACAGTAGGTTTGGTTTTCAAAGTAATTACTAGATAATTGGTGCATGAATTGGTGCATGGCCTTAGACCTCCTCTACTAACCAAAAATAACTCAAATCCACCACTAAACTACCCATCAATTCAATTCAACATTTTTAAATCTTTTTGGTCTCAATCCTACGTGAATACACTAAGCTATTCAACTTAGGGACTAATGCAAACCTGGTTTTTCCATCGAGACACTTCTTGAGCTCTAGGAATCTATAATTATACCCTCTTTGAATTTTCTAGAATCTTAGAGAATTCCACTGGTTCAAATACAAGTTAGGGCTTCATTTGTGGAATGAGCTCTTAACAAGCCTTTTCCTAGATTGTTTCTAGAAAACTTTCCTTAAACACTTTAAATCAAAATTAATCTATCTCAAACCAATTTAAAATATCACAATAACACAAAGGATCTTCAAAAAATCAACTTAGTTTGTAAGAATCACCACAGATACGATTGCACAACTAAAACCACACTCCCTAAGACACTTCTCTAACATGTACCATGCTTACTAACCTTGTAATGAGCATTTAATCTGAAGAATTAGTGGCCACCAAGGAAGAAAGTTATGAAAATAAGTGTTAAAGTTGAGGGGACAGACCTATAGCAGGAGATTTTTCTTAATAATGATAGTGTTTGAGTTTGGGAACATGCTTTTGATGAAAAAACATTGATGTTTGCATCTTTAATTGGTTAGAAAAGTGTTGACACGTGTGGGATTGACCAAGCCCTAGGAACAAGGGTTCTGAAAGGGTGAATTGGGGCTTTTGGGGTTAGGGAGCCCTTAGATTGAAATTGAGTGTGGAATCTCCTAATTTGGAAACCAGATCTTAAGTCTTCCTATCAGTTGCTTTGTAATTGCATCATTCTTGCATTATTGGAAACAAGGGTAGCGTGAAGGATCTCTAATATTTTCCAAAGGAAGGGTATCTAATTTTTATATATGTTTTGTGCAAGGATAAAGGGTATCCAAAACATCCATTTTTTCAAGGAGTCTTTTGGGAAAAACAAAAGTTATTGATCAATTTGTCTTGCTGCTATCATAGAATCGGAAAAACTTGCATTGACAACATTTGGGTACGTTGAGCATTTTGGCTTAGAAGGTATTGAAACTGAAAGGTATTGATTGGAACATGTTAGATATGCCAAAAAAAACCTATTGATGCCTTGAAACCTCCTAGAGTTGACTATTTTTAGATTTTGCCCATCAAGACCTAGAAGGGTCTCTTAGAACACTTCTACACTTTTGCTCATTTTGGGTTGTTTAAAGGGCCCATCATACTTTCCTCTGCATCAGAAGGGGACATGGCGAGGCTAGGGATAGGGTTTACTTGGCCACCCGGAGCTAACAAAGTAGACAGTTCGATCCCATGACGAAAAGTCCGAGATATGCCCCGTCAAAGATTGCAGCCCTATGGCATTTAGTGACCCTTAGAGACATTCTAGTTCGGCGTGCTCGAGAATGTTTGAGCAATGAAGAGGATAAGACAAGGTTGGGGATAAGTTTACTCGGCCACTTGGAGCTAAGAGAAACAGTCAGTTTGATTCCACGATAAAAAGTGAGAGAGATTTGGCAGTTGACAACTTTGTATTGGTCAACACTACAAGTTTCAACATCGCCCAAGATGGTATCATAAAATGAAAACAGAGTGTGATCTCCAAAAAGAGAGAGGTTATTGTAGGCCTCTGCAACATGGTCCTGTAGGAACTAAAATCACATCCTTACCTCACACGAGCTTCGAGATATGCCCCATCAAAGATCACAACCCTATGGCATTTAGTGACCCTTAGGGACATTCCAGTTTGACGTGCCCAAGAACATTTGAGGGCTGAAGGGGATAGGATGAGGTTGTGGATAGGTTTTACCTGGCCACTCGAAGCTAACAGAACAGACAATTCGATCCCATGACGAAAGGTGAGAGAGATTTGGTAGTTGGCAACTTTGTACTGGCCAACACTACAAGTTTCAGCATCACCCAAGATGGCATCATCAAATGAAAATGGAGTGTGTTCTCCAAAAAGTGAGAGAGGTTATTGTAGGTCTCCACAACATGGTCTTGTAGGAACTAAAATCGCATCCATACCTCACACGAGCTCTGAGATATACCCTATCAAAGATTGCAACCCTATGACATTTAGTGACCCTTAGGAACATTCCAGTTCGGCATGCCTGAGAACATTCGAGCACTGAAGGGGACATGATGAGGTTGGGGATAGGGTTTACCTAGCCACCCGGAGCTAACAGAGCAAATAGTTCGATCCCATGATGAAAGGTGAGAGATTTGGCAGCTGGCAACTTTGTACTAGCCAACACTGCAAGTTTCAGCATCACCCGAGATGGCATCGTAAAATGAAAATGGAGTATGATCTCCAAAAAGTGAGAGAGGTTATTGTGGGCATGCACAACATGATCCTATAAAAATTGGAATCACATCCATATTTCACACAATGTTTGAGATATGCCCCATCAAAGATCGCAGCCCTATGGCATTTAGTGACCCTTAGGGACGTTCCGGTTCGGCATGCCCGATAATGTTTGAGCACTGAAGGGGACAGGACAAGGTTTGAGATAGGGCTTACCCGACCACCTAGAGCTAACAGAGTAGACAATTCTATCCCACGACGAAAGGTGAGAGAGATTTGGCAGTTGGCAACTTTTTACTAGCCAACACTGCAAGTTTCAACATCACTTGAGATGGCATCATAAAATGAAAATAGATTGTGATCTCCAAAAAGTGAGAGAGGTTATTGTAGGTCTCCACAACACAGTCCTGTAGGAACTAGAATTACATCCATACCTCAAACGAGCTTGAAGATATGCCTTGTCAAAGATTGCAGCCCTATGGCATTTAGTGACCCTTAGGAACATTCTGGTTCGGTGTGCCCGAGAACGTTCAAGCGCTGAAGGGGATAGGACGAGGTTGAGGATAGGGTTTACCTGGCCACCTGAAGCTAACAGAGCAGATAGTTTGATCCCACAATGAAAGATGAGAGAGATGTGGTAGTTGGCAACTTTGTACTGGCCAACACTACAAGTTTCAGCATCACCCGATATGGCATTGTAAAATGAAAACAAAGTGTGATCTCCAAAAAGTGAGAGAGGTTATTGTAGGCCTCTGCAACATGGTCCTGTAGGAACTAGAATCGCATCCATACCTCACATGAGCTCCAAGATATGCCCCATCAAAGATCACAATCCTATGGCATTTAGTGACCCTTAGGGACATTCCAGTTCAGCATGCCCGAGAATGTTCGAGCATTGAAGGGGACAAGACGAGGTTGGGGATAGGGTTTACCCGGCCACCCAAAGCTAACAGAGCAGAAAGTTTGATCCCACGATGAAAGGTGAGAGAGATTTGGCAGTTGGCAACTTTGTACTGGTCAACATTGCAAGTTTAAACATCACCCGAGATGGCATCATAAAATGAAAATAGAGTGTGATCTCCAAAAAGAGAGATAGGTTATTGTAGGTCTCCACAACAAGGTCCTATAGGAACTAGAATCACATTCATACCTTGCACGAGCTCCGAGATATCCCTGTCAAAAGATCGCAACTGTATGGCATTTAGTGACCCCTAGGGACGTTCCGATTCAGCGTGCCCGAGAATGTTCAAGCATTGAAGGGGATAGGATGAAGTTGGGGATATGGTTTACTTGGCCACCCAGAGCTAATGGAGTAGATAGTTCGATCCCACGACCCTTTTCCACTAAGTTGCAAATTTGAGCAACTTTTACAACTTTCAACAATGCAACTTTGCACAAAAAGTGCAATTTTTACATTTTTCACTTGATTCAAATTATATGACTTAGAAAAGGTTTGGAAACAGTAAAATAACTTATTTTCAAATGCTCATCCCTTTATCAATTCCCAAACTCCTACAATTCCCAAACTCCTACAAAGTTGTCAGCATTTTTGCAATTTTGCTTTGACAACTTTTGCAATTTTTCGCAAATTTTGACATCTTAACTCCTAGATACCCTAAACTTAACCTAATGACCCTAAGGACATTTATAACCTTCTAAGAAACATAAAATTCTTTTTTTCCTTGAAAAATTACTTATATTGCTCATTTTTATGCCTAAAAAGTGGCTCATAGGCATATTTGACACAAAACCCCACAAATACAAATAATGAGTAGTGGTGAATTCCAAGCATGGAAAGGGTCTATTTAGGTCCAAACTAATATGAATCTAACATTAGATTCAAATTATGCAACTTTCATTGGCTAGTTGCTTCACAAACTCAAGACTAGGCTTATAGCCTTGAACATGGAAAATCGCAAACATCTCCTCACAACCCAAAGAAAAGAATCATGGATTTGGATACCCTTTTGTGTTTTATACAATATAATAAAGCCTTGAGATCTCAAGAGAAGTATGCAACAACTAAGTTTTTTAAGGCTCACTTAGGAATGTAGGCAATTAGGCATCCATTAATAAAGGAAGTACCCTACCCATGACCAAAAATTTAAACCAAAAATTGGAACATGAGGAGGATCATGTAAGATGATCACATACTAATTTTCAAGCCTCGAAACCTTCTTTGTAGTGAGTTATAGAAGATGTTGCTACAAATTTCTAGCATGCACATGGATTTTGCATGCCTAGGGCATCAAAATTTTCTCTCCAGCCTCATTCTTTTGATCTAAAACCAAAAAGAACATAAAAACCATTTTCATAACTTGGATTCCACCAAGGTTAGTTAATTTCCCGTGGTGGAATCTCAAGATGTGCGGGAAAATAGATGAAACCCTAGGTAATGGCACAAAATGGGGACATCAGTTAGTAAAATGGGAATATCTTGAGTTGTAGAGTGAATTAGAACCCCATTCTGAGTGCAACAGAAAGAAGATTCACAAAGCTATCCAACCATACTAGATATCCATACTTATATGTGATCAACTTGACCAATGAGCTGCAAACATTGAATAAAACTTAGAATTTATGCCTTTTTCTCTATTGTTTCAATTTTGTACGGCTTGTACGGATTGGTAGTAGTGAAATTTTGGTATGGTTGGTATGTATAGATTGGTAGTACTCATACTTTCTTTGTAACCTAGCCTAATCTGGCCAATTACGTCTATGACTCAAAGTGGGTGTTAGTTGGTGCTAGAACAGAGTTAGAGTTTGATCTTTTGGAATCTCTAAGAAGTGAAAAAGAATCTTTTCTAATGAGTGACACTAGATTTGAGGTTTTTCTTGATGTAGTACAAACGGAATACCAGGGAAGGAATCAAAAGAGATTGAAATATTCCTTATAATATATAGTAGAATGGAGTTGTTGAGAGAAAGAATCATTCTATATATAAGATAGAAAGTGTTATATGCTACATGACTAGGACATGCCTTGTTACCTATGGGAAGAGACATGTAGTACAATAGTATATAGATACAAAAAATCTCCACACAAGATGCTAGGGAAGATGACACTAGAGGAAGCTTTCATAAGGGAGAAGCTAGATGTTAGTCGCTTCAATATATTTGGAAGTTTGATATATTTTCATATTCCAAGTGATACACATGTACTAAGTAAGATCTGACTATAGATATGGGGTACTTTTTTTGGTATAGTAAAACCTCAAAGGAATATAGGAATTTTATTCCAAACACTAGAAGAGTTATACTCAGATGTGATGTTAAGCTCATGGAGGAAAAGGCATTTAGAAGGTATAAATATTTTCTACTCGATGATCAAAGTGAGTAGCTGATAAAAGCTACAAGGATAAATCGACCAAGTCAAAGGCATCAAATCTTAAGTATAGTTACTAGTACAAAGTAGGATCATGTGGTGAGGATTCAAAAAATATGGAAAAGTCGGTGCAACATGAAACACATCAAGAGGATATAGAGGTTAATATTCCATCCTCTGTAATTGGAAATAGGAACCATGAGGTTAAAAAAAGGTGTAGGGATACTCAAGAAATTATGGAAGATCCTAGGAAGAGTATGATATAGTAGAGATGACACCTTAAGTGATGTAGAGGTTAGTTGATGTAAAGTCAACACTTTGGAAGCACCAAACAACCCTAGTGCACCTTTGAATCACCAAGCAACTCAAACTATCATCCAAACCCTCTATACTCCACAAGATCTCTCAAGGCTTGAATAAATTTCACAAGGACTACTCTAAGACACCATTAAAACATTAAGACACCATGGGGTTAAAGGTTTGTGAAAATTGCAAAAAAGTGCAAAATGCAAAATGTTGCTAAAGAGCAATTTTTGCAAATAATAGTTGTCAAACTGAAAATGAGGTTGTATGGTGTTCCAAATATCCAAATGGAAGTTATAACTATTGGGATACATGTACTTAATATCCCCACATGTGGGAAAGGTCATTGTACGAACGGTGGACAACATTAGTGAATAAAAAGCTCAGATTTTATGTCTTTTTTACTATTTTTTCAATTCTATACGGCCTGTAAGGATTGGTGGTTGCACAAGTCCTATATGGTTGGATAGAGGGTTGAGTTAGGATTCCATTGTAATTGGTTTGAGGTCTTTATCTTGTATATAGAAAAAGTTATATCAGTTTTAGTGCAGGTAGGTCAAATTTACACCAAATTTGAGAGTTTTAGCAAGATGGAATCCTAACTTGCAAACCCAGCATGGGATTTCAATGCCACTTTGTGGAATGAAAAATAGGAGAGGGTTCTTTGAGATGGTAGAGATTCAGGGCTATACGAGCATGTCATCTATTTTTACCAGCAAGCCCTAAACTGAACATAATCTTATGTCTAGTCTAGATTTGAAGGAAAAAGAAGGATCAGGCTCCCAAGCTGATTAATTTGACCCAGGTGAAGGGTGTAAAAGAAAAATTTTGATGTATAGCAGAGATCCAAGGGGTTGAACCAAATCTATGAACCCATTTGTTTATGTTTTCCTTGTAACCCAGCCTAAATTGGCCATTTAGGACTATGACACAAAGTGGGCATAACTTGATGTTGGAGCTGAGTTGGTGGTTAATCTTTTGGAATCTCTTAGGGGATGTTGAAGAGTGTTTAAAAATTTTAAAAAAGTGGGGGGTCCTTTGTATGGTTTGGGAGTTTGACTGTTAAAACTAAAAAATGTCCTAGTAGGAAGTGCTGGTAACCGTTTTGAAATTTGATTGTTGAGTGTTGATAGACCTCAAGTTTGGGATTTTTCTTGTTGGTTTGAGTCTATAATAACCATTTTCATCTAAAAATTCGAGTGTCAAAACCATTTAATAAGTATTTTCCTGTGTAGGCCTATTGGTGGCAGGGAGTTCCTAGGTGTTGATCCAAGTTGTTTGAGTACCCTAAGTTTGAGGGTTGGGCTTGTGAAGTGGAGTCCACTTGAAAGGTAGAGTCTCCCTATATTATAATTCCATTGGATCCTTAGTCCTTGGTGTCTTCAATGAATGTATCTTCCTAGAATGACCTTGGTGCCCCTACACCATTAAGCGATGATGATGAACATGAGTAAAATTATGAGATCTGTGCCTACATGTTACAATGAAAAAGTCATATCTATTTTGAAATTAAGAACTATAAAACAAGTTTCAAGAGAAGCTTAGGCTGGAAGAATTTTTTCTATGAGATGAATACTCTTGGTAATAAGCTACCAAATATTGAAACTACACTCAAATCCAATATTTATAAGGATAAGGAAGAACTTTTGAAAGATAGTAGCTATGCTAAGTGTAAGAATTTGCTGAAGGCAAAAAAATGAAAATGGCAAGATCTAGTAGCTCAATAGATAACACAAATTTTTCAAATTTTGGCCAACACTAGTGCAGGAGCACCAAGGTCACAAGAAAGAGGCAAGATGAGCAGTTGGGACATTGATGGATCCTTAGGTGGATTGGAAGAAAAATGACCTTCTAAGGCCATTAAAACTTGTAATGATTTTAATCATGGACATGTGATCTTGTTTTGATCATAGATAGGTTAAATAGCCCTTTACTTCATAAATCACTTCAACTCAATCATTACGTTGTACAAAGAACCTCATCATATGTCACTTGAACAAACCTATCATGTACAACATGAGGGAAAAATCCACATAATTAAATCTTAAAATGTTACAAACCTATCATCAGATCGAGACCCTTTTTCCTTGTTACTTTTTGATGATTGTGATCCTCTACAATTCCAGGCATAAGATGATTAACACAAAATGTTACTTAAACAAAACATAATAATAAATATTGAGGATGTGAATTGATAATACCATTTTGCAGATGATTTTGGCATCTCACCCTTAAACTAAATCTCATCACTTGCACATCATAACAATATGGTCCACCTTAGTCATGTGGATAGTCTTGGGGAAGAGGTTGCAACATTGTATTTGGATCCAATTGATCACTCTTTTTCTCTCTCCCTCTCTCCCTATTCAATCTAATGAGCCAACTGGATCTGCTCGACATTTTAATGTTTCAAGTATTGCCTCATGGTCTGACTCACGAACTATCCAAATAATCTTATTATGTGGTTTTCCACCATATTTTATCAAGTGGACATTTGATGCAACAACAAGGTTTGAATAATGAAGAATCTTCCTCTTTGTTTGCCAATCCTTGAATAACCACAAGTTAGGGTTCTTCATAGAATATCGTCTAAGCCATGTGCCAGTTACAACCACTACATCGACATGGTACTCTAAACCTTCACCATCTATAATTGAGTGATCCAATTTTTGTTTGGCTTCAACACAATGACACAAATTATAATCTATCCCTTCTTCATTATCTTCAGGTGCAATAACAACAAAAACATGGCTTGTAGTGACAAATGTAAAAAATGCAATCATTAATTTAGAAAATACTTGGGTAAAAGTTATAAAGTTACATATTGAAATTACAAAGATATATAAATAAATATATATTACCAGGTTGCACTAGATCTGACAAGCGGTCAAAGTCAATAGACGAATCCATCTTTACCATTTCTAGTGCTTGTGGGGGATGCTAGGTGTCAATTGGGTCCAAAACTTGTATATCCCATTTGTCCACCCATTCAGTTGACTCACAGTCATCCCAATTTTCCTCTACACATGATGGACAATAGCATGCCATTTTTCATGTGTGGATACTCCTTGAAGATGCATCAGAGCTTCTAAAAGAGTGTAACTCACTAGATCCTATTAGTGTGCAACAATCCTGATATGGTGCAATATTAGTATTATCTATCAACCAAAAAAATCTACGAACCATAGACTCACCTTCCTTACCTGGACCCATTGTAGCGTTACACCATTAGACGATGGATTTTGCATCTATCAATATTGCTCCATCTTTGTACTTTAGTTCTTCATGAGCCAAGGCTCTTTTAATGCATGCGCCTGCACCATCGTGCTCTCCCTTACCATGACCAGCCTCTATGAAATTCCACATATATTGAATTCTACACAACCTGTGCATCCTACTCAACCAATAGAACATCTGTGCATTCTTGAATTGAGATGCGCAATTTTCTGACCAAATAATGTGCTGATGATATGTTATGCCCCTGTTAGCCAAATCTCCATAAAATAGTTGAAAATAACCATGCACGAACTCTGTAGAATGTGATCAATCATCGCTGATGTAAAAATGGTACTCCCTCAAAATCTTCCTATCATCCTCTATACTTGTAGGTGAATGCATGAATGCTATGTGAACAAATATGGAAACTTGTTGAGAAGTATAATACTTTGCTTGCACCTCATTTTGTGGTTGTAGTCTGTAGTTCTCTGCGAAATCTACAACCAAAACAATGGTATCTAGTGGAAACGTGTCCTTGCACAACTTGAATTGCAAATCCAACCATTGAGCTCTATGGGTATGCCTTGCATACTCCTAAATAATTTTTTCATGAAAAATCTTCATGAACTCATACATTGGAATATTTTCAATGACTAAATCAATCTTTTACTATGTTTCCCATCTTTTAGAGCATATGTCATTGTCTTAAATTTTTTGTAATCTACTATTTCATTTCCAATTGCATGTGTACTATCCATATGTTGACAAGTTGATAAAAGTTGCAAAGAACCACAAAATAAGCACGTACCATCCAAGCATGATGTCTCATAAAATTTTTGGTCATCCCCTATTTCACATAATATGTTAGATATGATTTCTCTTGAAGATCTTGGTGGATCATTCATGTCACAATCCTGCAAAACAAACTGAGAATTAAAAAATATGCATATATGCTTAAAAACATCAAAATGGTTAGAAAATTTAATATGTATCCTACAACAAGAAGTTGTGCATGTGTGATTTATCTTCACATAAAAAAGTTTACCCCTCTCAAAAAATCTTTGACTTATTCGAATTTGAGGATACATACCAATAAATTTTGCAAAAAAATGTGTTTGAGTTGAGTCCAAAAAATGTTTTGCAAGTGGGTCGCAATTTTGGCTAACAATCCTCCTTCTTACAACATCTCTTTGATTAGGGGAAACACGCGTATTATTTTTCCAAAAATCTTCGATCAATGATTTCAAGGCTTCACTAATTTCTTTATTCTTTCGCGGTAGTCTACCGCTAAATGTTCATAACTCATTTTTTGTTAGATCTTCCAATCTCTCACGCCTTAGCATGGCTCTCCTTAGAGTACCTCTACCAATTTTTAATGTTTTTCTTGTCTTTCTCATGAGTCAAGCTAAGTAGCCAAATGAAGAAAGCTTTACAATGCTTTCTTCATTTGGCTACTTACTATTGTATTCTTTACAATGCTTTTTTCATGATTCTTTGTAAAGCATTGTAAACAATGGACTATCTTTGGTGCATGATTTAGAATGCACTTTGTCATAAGCACTCATTAGATTCTTTACAATGCTTTTTTTATTTGAATCGTCCATCGTTCTTAGCCCAAGAATCTTCATGATAGGCCTAAATTTCAAATTCCTCATCATTTCAACAAATAATTGGCATTGACCTATAATATTTAACTCTTCAAAAAATAATCTCCATATATGATTAACTTTTCTTTTACAAGTATGCTTGCTAATCTTGTCAGGCATTGATTTCAAAATGTTAGTATCAATATCAATGAAATATTTTGGTCTTCTAAAATGAATTCTAGAAGGTGATCTAATCTCTTCAATTCTCTCAACATTTTGAACATCAATATAAGGTTGAGTGTATTGCATACCTTGAACTAAAGATGATGTGCCTTGGCAATAAGATGTAAAAGATGGAATATCACCTACTTGATGTGTTGATGTTGTGCTTTCAACATGACATGATGGAGTGTGTATATCGTTGGATCTATAAATTAGTGTCTCTTCAAAATTGGAAGATGGTGTAGTGGACGATGACTCCAATATTGGAAGATGGTGTAGCTTCACAATTCAATTGTCTTCTTAAGCGTAACAATCTCATTCGTTCTCTTTGTCTTTCTAATTCTTCCTCTTTGTTTCTTTGTATTGGTGGTTCTTGATCCTCTTCGAAAGTCAATTCTTCATTATTGCTTTAAAATTTTCTTTGTTCACGTAGTAATTTTATTTTATCTCTTTTAATTGCCAAATCTCTCTCCCTATCTTCATTTGTTTGAGTTTTTGGTTTCTTCCTTGGCCTGATGATGATTTCTACATGTCAAATTATTCAAACATCTAAATTACTTAAAATGTGTAAATTACAAATTATTTAAATACATATAAAAATTATAATTATTTGAATGAATACACAATATATATCAAATGACTTGTCAAATTTCTAACCATTTCAAAATAACATTTCATTCAAACATACAATTTTCAATGAATTCACTATATATTAAACAACATGTCAAATTATAATCAAATTTGTATCTATGTATTGAAAAAAAATATTTAAAATGGATTGCACTAACCTTTTCTATACAAGGAATATTCAAAAAGTCTTCAAGTTGCATATCCAATGATTGAATTTGGTGTTTGCTAGCTTCAAAAAGTGTTGAAATAGTGTTTGCTATGTTGAAACCCATGATTTCTGTCAGAATAATAGAGTGCACAACAGACCAAAAGAAGAGAATGGATGAAATGGGCCCCAAAGTTTCTTTTTGACCATTTTTAGGTGATTTCATACAGTGCGTACGCACTATGTGAAAACACATCACTCTCCATCCTCCCTACTCTTTATCCTCCCACTCTCTGTCTCTCCCTACTCTCTCTCCCCTCTCCTATCCCCTACTCTCTCTCCCATCCCCTACACTCTCTCTCCCCCCTCTCCCATCCCCTACTCTCTCTCTCTCTCTCTCTCTCTCGCTCTTCCTCTCCCACCACCTACTCTCTCTACCTCTCTCACCCTCTCTCCTCTTCCATCCCCTACTCTTTAGATCTCTCACACACACTCCCATCCTCCCTCTCCCACTTCCTACTCTCTCTCTCTCTCTCTCTCTCTCCCCCATCCCCCTACTCTCTCCCATCCCCTACTCTCTCTCACATCTACTACTCTCTCTCTCCCCCCTCTCTCATCCCCTAAACTCTCTCTTTTACAGATACACACTCCCATCCCCCTCTCTCTCCCCCTCTCCCACTCCCTCTCCCATCACCTACTATCTCCCTCTCAAGTTCCCTCTCTCCCTCTCTACTCTCTCTCTCTCTCTCCCACATCCCCTACTCTTATTCTTTCTCTCCAATCCCCAACTCTCTCTCACACTCTCTCCCATCCCCTACTCTCTCTCACACTCTCTCTCATCCTTTCACTTTGTCTCTCTCATCCCAGACTCTCTCTCTTTTCCACCTCTTACTCTCTCTCACACTCTTTCCCATCTATTTACTCTATCTCTCCCATCCCATACTCTCTTTGCTACCCCCTACTCTCTCTCACACTCTCTCCCATCCCCTACTCTCTCTCTTTCACACACACACACACACACACACACACACACACACACACACACACCCATCCCCCCTCTCTCTTCTCTCCCATCCCCTACTCTCTAGATTTTTCACACACACTCCCATCCCCCTCTCTCTATCTTTCTCTCCCTACTCTATCTCACACTCTCTCCCATTCCCTACTCTCACTCTCTCTCCCATCCCGTTCTCTCTCTCTCTCTCTCTCTACCACCTCCTACTCTCTCTCACACTCTCTCCCATCCCCTACTCTCTCTTACACATACTCCCATCTACCCTTCTCTCCCTCTCCCACCACCTAGTCTCTCTCTCCCATCTGCTTCTCTCTCTCTCTCTCTCTCTCTCTCTCTCTCTCTCTCTCTCTCCCCTCTCCCATCCCTTGAACTCTCTCTTTTGTAGATACACACTCCCATACCTCTCTCTCTCTCTCCCCTCTCCCATCCCTTACTCTCTAGATCTCTCACATGCACTCCCATCCCTCTCTCTCCTCCTCTCCCACTCCCTCTCCCACCGCCTACTATCTATCTTTCTCAAGTTCTCTCTCTCCCTCTCTACTCTCTCTCTCCCATCCCCTACTCTTACTCTTTCTCTTCCATTCCCAACTCTCTCTCACACTCTCTCCCATCCCATACTCTCTTTGCCACCCCCTACTCTCTCTCACACTATCACACTCTCTCTCTCTTTCACATACACACACACACACACACACACACTCACACTCCCATCACCCTCTCTCTCTCTCTTCTCTCCCATCCCCTACTCTCTCTCACACACTCTCCTATCCTTTAATCTCACTCTCTCCCTCTCCCACCACCTACTCTCTATCCTCCATCCCCTAGTCTCTCTCTCTCTCCCCTCTCACATCCCCTACTCTCTCTCTTTCATAGACATACACAATCTTATCCCCCCACTCTCTTCTCTCCCATCCCCTATTCTCTAGATCTATCACACACACTCCCATCCCCCTATTTCTCTCCCTCTCTCTCTCCCACTCCCTCTCCTACCACCTACTATCTCTCTCTCAAGTTCTCTCTCTCTCTCCCTATCTGCTCTCTCTCTCTCTCTCTCTCTCCCATCCCTTACTCTCACTCTCTCTCTCCCCCATCCCCTTCTCTCTCACACTCTCCCATCCCCTAATCTCACTCTCTCTCTCCCATCTCATACGAGCTCTTTCTTCCACAACATACTCTCTCTCACACTCTCACACTCTCTCCCATCCCCTACTTTGTCTCTCTTACAAACATTCCCATTCCCCCCTCTCTCTCCCTCTCCCACTCCCTCTCCCACCACCTACTCTCTCTCCCCCATCCCCTATGCTCTCTCTCCCCTCTCACATCCCCTACTCTCTCTCTTTCATAGACACACACACACTCCCATCCCCCCTCTCTCTCCCTCTCCCACTCCCTCTTGCACCACCTACTATCTCTCTCTCTCTCTCTACTTTCTCTCTCCCATCCCCTACTCTCACTCTCTCTCTTCCATCCCCTACTCTCTCTCACACTCTCTCCCATCCCCTTCTCTCTCTCTCTCTCTCTCTCTCTCTCTCTCTCTCTCTCTCTCTCTCTCTCCCTCCCTCCCTCTCTCTCCTTCTCTCTCTCCCCTTATGAGCTCTCTTTTCCACCCCCTACTCTCTCTCAAACTCTCACACTCTCTCCCATCCCCTACTCTATCTCTCTTACACACTTCCATTCCCCCTCTCTCTCCCTCCCACTCCCTCTCCCACTGCTTACTATCTCTCTCTCCCTCTCTCTCACATCCCCTACTCTCACTCTCTCTTTGCCACCCCTACTCTCTCTTACACTCTCACACTCTCTCCCATCCCCTACTTTCTCTCTTAGACACACTCCCATCCCCCCTCTCTCTCCCTCTCCCACTCCCTCTACCATTGCCCACTCTCTTTCTCTCCCATCCCCTACTCTCTCTATCTCTCTCTCCCCTCTCTCATCCCATACTCTCTCTCTTTCACACACACACACATCCCCCCTCTCTCCTCTCCCATCCCCTACTTTGTCTCTCACTCTCTCTCCTTCTCCCACTGCCTAATCTCTCTCTCACTCTCACTCTCACTCTCAATCTCAATCTCACTCTCACTCTCTCTCTCACTCTCACACTCTCTCTCTCTCTCACTCTCACACTCTCTCTCACACACATTTTCACACTCCTATCCTCTAGTCTCTCTGTCTTTCTCTCTTACACACATTTCCATCCCCCCTCTCTCTCCCTCTCCCATCACCTACTCTCTCTTCCATCCCCTACTCTCTCTCTCTCAAGCTACTTTGTCTTCCCCCTCTCCCATTCCCTACTCTCTCTCTTTCACACACATGCACTCCCATCCTCCTCTCTCTTGCTCTTCCTCTCCCAGTCTATCTCCCACCACCTACTCTCTCTCCCCCATCCCCTACTCTCAATCTCTCTCTCCCAACCTGTACTCTCACATTTCCTCTCTCTCCCATTCCCTACTTTCAATCTCTCTCCCCCATCCTATACTCTCTCTTTTCCACCCCTACTCTCTCTCACACTTCCTCTCTCTTGCATCTTGTACTCTCTATGCCACCCCTACTCTCCCATCTTTTACCCTCTCTACCACCCCTACTCTTTCTCACTCCCTCTCTCCCATCATGTACTCTCTCCCCTCTCCCATCCCCTACTTTCTTTCTATCTTTCTCTCTCTCTCTCTCACACACACACACACACACACACACACACACACACACACACACACACACACACACACACACACACAACCATTCCCCCACCCCCAACCCTCTCTTATGCTTGGTTTGAAATTTAGGTCTCAATAGTGTGTGCGCACTATAGTGCACACATGCTATTGAGAATTTAAATGCTTGTAATAGCATGTGTGTGCTATAGGGCTCACACGCTATTGAAAGCTTTGTATTAAAACCAAGCCTAAGGCTTGAATTTGCCTTGGAGATCCAACCCAAAGGTTTGGAGTTTAGAAGTAGGTCTAAGACGTGTTTTCTAGCAAACATACTAAAAATGGTTGATTTTTCTTGTGTGCTCCCCTTCAAGATTCCTCGTGGTTGGGTATTGATAAGATTAGGTTACATAACATTATAGGTCTCATGTTAACTATCTAACCATATAATTTATTTTTAATTTGAACTATTTCAAGCCTTTCATCTATAATTTCTTTTGAATGTATGTTCATTTTTTGTCAAAAACCACCATGTACTAATTGGGCTATAGATTTTAGCTTGTTCATCAAATTTTGCAACAACTTAGTTTTTTAGAAACTAGACTCCATTCTACACACTTTAAAAAAAAAAGTTTTGATTTTAGATAAGTTTTAATTATTTCTAGTGGGAGCACACAAATATTTCACATTTTTGGGATGTGTCTAGTTAAAAAATTCATAAAAAAAATACACATTATAAAATTACCCAAAAAATTTGGGATAAACTACATAGTGTTAAGTAACTTTTGACTAGAGCAATTAAAGAATTTAAAAAAAAAAGTTAAAATTTTAGGGGGGCCAGACTTTGTACTTTGTTATGTTTTTTTGGAATAAACAGTACCACTTTTTATGGCCCCCTTTTTTGAGGACCTAAAACTAAACCATTTTGAAAAAAAATTAGTAGTTTAGAAACTAGATTCAAAGGACTACGACTTTTATTTTTGTCATATCTTAAAATTTTGAGTGTAACTATCTTCAAATTCTTGTTGAAGTTCAAAAATTATAGATTTTAGGAAAAAGGTGTTCACTTATACCCCACTTTTGGCACCACAACTTGGTGCATTTACCCATATGGAAGCCTAGGAGTAAAAAAATTTAAGCCGACAAAACAAAACTTTAGGAGAAAAACTTATATGGAGAATGTACAAAGAGCATAATAGTAAATATGTTCAAATTCTATTTCATAATACTTGAACAACTCTAACCCCCTTTCCTTGTTCTAAACTAGAAATCCTCCAAAAGGATCTAGAATCTAGAATTTTATGATGAAATGTCGCCCTTTAATATCAAATAATGTAACTTGGAACATCAGGGTTGGTTAGGAAATTTTTTTTTGGAAGGACTCATGGGATTGT
Organism: Cupressus sempervirens; assembly: GCA_028749045.1. Lineage (NCBI taxonomy): Eukaryota > Viridiplantae > Streptophyta > Pinopsida > Cupressales > Cupressaceae > Cupressus > Cupressus sempervirens. The sequence goes on from CM053784.1 coordinate 530,359,516, forward strand.
ACTTCCTTTTCTAGATACCTTTAATTACCAATGAATAGCAAGAATATCCTAATTACTATTTGGGGGCAACAGGTTTGTAGTTATAAAATTAAAGTAAATAATAACCACTATGGAGGATGGCAATGGAAAACCCTAGATGACACTCTTATACCACCTCGGGAAAAAATCACATTCTCTCAATTTCTAAATAGAAGACAGGTCAATCATGAGAAATGGGTGACAAATTAATATGGGGAGCTTTAATGGATGAAAATTACAAAGTTAAAATAGGATATGAGAAGATATTAAAATCCCAACAATTGGAAAATATAGATATCCCCCTTAACCCATGTTGGGATTCAACACCCCTTCCAAAGGCAGGACTATTTATCTGGACTGTCATTCAAAAAAGAATCCTAACATCATACATGTTTACTAAGATGGGTTTCGAGGGTCCATCATAGTGTCCATTATGTGAAGATGATTCTGAATCAGTTGAGCATTTGTTGTACTATTGTCCATATGCTAGGGATAATTGGCAATGCTTAAGGTAGAAATTAAATTGGGAAATAACATTTCTTGAAAATCTTGTAATCCTTTTAAGGAGTTGGCCCACCTTTATTGAATCTAGGGTTTACAATTTGACCCATGGAAAATGTCCCCCTCCATACTCCTATGTGAATTATGGAAAGAAAGAAACAAAAGGGTATTCGACAATGAAAAGATGGATCAAACAACCTTTCTTAATAAGGTGGATGCAAGTATCATAGAGGTAACTAACAATTATCTCCAAAACATTTATAAGAAGCAAGAGACTTTTACTAAATGGGATGTAGAGATGCACAAGAACTGGTTCAACTTAATTGATCCTCCAATGACTTATCCAAAATCAAACAAACTAGCAAGGGCATGATGCAAATGGGAACCCCCACTTAAACTTTGATGAGGCTTCTAAGGGAAACCCAGGTTCCACTGGCTTAGGATGTATTATTCACTCAAATAAAGTTTCTTGTTTAATCTAATGTGCTAATCCTCTAGGAGTAATGTCTAATAATTTAGTGGAGTGAGAGGCTTTGATCGAAGGTTTAAATATCAACAAAGAATTGGGCATTAATAAACTCATTATTGAAGGTGATTCACAAATCTTTTTAATTGCAATAACAAAAAGGAAAACCCCTAATTGGATTCTCAACTCTAAACTCAAATATGTATTAATCATAGTTGATTAATTGAAGGAAAGAATCATAAAACATATACATGGAGAAGGATATAAAGAGGCAAACAACCTTGCAAACAAAAGTGTAGATTGAGAGTACATTTTTCTTAGATTATTTAGCTGACATACTGATCTTAGATTCCATATCTAGATCCTATACAACTTTAATTATAATTAGTAACTATCATTTTGTAAAACTAGCCAACTTTGATAAAAAAACTAAAGGTATATATAAGAATAATATAATTTTAACTAGGCTAAACATTAGGGAATTGCTTAAGATATATACTAATTTTCTTTATTGTACAAATTACATTAAATTCATCACCATTGCATAGAAAGAAATTATAGGAATATTCACGAGAATTAAAAATTAAGAGAACTAATTATTAATGGTAATATATTCTCTTAGTAATAATGTGCTTATCAATATGGTGCAACTTGAATAACCTGATTTAAAGGACATTTTCAAGATTAAAACACTTAGTCATCACAATAGAGATGATAGGGATCATCACTTTAGAAGAAAAAAAGAAGAGGTTAATGGGTTGTCTTTTATCATAAGATACATGAATTGTTAAGATGAATGAATTCTATTCAATTTGGATTAAATATTCATTGATTATTACTAACAATGATCTTGGTTAAAGAGGTGAGTGTATGTAGGTTAAATAAAGTGAGAAAACTAAGCAAAAGTTAAAACAAGAAGAACAAATCCTACTAAAAAGGAAATTACATGAATAGGTAAATAAAATGCTCTAAATTGTGTAAAAAGGGCACAATCCTCATAATGTAATTATTTATGCAAATAAGGGTATGCTCTTAAATTTTTTGTATCTTTGATGGATGTAAGTCCCTAAGCAAGGATGGAGGTTTCTCAACTCTGTTCTTTCTTACCATTATCATCTTGAATAGAGGAAATTTGTATAAATTTTATTAACTAATCATAAAAATCACGGCCTTAGCCTTTTATTGGTAAAAAATAAATAAATGATAAATAAAAATAATTAATAATTTTGACTTAGAAAATTTATTAGTAAATAAGAATCTACCAATAGTCAATATCATCAATTATCCTACCACTACCTTATTCACTCCATCATTTATCATGTTAATAATGTTTTTCATGCATTTTATAAGTTACATCAATGAGGCTATAAGTAAGGGATACACAACTTACCAAGGCCTGGGGTCATTGAATTAATTTAATTGGACAAAATGACAAATAAAAAAACCATAAAAAATCAATATGTTCCAAAAGAGTTTCTAGGTTATTCTAACCCTAAATTGGTTGCATTGCATCCCATTTGATATCCTCACTCTTGAAAGCATTTTCTTTGTTGCTAGAAAACAAACCCTACCTACCATATTGCACTATGTGACTTTCATGGCTCTATTCAACTTGAACATTAACTAGAAGTGTGGATTTATGTCTTTAGAGATCATTCCCTTCACGGAGCCAACTTCTGTAAGTGTGTTTACTTCATTGCATTCATGGAAGTCATTTATTTGAATATCAGGATTAGCTATGTTTTGAGATATGACATTTGAGATCTTACCCCATAATGAGTAATGTAGATAATAGTTATTCATCTAGAAGTTGTAATCTATTGGATCTTACCCCATTATGTTATCACTTTCAAGATATATGCATAAAAGGAAAGAAAGTTGAGTTGCAGGATAGCAAGAGCACAACTGTCAAAGTCACGGGCACAACAACTAGTCATTCAAGCAATCACAAACTCTACTTTTCATTTATGCTTTTTATCACATGTATGCATACTTTGATGAATAAAAATATTACATTTTCAAATTTTAAAAAATATAATATCTCATTTTTTGTTGTGTCCTTTCCTTCATATAATGTAATACTTTATTTGCAATTATGTTTGACCAAAGTTATTACCTTAAGGTTAAAGCATTTGAAACTTATTAGAAAGAAAAAATATACCTTGTTTGTTGGGACTATAATGCCTACAACGTGTAGGTGAAATTAGGTAACAAGTCAGTGATTACTTATAGGAAGAACATGAACATTTTATTAACATATTTCTATAATATTAATAAAAATTAAATCCAATATTAACCCAATTTATGATATTATCACAACCCTAGGTATGATGCTAATTAAAATGTCTAAATAGGTTTTTATATAAAAACTATCAATCAACTAAAAATAGAAATAGAAAAAATCAATTATATATTTTATCTAATGTTAAAGATGAAAAATATCTTATTTTAAAATTATTTGTATATATGCATGTATTTTTTTATTTTCTAAATTAGAAAGTTCTATTTTATGTTTAAAATTTAGAATCATTAAGTTTTTAATCTTTTTGAATTATTTAAACCTTAACTATATATTGTTTTATATAATTATTTTCAAAATATTTATGTGATTTAGAAAATTCTTTAAAAACAAAAAATATTAATCTCATATATACGCATGTGTTTTAAAAGGTAATATATTTGCATTGCAAAAATCAACAAGAAGTTTAAACCCTAACAATACAACTTTAACAAAATATTAATTCAAACTACTCATTTACATTAAGATCTGAGAACAAAAATGTATTGAACCAAATAACTATTATTTAAATTACTCATTTTGAATATAGCAGAATTTTCTTATAACATTATGAATATATAACAAAAAAATTAAAATAATCAAAACAGAGATAAGCACATTAAAGCATTGGATTTCCACTAATAAATGCACTAAATGCACTCGAATGAGGTGAAAATACCTTACTTGCCTGAATTGTAACCATAGTTTTTTGTCATTCTCAAGACACATAAATAATGAATCTATTGTGCAAAAACATCATCATAGAACAAACTATTGAAGCTTCTTCAGATATCAAACCTTTACAGGAATTTGGCTTTCAATGTAGCCTTTATAGAAATTTGGCCTTTGATGTCGCTTCTTAACACAATAAAATTGTTGGAAATATAAGAGGAGTAACTGAGAGGGGAGGGGTGAATCAGTTACCACTAAAATAAATCTCATATCCCTTAGATGCAAGCACAAAACATATACTTCACTGAAAAATACTATTGCTCGACAAACACACAGGCACATAGTTAATACTAATAATATGTTGTAACTTAGTAACCACTGAAATAACAATTGTAACTTGATAAATGCTTAACATGAAAATCATAAGATATTATCTATGATTAACCTTAATTAACTTAGTTCCATACACATGAAAGAAATAACATGAACACAAGTGATGCCAAGATTTAATGTGGAAACCCAATTTGGGAAAAACCACCAATTGCAACTAGTTATTGATTTTCACTCTTCTGAAGTGATCCCTGTTAGGAGCCAACCCTATTAAAGGTTACAAAACACACTGTTAGGTGTGACCCTACTAGAGGATTTAATCACCCTCTTAGGAGTGACCTTGTTAGAGGTCTTTAGACACTTCAATCTAGAAATACCACCTTGTTAGAGGATTTACAAATAGCTGTTAAGCCAACTCTATTAAGAGATTTAGATCACTGCTACAATGGTTAGAGAGTAATAATGAAATGACATAATTTTTGATGAAACTGAATTGTTGATTACAGATCTCAATTCTGGCTTGAATACTTAATCCTTCATGATTGAATGTATCTTTTAAGCCCCTTAAGGATAATGCGCTTATCCTTCTAATTCACTTCCTCTTAACATCTTCTATTCTTCCATACACTTGCACACATTCAATCATCATCTTAACCTTATACTTATATCATATCCATTGTCATGTCGACTTGAATAAAACTTAGAATAATTAATATTCATCTCCTTACTTATCTAGAACAAACAAACAAATCCATTGAACTTAATATGCCAAAACAAGAAAATCCTTCGTTAGCCAACCTTGCTCGGCAAACACTAACTCATAAATGATTTTCCTATATATACCTTGGTGAACTTGATTAACACTGCATCTTTGCTAACTTCCTTTGGTAACCAAGTGAGCTCAGTTAACACTGATTCCATTCAACATTTCCTTTGTTACTCGAGTGAGCTCAGTTAACACCCAACTTTTGCAAACTTCTCTTCGACACCTGAGTGAGCTCAGTAGACACTACCTTCTAAACTTGGTAAACATTGCCTTCTAAACTTGGCAAACACTGAATGCTTGACAGACATAGGAAACTGTCTTCATCACCTGATTGAGCTCGACATACACTGACTAGTAAAGATATGACATTTTGTGTAACATTAAAGACAATACACAATTAACCAATTATTTTCAAGAATCTCCCTCTTTGGCATTGATGGCAACACAATATGTCATAATACAATGAAATTTTAGAGAAAAATAATATTAAGGATAATATTATTAGTTTCATTCTTATCCTCATCTATGAGAACTCCCTCTATCAGTATGAATTCCCTTTTCCTTTAGTTTCTCCCTTTGTTAGCAAACTCTATCTTCAGCATCTTCTTGTGATAGCAAAGTCTCCTTTGACATTAGACCAAGTTCTTCCTCTTTCACATTTATGAAAATTCTCCCTCATCACAAAACTCTCCCTCTTTATAAAATTTTTGTGAATATGATATCAAACTTTCCCTCTTTGACATCTCATGCCAAAGACAATATTTAGTGAATGGCAATGTACCCCATGTACTAATTGATATGCAATCTGCCCTTTTCAATACTGCATCAACTTCACTGATCTTTAACATGCACTAATTGATGCATCACTAAACTTTATTTAGTGAGCTTTTGATAGGGGAATAACCCCTAACTTACTTCTTACATACAAAATGCATCCTTAGGTAATAGCTTAGTGAATATGTCTACAATTTGTTCCTTAGTATTCACATATTCCAATCTTACCTCTTTACCTTACACCAATTCTCTTAGAAAATGATATTTTATTGCAATGCGCTTAGTTTTGGTATGCATCACAAGATCCTTTGATATATTAATTGCACTAGTGTTATCACAGAAGATAACCATTGCATTGTTGATTTCTACCTTCATACCTATCAATAGTTGCTTGAACCAAACAATATTGGAAGAATTAACTACTGTTGCAACATACTATGCTTCTGCTATAGACTAAGAAATACAATTATGCTTCTTGCTTGTCCAAGACACTAGTCTTTTACCAAGAAAGAATGCTCCACCACTGGTGCTCTTTTTGTCATCAACACTTCTTGCCCAATCAACATCTGTGAAGGCTTTCAAATCTGAAGTGTCTCCTTTCTTGTACCATACCATAGTCTTCAGTTCGCTTCAAATACCTCATGATTCTTTTGATTGCCATCTTATGATTTTCTTTAGGATTTGCTGAGAAACTTGCCACCATACCAACTGCTAATGCAATATTAGGTCTTATATGCACTACATATTGCAGTTTAACAATCATTGATATGTATGTGATTTGATCTACTTCCTTGAAATAATCATTCTTGGAAAGCTTATGTCCAGTAAACATAGGTGTTCCAACTAGTCTTGAATCCTCCATTGCAAATTTTTTAGTATCTCCTTGATATATTTGGATTGAGTAATGTAGATACCATCTTTCTTCTGTTGAATCTGTAATCCAACAAAGAATTGTATCTCTCCAAACATAGACATCTCAAATTCTTTACTCATTTGTTTTGCAAGAGCTTTGCACGAGTCATCATTTCTTGTGAATAATGTTTCATCCAAAAAGATTTTTGCCAACACAATCTTCTTGTTTGGTCCTTCTTTGATGTATATGTTGTTGTTATCATTTGTTCTTTGGAAACTAATCGTTATTAAATAGTTATGAAGTCTTTCATACTAAGATTTGGGAGCTTGCTTGAGTCCATACAATGCTTTGTGTAGTTTACAAACTATATCCTTTTTTTCAGATCTACAAAACCTTCTGGTTGTTCTATGTAAACTTCCTCATTTCACATCCATTTGATAAACTTGAAATCCTTTATGTGCAACATAAGCAAGTAAATTCCTAACGCCTTCTAATCTTGAAACATGAGAATTTTTTTCACTATAATCAATACCTTATCCTTGAGAATAACCTTTGCATGCTAGCGTTTCTTTGTTTATGGAAACTTCTCCATCTTCATTCAACTTATTTCTAAAAATTGACTTTGTGCCAATTACATTCTTATCCTTGGGTCTAGGAACAAGAGTGCAAGTCTTATTCCTTTCTATCTATTCTATCTCTTCATTCATTACTTCAATCCAACTTTCATTATCCAAAGCATCTTTAACTAATCTAGGTTCAAATTTAGTAAACAAACATGTACCTTTCAATTTGTTTCTTGTCATTGTTCCATCTAACTTGTTTGCAATGATTTAATCAGGTGCATGGTTCCTTCTAACATATCTTGCTAACACAGATACTTTGGATTTAGGACTTGTTCTACTTGCCTCACCATGATCTTTTGCATCATGCTTGGGCCCCAATATTTGTGACTCAAGTCTGTCAGACTCGATTTTCTCTGGCAACAACTTGGTAGCCTTTGATTGTGACTTAGGTCCTTTAGACTATGACTTGAGTTGCACTGGATGCAACTTGGTAGCTTCTGGAGATTTTAGGGACTTGGGAGGTGAATTCTACTGACTTCCAATTAGATTTGGCAATGTATTAGGCTCATAGTAGATAAATTTTTTGTTGTCCTTAGGTTCTTTGTTGCTCTCTTCTTCACTCTTTTATGCAAACTCATCAATTCTCACATCTGCACTTTCTATGATCTTATGAGTGGATAAATTCAAACATTTATATGCTTTACTTCTGTAAAAATATGCTAGGAATATACCTTCATCACTTTTGACATCAAATTTACCTTTCTTAGATTCCTTCAAAATATAACATTTGCTACCAAATACTTTCAAGTAACTTACAGTAGGTTTGTAACCATACATAGTTCATAAGGAGTTTGGTTTGAGTCTTTCTTTAGTTATACTCTATTCAAGGTATGATGCAAGAGCATCTTGGGTTTTCTCAGTGACTACTTTGGAGTTCATGGGAGGAGGCTTAGTAGTTGCTTTGAAGGGTGCTTGGACTGGTGCTTGGCATGCTTTGGGAGCTTGACATGGTCTTGGAGCTCAGTATGGTGTGTTGTGCTCTGCATGTGTTGTTTACTCAACAATGCTTGAGAATTTTCTTTCACTTAGCAGTCTGTTGGTGTTGAATGGAGTTCTTGGTGAATTTGATGCATGTAGCATGTGATCGTGTCATGGATCAATCTGGGAGTATGTGTGGACCTATTTGTGGTGTTGGTTATCACTCCTATGTGCATTTAAATATGTATTGTAAACTTGGGGCTTGTCCTAATTATTTTGTGTGGTTATCACATGTTAAGTATGTGTTAACATGATGGTTAAAATTTTGTATTTAATGTTTGTTGTGAGCTAACTTCTGGCTTAAATATGAATTAAATGCAAGGGGTTTATTTGATTTTTTATTACCAAGCTGACTTTTGTCTTAGTTGGGTATAAGTAGGAGGTCTTGTGGAGTCTTTTAGTCATTCATTCATTCAAAAGAGTAATTCTAGAGAATAGCTAAAGAGCAAGTTTTCTTAAGTCTATGGACAAAGTGCTAAATGTGAGGCAATTTACAATAGGATTGTGGTGGAGTTGTGAGTTTGTGAGAAGAGCTATTGGTTGTAGTTTAGAAACAAGGAGGTTGCTTGGTGGCTTGTGAAGACAAGTTGAGATCTTGTTGGTTTCTACCAGATTGTTGTTATGTTATAGATCTAGATTAAATAGGGTTTGGATTGGATCTTGAGGAATCTTGCAGAACCATTTTTGTAATTGTTTTTGTTGTTGGCCCTAACATGGAAGGCCTTACAATTGAGAATATTGCATGTAAATATTTATTTTATCAATAAAGAGTTGCATTTGGTATTAGATCTTGATTTATTGTTATCTTGTGTTTTGTTTATGCTTTGTGGTTATTTGTTGGGGGCTAGGACATATCCTTTGGGGTTTCTCTTGCCTTGCACTGTGTCAAGGTATGCACTGTAGTATTGATTGTTCCATTTTAGTATTCAATTGTAACATTCTTTTCTATCATTAAAGTTCTTGCACAATCCATGATGGATTTGTTCCTTCTTTTAGCTATACCATTCTACAGTGGTGTACCAGGGGCTGATATTTCTTTTAATTCCTCTTTCAATGCAAAATTCATTGAATTTATTGAAAATAAATTCACCACCTCTATTTGATCTCAAACACTTCATCTTCTTTCCAGTTTCCTTCTCTACTCTTGCCAGATACCGCTTAAACTTTTGAAATGCTTCAGACTTATCTTTTAGATACATTATAGTCATCATTCTAGAATAATCATCAACAAAAAGAATAAAGTACTTATCTCCACTATAGCTCTCAATTCCAATTGGTCAACATAAGTCTGTATGAACCAACTCCAAGACTTCTTCAGAATGATAGTTCTTGCTTTTAAAACTTGTCTTGCCCATTGACATTTTTTGCATAGGCCCAAATCAAGTTTCCTCAAACTATGAATACCTCTCACTCTTTTGTTTTGCTTATCTTGATCATATTATCAAAGTTCACATGACATAAATTTTTATGCCATAACCAACTTTCTTCTACTTGAGCAATGAAACATGAACTTTCACTAAAATCTAGATAGAATAAGTTACCTTTTGTTTGGTTACTAGACCCAACTAGATTCGCTTTTCCATCTAGCAGCTTGGCCTTCCCATTAATGAATTCTACCTTGAATTCAATGTTATTCAATTGTGCCACACTTAGTAGATTATACTTTAGTCCTTCAACCCAATAAGCATTATCACATCTAAGTTCATTGGTTAGTGAGATACAACCTTTACCCTTTATGCAACATGGTTCATTGTTTCCAAATCTCACACTTCCACCATCATAGCATTCTATATGTTCAAGTTTTACTTTGTCACTAGTCATATGATATGGACAACCATTATCAATAATCCATGTATCATTTTTTCTAACATGAGAGATAATTGTCATTTTATCTTCATCATCATCAGATTCATCTTTTATAACAATATAGATCATCTCATCATCATCACTACTATTTGAATCTTTAGCCATAAAACAAGATTTCTTACCTTTATCCTTGTAGTCCTTGAAGTTTTTGAAATTATTCTTTCCTTTGAACTTTTTGTGCTTATTTTCATCTTTTTCTTCTTTGTTTGAAAACCTTGCAACAATGTGACCAACTTCTTCATAAGAAAAGAAAATTAAAGGAATTTTACCTTTATACTTTCCTTTTCCTTTGGGATATCTTCTTGCAAGTAATGATTCAATAGTTTCAAGATCAATGTTAGAACTATCTTCTTCTTCACTTTCATATTGTTTTTATTTTGACCTTGTATCTTTCTTCTTGAGTGAGAACTTGGCTTTAAATGTAGACTTAATATTGCTAGAACTAGGAACATAATTATCATAGTTATCTAGCTCAAATATTATTAATCTTCCAACTACTGTATCCAATGCTATATCATTCTTTGGATTGCATCTCATTTCTTGAATTGCTAATACTCTGATTGCATATATAGGAAGAAGTGTTTTGAGAAACTTACTTATCACTTTCTCATCCTCAATCTTTCCTCCTAAAGCATTGACTGCACAAATATTGGCTTTGATTCTATCACTGTACTTTGCAATGTTCTCATCTTCTCTCATCTTTAATTTGATCAAATTGTCCTTTGATACTTTCATCTTTAGCTCTTCTTACATTATCATCTCCTCCATAGATGGCTTTCAGTGTGATCCACATCTCATAAGCAGTTCCATAGTCTTTGACTTCATCAAATTCAGCATAGTTGAGAGATGAAGCAATATCAATCATTATAATTTATGACTCTTCTTCTGTAAAATTTCTTCAACAGTCATAGGTGTCACATATTTGGTGTCTAGGTACTTTAGGCTTGAATCTCCAATGGTTTCCAAATGTAGTCTCATGAGTTCTTTCCATGCCTTGAAGTTATCTCCGTTCAGCATAGGGATCTCCTTTCTGTAAGACATCTCAATCTTTACCTTAGGTCCTTGAAACGTTATCTACAAATACCAAAAGCTCTGGTACCAATTGTTGGAAATATAAGAGGAGTAACTGAGAGGGGAGGGGTGAATCAGTTACGACTAAAATAAATCCTAGATCTCATAGATGTCAGGGAAGGACATAAACTTCACTGAAAAATATTGTTGCTCAGAAAACACATAGACACTTGGTTAATACTAATAATATGCTATAACTCGGTGACCACTAAAAGAACAACTGTAACTCGACAAATGCTTAACATGCAAATCTTAAGATATTATCTATGATTAACCTTAATTAACTTAGTTGCATACACATGAAAAATAACATGAACACACGTGACACCAAGATTTAACGTAGAAATCCAATTTGGGAAAAAACCACCAATTGCAACTAGTTATTGATTATCATTCTTTGGAAGTGAGCCCTGTTAGGAGCCAACCATGTTAAAGGTTACAAAACATAATGTTAGAGGATTTAATCATTGTCTTAGGAGTGGCCTTGTTGAGGTCTTTACACACTTCAATCTAGAAATACCACCTTGTTAGAGGATTTACAAATAACTGTTAAGCCAACTCTATTAAGAGATTTAGATCACTATACAATGGTTAGAAAGTAATAATGAGATGACTTGATTTCTGATGCAACTAAATTTTTGATTACATATCTCAATTCTACTCGAATAGTTGATCCTTCCTAATTGAAAGTATATTTTCAGCTCCTCAAGGATATTCTACTTATCCTTCTAATTCTCTTCCTCTTAACATCTTCTATTGTTCCATATACTTGCACACATTCAATCCTCAGCTTGACCTTATATCATATCCATTGTGAAATTGACCTGAATATTACATTAGAATAATTAATATTCATCTCCTTAGTCAGCTAGAGCCAACAAACAAATCCATTGAACTTAATATTCCAAACCGAGAAAATCCTTCATTAGCTAACCGTGCTCGGTAGGCACTGACTCAAAAATGATTTTTCCTATGCTAACCAATTGAACTTGATTAATGCTACATATTTGTGAACTTCCTTTGGTAATCAAGTGAGCTTGATTAACTCTCATTCCATCCAACATTTCCTTTGTTACTTGAGTGAGCTCGGTTAACACTCAATTTCTACGAACTTCTCTTTGACACACGAGTGAGCTCGGTAGACACTACCTTCTAAACTTGGCAAACACTAGAGTTCTCAATAGACATAGGAAACTATCTTCATCACCCAAGTGAGCTCAACGTATACTAATTGGTAAAGATATGACATTTTGTGTAACATTAAAGGCAGTACACAATTAACCAATTATTTTCAACAAAAATAACTTTGGCTATAAGATTGACAATTTATAGAAGCAGAGGTACTTTGTATGTCAACCCTTCGCACTATTAGAAAAAATAAAAGAATTGACCCATTTTCTAATTAATCCAATAGAACGAAGGCATTAGAACCCGGTACAAGAGTTTTCTCATCATTTTACAGCAAAACTATTGGTAAATTTCATAATATCTTAGCTAGACAAATTTAGAATTGAAGGTTTTCCCTACCATTTAAAGCAATTTAAGGTCTAAGAAAGTAAACATAAAATTACCCACAACATATTCAAACTCTAAGATGCCAAACTCACCCCCTCTGATTTTCCTTTCTTCATAAAATTTCAATGAAACAAAAGTGAGATTATAAGATATCTTATAAAATAACCTTAGTGACAAGTTGCTTCCTGGGAGCACACACTTTAATGAATTTATGGGTTGTCTACTTAGTACTAGTCATTCATTTTCCTTCAAATGGATATGAAATTACCAAATAAAAATAAAATTATTCAAGGTATCACCATGTTGCCAAAAAAAAATTTACCAATCACTGAGATAGATAATACATGTACATAGAAATGAGAATCCAATAGATCCTAACAATTTTACCCCACCTTAGCTTTCTGATACAAAACTTTTGTACTAGCTTCAAGAAATGAGATATTAGATTAAAAATCAATATTAAAATGTACGAGGTTGTGCATTTTTTTTTTTTTGATTGATTTATATAAAAACATTAAAAAATTGATGTTTCTGTTTTCAACGATTGTAGATTTGTTGATTATTTTGTTGGGTTCTTTCTATTTTTTTTTTATCAAATCAAATTTTAAATTGTTAATATTTTTAAATTGTAGTGTAAATTGTAAGTGTTATTCTTTTATTCTTATCTTGTGATTGTACACTAAAAAAAGGTTAGTCATAGAGGCTAACAATTTTTTGGCCAATCTTTTTTTGAGGGACCAAAGCTCCCACAAATAGCTTATCAACTAAATCAATAAAACATATTTTAGCATTTTATATTAAATAATAAAAATTGTGCATCAATTATATTTTATACCATTAATATGAAAATAACGTGTCTATTATTTGATCATTTTAAAGTTCAAATGTATTTTGTTTTTTATATTAGTAGTACAATGAAACAAAAGGATTATAAGAAGATCACCATTAACAAAATGTATATTGTAATTAGAAAAAAGAAGATAGACAACAACCTATACTTATCTCTATAAAAATAAATCAACATCTATGTACATAAAATCATATAGCAACAATAGGAGTATTGCCTATTCTAACACAATTATGATATCTAGTAGGACTACTTAAACTTAGTGATGTAGGGCTAACTAACCATAACTTTGTCAAGAGTATAAAACCTAACAATAGAAAGATAAAAAGGAAGCCCACACAAGTCAAATAAAGATGATTTAACTACAAAGCCACCAACAAGCATTAGGATCTCTTCTCATTAAGGGTCTTTGCCAATAATACCTTGGCAACTAATTTCCTACCATTTTGTTATAAAAATATTTAATTAATATTTATGTTCTCATTATTCATTTATAGAACACAAATTTAAAAAAATTAAAAGTTTTCTTGTAAAATAACATAAATCTATTGTTATAATTGACATTAGAAGTTTTTTTTATAGGTAATGGGATGAAGCCTAGACTAATTATTATTATAATTATTTATTTACCTCAAGAAGACTTGGAACACAAGATTCCCACATAAGAGGCTCATAACTTATTGTTGTGTTGTAGGCTCTTGCCTAAAATTACATTAGATGGTGTTATTAATATCTTTATTTGTTTAAGATATTAATTTTATCACAAAAATATAATGCATTTTCAAATTGCAATAGATTTTTAAATCAAAATTTTATGTATAAGATGTGTTTATAAATTGTCTTTGTACTTGTATTTAATATCTTTATATTATTTATCTTAATTCAAATCTTTGTATATTATAAAATAATTTAAGGTGTGTTGTGTTCCATTATATTTGTGGTTTATTGTGCTTTAAATTCTTATGCCACACTAGGGAAAGTGGAAGAATGACCTTTGGGTATAACCTTTTGAAGCGAGGCTCAAATTAGATCAACACAAATCTAGAAGGTTATAAGGGGTGCCAATACAAAATTTAAGGCCCTTACCAAAAATTAAAATCAAAAAACAAATTTATACCAAGGCACTTTCCCTTATTTGTGATGTTCTATATTGATTTGATTAAGTGATTATTAAGTGCAAGTGAATTGACCAAATATTATGGAAACAATGGATAAACTTGTATGCTAGTAAAACACATGAAAAGATCAAACTTGACACATCAAAATTAGTGTTATGAAATGAAAAATGAAGCACAAAAATCACCTTGGGGTCTCATGAAGTGGATTCAATTGGATTTGGAAAAATATTGTAAAAAACTATAAAAATTTGAAATTGTTTAGGATCTTAGACTTGTAGACTAATATCATAGGATTCTACAAATCTGGGGGTCTAAGGATGGGGACGATTTCCAAAGTTTAGGTCAAGATGGGGTCAAGGATGACCTGGGTAAGGAAAAAGGATGTCCCTTACCTTATTTGAATGAAGTTTAGATCTTTGGATATGGACCTATAACATGAAACCCTAATCTACAAATTTAAGTCTCGTGGCTTTGAAACCTATAAATATATACCTACAAGAAAGTTTTTTTAATTTTTTTATAAATTTTATTTGAGGGATGAGGGGATTTCTTTGATCAATCCCTTGGTGAGGAATCAACCTTAAAGATATAAAGCTTGCAAAAAGAAAGATAAATATAAATATTCAACCTTCTTATAAAAAATGGATGGATTCAGATCTATTATCCACAAAGATGTATCAATGCTTTTCAAAAGATGATGATGTAGGATGTCTTCACAAATGTAAATAGATCCACTAATTCCAAATCATAGATCCATTAATAAAGATATACTAGTGAAATTCTCCTTGAAGGATAACTGCCTTGGATGAATCTTACTCTCAATAGACATAGAATGGGTGCTGATAAATTTTTCTTGAACATAAATATATTTTTGCTTGTCTAGTGGATTGATTTAATGTATAATTAAATATTGAATGAAGTGAGTTAGCCTCCTTCTATACTGATTTTGAAATCAAAGTCTAAAGGGCTAATGACGCTAGGAAGGAAACAAATTAAAAACCTGAAAAATAGGTTTGGGATTCAAGGAAAAACCCTCAAGTAAGGGATGACCTCAACCCTTACCCCAAGGTTTGTGGGCCTCAAAATGGTTTCCAGGGTCTCAGGGATGCAAAAAAGTTGTCACCAGAAATAGGCATAACTCAAGAATGAGAGCAATAAAAGCATAAGTGCATTCATGAATCTAGAAGATCGTTAAAGAGATAGTTAAAAGGTTTTACAAGGAAAGTGCTTCCATTTTGAGATGGTAAAACTATAAATATTAGTTTAATTATATTTAACATAATTATGTATTCAATAAATTAGAAATAAATGTGTTTAGTCTTGTTGGGACTCAAAACTGCCTTCCCAATTTGAGTACCATTCCAAGTTTTTGAGCCCTTTAAAGTGCATTTTGTTGCATGTGTACCCGCCTATTTGTTTGAGGCCTAAGAGGTGTTAATGTTTCTAATACCTTGTAGTCAACTTATCTACTTTTCCTATGAAGATAAATTTCCATTTCAAGTCATTCTGTGAAGTTCTGTTTTGAGCAATGTCCAAATCTGCATTTTTGCCTAAGTGTCAAAAATCGATAGGAGGCCTAGCTTCCAATCACTCTTTTAATATTTATTAGTATGCTATCAAAGAACCTATGTTTCAGATTTCAAGTCATTTTGACATGTTTTACTAGGTTTTGAATCCCTCAAAATCAGTTGCTTATTGTTGTGATGCTGATGTAAATTGTTCAAAATTTTAGGAGGCCCTATTTGACCTATTATAACTTTGACCTAGTTGACCAAAATGAGATTTTTCCTTTTTCATTTTATTCTAGAGGTTAGAGACTTCTTATGTTTCAATTTTGAGCTCATGATGAATCTATTTGATTAGTTTTCGAACGTGATTCCATTTACAATTTGTGAAGTTTTACTGGTGTCATGAAGTGTAGATTGATTGGTACCCCTATTTGGGATGTCATAAATCTATATCCATGATAGGTGAGATCAAATGGATTGTGTCATTGTGTTCTACTCTAAAAATTCTTTAAGTGTGCCAATTTACAAGTCTTGACGAATCCGTCTGCGCACTTTCCTAGGTCCATTCTATTTGCAAATATCACTTTTCTACCAGTGTTTCTAGTTTTGCAAATCTGAGTAGCCCACTTTGATCGCTCACCAAATTCTCCCTATTATTTTTCATTAGCCGAAATCATAGATTCATGTTCTCTTCATAATAGTGAACCAATGCCCCAAATTTTTATTTCCCCAGGTGTCTTTTTGCCCCATTTTTGAAGCCGAAACTGAATGTGATTTATGGTTTTCTGAGATGTTTGCTTGCAGGTAGTTCTGAGAAGACAATTTCAAAGGTCAATATCTTTTGACTGAATGATCATCATGACATGACTTTGGCGAGATTCAATAATGTGGAATAAAGACTCAATATATCTGTTTTCAGAGATCTGTTCAGTGTTTCAGTCAATTTTTAAGGCAAGTCAAAGGATCCCTTGGCATGAAGTTGACAATTTGTAGAAAAAGGTGAAAAAGAGTTTTAAAAGTTGAACCAATGACGTAGATTGATTTCAGTCAGAGTTAGATGTTCAGTAGGCTAGTTTGAGATGTTGGTTGTTTGAAAATATTTTTTTTTTAGCTGGGCCCACTTTGGGGCTCGACTAATTTCATCTGATTCATAAGTCTTAAGTGGGAGTCATCATGGAGGGCATTTACAATATGCATATTACCACTTGAAACTTAAGCATTAGTCATGTCATTGTTTCCATGACCCTAATCCAAAGCTAGGATGCCTCCAGTATACATTTGATTTTCAATCACCTTGGAATAACTAGAGAATGAATAGGTTTCTCTACTACCATCTACATAATCATTTACAAATTTTTGGTGATCATGTGTTGGAAGTTTATGGTTGGGCAACAGTTATTTTTATTATCATAGAACCTCTTCATAACATTTTCTAACCTTGTTCCTCATAAAATAAAGTGTTATGAACCTTCTATTAGTGGATTGGATCCCTAAGAAGAAAGAGATTGCCAAGTTTTTTCATGGTCATGGATTGGAAAGAGAAATTCATTAAGGTTCACATGGCACGGTTTTGGGCCCATTTGAAACCCATTTGTGAGAAAAGATTCTTGAGGCTTGTGGAAACATTAAGGTGGTAGTTGGTCTTTAAATACAATGACTTCACTAAAAGTTTTTGAAGAAGCGAGAAAAAGTGTTTCCTTCAATTTGTCCAAGTCAATCCGACAGGTGATGGTGCACTTGACCACTGGGTGTGATTGAAACAATTCAACCTAGCCATAGCATATTTTCTCCTCATTTGTGAGTTCTAGAACAAAGGTATCAATCTCCTCTGCAGTCAAGTTGGAAGGAAAGCATGAGCATGAGATGTAACATATAAAACAAAATTTCACCATATTAAAAAATTTGCAAGATTCTTTCTTGAGCATCCACTTTCCAATTCGTGGCATGCCCAATAAAGACGTCCCCATGCTTCAGATGATGGATCTCATTTGGGAGATTCCACATTCAAAACTAAAAGCTCGGAAGCTGGAAAGTAATATTACTGCACAATGCCATGCAAAATATGTATGAGGTCTTTTATAAATTGTTAATGTGGTGAACTATATTTAAAATAAAATAAAAATGAGTATGGATGAATCTACACCATAGAAATGATGCTACACCTCCACCCACATCATTAAAGAAAACACCATGGAAGAGATGATATGTCATATCTATTAGGATTAGACCATGGATAGAAATAACAATTACATGCAAATATAACCAATAACAAAAAATAATAGATGACATAGAAAAGAACACAAGGCACCAAGATTTAATGTGGTTCACCTAGTCCCTAGGCTACATCTATCAAACAACAAGTTTGATATTATTATGATTCAGTGAATACAACCTAATTACAATTTGTAATCCCTTACAACTCAATATCGTCACAAGAACCAATTTCTGCATCACCACAATGAAACAATCCCTAACCCTAAGCCCTTTTATACAAGTATTTTTATGCTACTTTAGGGTTACAACATGTTGGTCATATGTTAGCAATACATCAGCCACAACGTTGGCCATGACCCAAATTTTTTTTCGGGGCACTACCCTGAACCCCAAAGAATTTATGGAGTATGCACAATATGCACAATACTTCCCTAATCAGTCACCACAAACTAACAATCTCCCACTTGAGGACTAATCAGACTCCACACTAGACAACAATCTCCCACTTGGAGACTGATCCTGTAGGCATACTGCTACCGCATGAGGCTCCCATTGGATCAAACCACCCTAGACCTTGCTATTCTTTTATTCATGTTTAGTCTAGAAGACCAACCAAAGCAGAAGAGGAGTTCAACTTCTACTTTTTTACTACCTTTGTAAACATATCTACTTGATTATCATCTGTATGTATCTTATCCAGCTTTAACTGTCCATCCTCCAAAATTGACCGAATGAAATGGTACCACAACTATATGTGTTTGGTCTTTGAATATAAAGCTGAATTCTTTGCAAGATGAATGGTACTTTAACTACCTATAAACAAATAATTATCCCTCTGAGGGTGTCCCAATTCTTCCAAGAAGAACTAAAGCCATATCATCTCCTTGGCTACCTCTATAGTAGCTACATACTTTGCCTCTATAGTGGATAAATCATTAACCTTCTGTAACCTAGAAACCTAGCTCACGACTACCCCACCAACAGTAAAGACATGACCTTTAGTACTCCGCCTGGTATCAATATCCCCTACTAAATCTAAGTCAACATAGCCCTGTAAATTAGTAGTAGAGCCCCCAAAGTGTAAACACTTATTAGATGTTCCTCTCAAATATCTGAGAATCCATTTGATAGCATTCCAATGCTCAATTCTTAGATTACTCATATACCTACTAATGACTCCCACTGAATGTGCAATATCTAGCCTAGTACATACCATAACATACATCAAGCTTCCTATAAGTGAAGCATAGGGTACCTTGAACATCTTATCCTCCTCTTCTTGTGTATTAGGACACATCTTCTCAGTCAACTTCAAGTGACTAGGTAAAGGTGTGTTGACAACTTTAGCGTTCTCCATAGAGAAATGTTGCAACACCTTCTCAACATAATTAGCTTGAGATAGTGTCAATTTTCTATTTTTCCTATCTCTACAAATCTTCATACTGAGGGTTTTTTTTACTGCCCCCAAATCCTTCATAGCAAATGCATGTGCTAATTGGCATTTCAGCCCCTTAATGTGATCCATGTTAGACCCAACTACAATCATATCATCAACATATCAAAATAAAATAATATACCTATCATCAACCAACCTCTTAAAAAAAACACAATGATCTGAATGACACCTATTGTATCCATGCTCATGCATAAAACTATCAAATTTCAGATATCATTGCCAAGGTGCTTGCCTCAAGCTATATAAACTTTTTTTCAATTCGCACACTAAGTTCTCCTTACCTTTTACCTCAAATCCCTGTGCTTGAGCCATATATATCTCTTCATCCAAATCACCATGAAGGAAGGCTGTTTCAAGATCAAGCTGCTCTAAATGAAAATCTTCAGTAGCTACAAGACTTAAAACAATACAGATAGAAGTCATCTTAACAATAGGAGAAAATATCTCATCAAAATCAATACCCTTTTTCTATTCAAATCCTTTCACAACTAACCTGGCTTTAAATATTTTCTTACCTCCTTCCTCTTCTTTCAACTTGTAAACCCACTTAGTCTGTAAAGCCTTTTTACCTGCAGGCAACTTGCGTAAATCCCATGTCTTATTCTTCAACAAAGAGTCCATTTCATCTTTCATTGTAGACTCCCACTAAATCTTAGTATCCACCTGCACAACTTCATCATAACATGCAGGTTCAACAACATTTGTTAATAAAATAGAATACAAAGATGAAGAAAATCTTTCTAGAGGTCTAATTTTCCTTGTGTGTGGTATTTGTTGTCGTGTTGTTGCACATCATGAGGAATGGTTGGAACATCATCTTGTGGAGTATCATCCAACACTACATAATTATCGTCTTTCTTCTCATGTTGTTGCAAAAAATCTTTGTACAACACTTTCTCATTGAATATGACATCCTTGCTTCTTACAATTTTCTAATTTTCAAAATCCCAAAGCCTATAATCAAATTTATTAATGCCATATCAAACAAATACACATTTCTTTGACATAGCTTCTAGCTTGGTTCTATTTTCATAATCTATGTGAGCAAATGCTTCACAACTAAAGGTTTTGAGAAAAGAATAACTCACCTTCTTACTAGTCCATGCTTCCTCTGGAACACCACAA
This sequence comes from Cupressus sempervirens, assembly GCA_028749045.1. Taxonomy (NCBI): domain Eukaryota; kingdom Viridiplantae; phylum Streptophyta; class Pinopsida; order Cupressales; family Cupressaceae; genus Cupressus; species Cupressus sempervirens. Next base: position 530,380,495 of record CM053784.1, read on the forward strand.
CCCAAAGGAGTAGAGGGACCTCTTTTAATCAAATATACAATAGTATTGACAGTCTTCACCCACATGTGTAAGGGCAACCCAACATGCAATCTCATGCTCCTTGCATGCTCCATTATAGTCCTATTCATGCATTTAGCCACTCCATTTTCTTGTGGGGTCATTGGAATAGTTTTCTATCTACGAATACCATTAGTGGAGCAATAATCTTCAAATTCATGACTGCAATACTCACAACCATTATCAGTTCTAAGAAATTTTAATTTCTCACTAGTCTCATTTTCAACCAAGCATTTCCATTTCTTAAAAGTTTGAAATACATTAGATTTCTGTCTAAGGAAATAAACCCATACTTTTCTAGTTGTTTCATCAATAAATGTAACATAAGAATGAGAGCCACAAAGGGAAGCTACCTAAGCCGGTCCCCATACATTGGTATGTAAAAGCTCTGATTTCTCCTTTTTGTTTTCCTTCCCAGTCTTTACAAAACTCACTCTCTTTTGTTTTCCATACACACAACTTTCACAGAAATCTATATTAACACATTTTAGACCTAGTAGAATTTTATTTGAATGAAGTACTTTCATACCTTTCTCACTCATGTGCCCAAGTCTATTGTGCCACAACGTTGTATCAGAATTTACAGTAGCTATTTTTTCTCCTTGCTCAACTGCAACAATTGATCCTAAACTTTCATTTTTCTCTGAAACAATTAAAGTAGAAGGAACAATATGACTTGTACAAAGATATAAGGTGCCTAGTTTCACACCTTTTGCTACTATAAGGGAACCTTTTGTAACCTTCCAATTTTTATTATTAAAAGTAACTACACAACCCTCATCACCGAGTTTCCCTGCTGAAATTAAATTCCTGCTTAGTCCTGGAACATGTCTTACTTCATGTAGTAGCCAATAATTCCCATTCTGCAACTTAATCTTAATTTTCCCCTTTCCAACAATTTGATAGGGTTCATTATCCCCCAAATAAGCAAGCCCAAAATCCCCTTGGACATAATCAATGAAATAACCTCTATGAGGTGTAGCATGAAATGAAGCACTAGAATCTAAAACCCATGAATCATCAACACTTTCTAAAGACAGAAGCAAAGCATCCTCTTCGGATTTATTACTTACTACATTTGCTTCCTTGTCTCCATCTGGTTTATCTCTTTCATTTTTATTTTGATTCTAAAAATCTTTCTTTCTGTGTCCTAGTTTCCCATAGTACCAGTAGTCGTTTGGTCCTCTCAATTGAGGCCTCCTCCCCTTTGACTTTCCTCTTGATTTCCCACAATTTTTAGAATTACTTCCTCTCTCAGTCATTATGCCCCTACTTTGTAAATTCAAAGCACTTCCTAATGTAGATCCACTTGAAGTTTTCATATGATTTTTCTCACTCAAAACAACACCAATCACATCATCATATTTTAAGGTACTAGATCCAAGAACAAAATTACTCACAACCATTACCAAGCCATTCCAGCTTTCAGGCAAAGAATGAAAAATCAAGAGAGCCCTAATTTCTTCTTCAAAATTGATAGCCACAGAAGATAACTAACTAGTACTAGTATTAAACTCATTTAAATAATCTGCAAAAGATCCACCTTTTTCCATTTTCATATTAAATAAATGCTTCATGAGAAATACCTTGTTTGAAGCAGAGGGCTTTTCATAAAGTGTCACTAGGGTTTTCATCAACTCTTCTATTGTCTTAGCTTTTGTAATATTAAATGCCACTGATGGTGCTAGGCATAATCAAATGCTTGCAAGTGCATTTCTATTCCCATTCATCATTTGACATAGATCCTTGGTTCTTGGCTTTGCCTTCTAACAACTTCTATAAATCCTTGTGATAAAGATAGTCTTCCATTTGCATCTTCCATAACTAGAAGTTCTACCCATTAAACCTGTCAACCCTGAACTTACCCTCATCTTCCATTTCTCCCACTCAACTATGAGACTTTCTTGCAAAGAATAACTGAAAAAAACCTCATTTTGATACCACTTGATAGGATTATGATGGATAGAAATAACAATTACATGCAAATATAATCAATAACAGAAACTAATAGATCATACAAAAAAGAACACAAGGCACCAAGATTTAACATGGTTCACCCAATTCCTGGGCTACATCCACCAAACAAAAAGTTTTTTATTATTATGATCCAGTGATTACAACCTGATTACAATTCGTAATCCCTTACAGCTCAATACTGCCACAAGAACCATCCCTAACTCTAAGCCTTTTTATACAAGCATTTTTATGCCGCTTTAGTGTTACAACATATTATCCATATGTTGGCCATACATCAGCCACAATGTTAGCCATGACCCAAAAAAAATTTTGGGGCACTACCTTGAAACTCAAAGAATTTATGAAGTATGTACAATACTTCCCTGATCAGTCACCACAAACTAACAATATTAATGTGGCATTTGAAATTAAAATTCATTTTTCCTAATACCAAATTTTCTTGTCTTTGATTCTCAACGGAGGAAGTTGTGTGTTGTAGAGGAGGAAGTGGTTTATGACGTTAAGAGCTAGGAGGTGCAAGCAAAATGGAAAGGAAGACAAATAGACTATTTTCGAAAAGCAAAGTTCATGTACAACTAAATCACCAAAGCATTCTTTGAGTGGGGTTTCGAAGGACAAAGTGGCCAATGTTATCTTGACTCACAGAGTTCAATAGATCAAATTAAAGAGGGATTTATCATCCCATTTCTTTCCTCCACTCTGCAAACCATGCACGATGGGAGATGAAGTTCTTAATGCCTTGACCAGGCATCAAACCCAGCTTAGCAATGAATCTCTATAGTTAAAACTCCACTTTCAAGCTCGCAGAAGCTTTTCCACATCATCCCACATGTATTGTGGGGATTTTTTTGGGGTATAAATACCCAAACCTTGAAATGATAAATGACTTAAAGGTTTGTGCTTTTTGACAAGAAGTTCTTCTAGCTTGTGGGCTCACAACTGGATTGGAAAAAGGAAGTAATTTTGAATGGACAAACATGATGATATGTTGATGTTAGTAATGATGTGGTAGTTGAGGAGATCCATCAAATGAATTACAAATGGACACATAGTAGAGGATCTCTAGCTTGGCATGCAAAATGAGATGATGATGTGGTGAACAACAAGATGTGGTGCAAGGTCAGTATGTTGCTGGTGACATGGCGGTGCTGAGATGACATGGTGACATAGTGACAAGCTGCCATGTGGTGGAGGCTAGTGAGGTGGACAAGATGATGTGGTGCAGTTCCCAAGGTGATTATGAGGTGATGACATGGATAGAGGTGCCACATATCATGACATCACTATGTTGTGATGATGTGGCAACCATGCTGACTAGGATAGTGACATGGCAACCCAATAAGAGGTTGTCATGTGGCAGAGGGCTAGTCACAAGTGGTAGAATAAGGACCAATCTGGTGGTGCCATGAGGGTGCCTGGGTGGCAAATGAGGGTGTAGAACTAACCAATGGTAAGGCGAATGGAAATAAAAAGGAAAGAATTCAAAATGAAAAAGTTTGATTTTTTACTATCCTTTAGTGCTAAACGTACGTAATTTTTTAAATTAAAAAAGGATATATCCTAAAGTTTTGACTTTAGGAAATTTTAAATTTTTGCATAAAATTTAAAGATATATGTAGACCTATGAGGCTAGTTCAGGGACCTAAACTTCAAAATGATATTTTGGGTGTTTCCAATAAGCAGATATATGACTATTATATATTGTTGAAATCATGAGAAATTGAAATTTCCATTTTTGGGGTTTGTTTTTCCACATGAAGCCACTAGTTCAATTTATTCAAGGTTTTGTCCTAGGTATCCATTTTTCAATTTCATTTAGTTAGGGCAATTCAGATTTGATTTTTGATGAAATGGTGAATTGGATGAATATTAGAGGTAGTATGAATGTAGTTTGGGGTTGATTTTGTCACCTCCAAGTCATTTTAGTGGATGTTTATCAGCATTTAAAATATTTTGGCAAAATAAGGGTTTTCATCATTTAAAAGAGATATTTCCAAGTTTGTTACAGAACAAGATGAAAATCATATCAGATTTTAGTTATAGAAAGAAAAGAGATGCTTTGCAACAATAGGGAATGAAGATTCAAGTGGACACATGTCACTTCTAGATTAGATTTGGGATTTCAGTCTTTTCCTACATCTCTCTTTTTGATTCATTGTAGAGGTTCAAATCTTGAGTTTTTTCTCAATATTGTGAGACCAAGGTTCCAATTTTTGGAGAAAGTTTCTCATGAGTGTGATACCATTCTCTTCAACATATTTATTTTGTATGAATATCAATAGTTAAGCTAATGTAGATAGTTTTGATCTATTTAGTGATTTTATGAGTTGTTTACATGCATCTTGAATGTATAGTTTCAAAGAAATGAATACAATGAGCAAGAATCTCCTTAGTTTCATTCTGATTCTCATCTCCTATCTTTGCAATTCGTAATGTTGTGTGGTTTAGGGACAAAGAACTTAGATCCATTTGCATCCCCTTAATGTTGTATGTCTGATATGCTTTTCTATTGGAACAAAGAGCCAAGTAAATACTTAATGTATTTGACAAGGTTGCTGGTTATTTGAGAAAGATACTTCATGAGAGTGAGGTCTTTATAAACACCGATGTCTAATTCACAAAGTGATAAGATAAATCTAATATCTTAATGTATAGAATATGTTACTAGTATCATAGATGTATGTGTGTGATTCATGGAATTGCCAAATAGATAAGCCATTGATCAGCTACATGATCAACTTGTTCTTACTATTTCATATTTAGGAATTTTCTGAAATCAACAATTATAATCATCCATTTCCCTCTCCGTTTAAGAGCTGAAAGGATGCCCTCACTTAGCTTATGAATTTCTTAGGTCATGTCATTAGTTGTTTCATGTCTATGATATTTGCATAAGTACTAAAGATATAAATGTTAGAGAAAACGGTTCATTTAATTTCATTAATTAAATTACCTTTTCTTCCTTCTTAAGATTTCAATTTATGTATTTTTTGTTTTCTCTATTTAATAATTAATTAGTAATTATTAAATAGCTTTTACCTTTTAGGTTACTCTTTGTAACTTTTTAGGTTACCCTTTTCATGTTTCAATTTCCTTTTATAAGAATTGATCTCTTTGTAATTTAATTAATTCACTTTTGATAATAGCAATCTCTCTTTTTTCTCATCAAGAATGTCTCATTTATGGATCTGACAATTCTTACCTCCATAGCTTTTTGCTTCTCTTTTTGTAATAGGTGTTTGAATGTAGGTGATTCTTGGGAGTTGTGGGGTTGATCTTTCACCAACTTCAACATGGTATTAGAGCTCTACATATTCATGCCCCTATTCAATTTATGAGAGATTTTTCTTGGCTTTTAGATCTATGCTTTTTTTTTAATTTCAAAGGGTTTTAGTTTTCAAAGTTATTTTGTATTAGAGTTGGGGGTCATTTTTCAGTGCATTTTGAGCCCAAACGGACCTCATTGTTGGATTCGTAGCACCTCAACACCCCTATTTCTATATAAAATTTGTCCAATTTAGACAGTTTTAATTTGAAACAAATTTGAGGCACACTGCGCCAGGGGCAATTGTGGAGTGCCCTGCAAATTTTTTTTACCCCTAGACTTGGGTATGCTTCCCAAGGAGAGACTATTTATTTTTTCCAAAAACAAAAGGTTTAAAAAAAAAATCTTTATAAAAAATAAAATCCCATGGTCATTGTTTTTAAAAAGTTTGGAAAACAAATAAATCCAAAAAAATTTCCTTTTATTTTTTTAGCAAAACTACATGCACTTTTGCCATTAAAAATGATGACATTAGTAGGGTACGCCTACATAGTCCTAACATCAGAAAGGTACTGATGCAGGTAGCTACATCTCATAGTAGTGTAGGTCGTGACATGAGCCAAAATTTGATGGCCTTCATACCGTCACCTTTTTTAGTTCTTTTGTCATAAAAAGCACTTGGCCATGTTTTGGTCATATCTTCATCATACGAAGGTATTTTTTGAAAAATCTTATATCGCCAAAAAGCTCTTTTTGATCCCATCATGATGGTCTATGGTATTTGGACTTTTGATGCTGTTTGGTTTCCTTTTTATGTAGTCAAAGCCATAAGTTCTATTTTGCACTCTAGGAGACATATCTTGAGCACTCGATCTCCAATTTGGGAATTCTTTATATTTTTGGAAATGAATTTCCAAGATCTTTCCAATGATGCTAGTCATTTTTCCAAATTCTTCTCTAGGAAAATTCTATTAAGTATTTTTCTATTTTGTATTTTGGTGGATAACTGGGTTGTTTCAAGTTCGAGGATCAATTTCATTGCTTTAGATGATTTTTCATGGGTTGTACTATTTTTTGTATCATCCTTATGTCTCTTTCTAATCATTATTGATATTATTTGTAAGCATATTTATGCAAACACACTGTGATAAAGTGTCACTCCTTGCATTTTGAGGATCTTTTTCATCATTGTGACTTATTATACTTGCACAACATTATAAAAAGTTCCATGGGGGGATAACTATTTTCCTTTTAGTGCCCTCTTTCTTTTTCAAGTGAGTGTCCCTTCCATGAAATTAGCCCCATGATATGTCGATGACACGTGCCTTTATAGGTGTTTGTACCTCTTTCTTGCTCTCGATTTTCTTAGTTCTTTTTGTTTTGTAGGAGATATTGGCCCACTTTCTTAGCTACCTGTCACCTCACCCTTTTTTGCATTAGTGGGGATTCTTCTAATGTTTCTCATGATTCCTTGGTTTGATTGATCAACTCTTCAAGCTTTGGTGTTTCATGCCATCTTTATGTTTGAGTTTAGCTATTTGCCTTTGTTTGCCTCCTAATTCAGTGCAACTTATAGTCTTCTCTACTTGGTAAGGTTCTATTTCAGAGGAGGTTCTATATATAAGCAATTTCTTTTTGATAGACTTTGCAACTTCTACATGCTTCAATGGTTTTCTTCATGATCACTATTTGTTCTTTTTTCTAGAACATTCCTCTAGTTGGAGGCTTTTGTCGTCCTTCACTAGGTTTTTAGCTATCTCTTTTTGGAGTAGAGTTTTTCCCACTAAATTTTCTCTATTTCTCCATTTCATAGAGATTTTTTTATGATTGGGTACCTCATCAGGCCTTGTTGCCAGGACCCAAGTTTTCTTTTAGCATTGCATTGTAGTTTCCTTGTTCTTTATGTATTGTTTATAACTGCATTGTTGCTCATCTTAAGAGGGGGTGTTAGAGAAAAAGGTTAATTTAATTTCATTAATTAAATTAACTTTTCTCTCTTCTTAAGATTTCACTTTATGCATTTTTTTCTTTCTCTGTTTAATAATTAATTAGTAATTCTTAAATAGCTTTTACCTTTTAGGTTACCCTTTTCAGATTTCGCTCTCCTTTTATAAGGATTGATCTCTTTGTAATTTAATTAATTCACTTTTGATAATAGCAATTTCTCTTTTAGCTCATCAAGAATGTCTCATCTATGTATCTAGAAATTCTTGCCTCCATAACTTTTTGCTTCTTTTTCTGTGACAGGTGTTTGCATGAAGGTGATTCTTGGGAGTTGTGGGGTTGATCTTTCATCAACTTCAACAATAAGGGTTTAATATGCTTTGTTTAGATTCATTCTATGCTTTGAATACTGGTACCATATAAAGAATCTAATAGGTCCACCCACCTAGGTCTAGTAGAGCCTGAAGTAGAAGAAGGGTCTAGCGTTATAGTTGTCCTAGTGTCTGAAAGGATATGTTGCAGATGTGAAGTAGCTTCCCCTAGATGTATTCTATTCTCATTAGGGTAATTTGAAACCATACCATTTCAAAACACCAAAAAGTCTTATATTTCATTTAAATATATCTATCTATAATTATTTATTTAAATACATTTGTGTACATTTGTAGAGAAGGTAATAATGTTGTTGATACTATGGCTAATGCCAACTCTAAGTTCATTAGTCAAAATTGTTGATGTAACATATGATTTAAAGTGGAAAAGTTTTAAGTAATTGAGAAAGGTTTAAGAATGTTTATTTTTTATGAAAATACTACTTTGTATTAACTTATAAATCCAAAAACCAAAGTGGGAGGAAAATTCATCTTGAAAGTCTTCTAATTAAGGGCCTAGCCCTAGAACATAAACAATCATGTGGGCCTCACCTATAAAGAGAAATAGACATATGGGACTTTCCTTGAAACAAAGAAAAAAAGATGCAAAGCTGAATTAACAACATAGCTTTTCTATTCCACCATGTCTTCAAGCAATCACGTGGGCCTCACCTATAAATAGAATTAGATATATGGGACTTTCCTTGATACATAGAAAAAAGGACACAACCCTAAATTAGCCACATAGCTTTTCTATTCCACCATGTCTTCAAGGTTCTCCCTCAATATGGATTCAACCACCAATTCTTCTTGGGCTTCTTCAACTACCACTGGTTGGCCATGATGAGTCAAGTTGGCCTTCATCCTCCAAGTGCTTTCTTAAGTTGGCTTTGGAGATCTAGCCACAATATGAGGACAAGGAGACAAATGTTTAAGAATTTTCATTATCAAAGTCCTTTGATTATTAATAAAGGTTTAAGGATTTTTATATCTAGGCCCTTGAGATGGATTTTACTTTGGTTGGAAGGCCTTATTTGATTTGAATTATCACCTTGACAATAATTTCAAAATATTTGTTTACTAAAGAGCTTAAATTTGTAACTTTCCTAGTAATCACTTCATGGAGATAAAAAATGTTGTGTTATAATTAATTGAGGTTCTTTGTTGTTGCTGTTGATAGTTACCCCCACAATTATAAGAAATCATATATAGTCAAAGCACCTATCACAATTGAAGATACAAGGTCATTATTAATTTTGTTCTACCTTGAAAGAGAATAGATCCAAATAAGAATATTAAATTGAGATTAACTTAGAAATGAATTAGATAGACTATGAATTCTTAAATCACAAACACAAATCTTAGATTAAAGCCCTATAAAAACACATGACAATTGTCTTAATCATATGGCTTAATCAAAAGTGATCTATAATTGGATCAAATTCATAAAATAGAAAATGCACTCCTAAACTTAGATTAAGTGAATAAACTAATAAATGATTTAATTTGTGATTTGCTTTTGGATTGGATTGTGTAAGTATTTTTGCATCACAAATTATTGCATTGATTGTGGAAATCCTTTATTACTTTATTCACTTAATCTAAGTTTAGGAGTTCATTTTTAATTTTATCAAATTGAGCTAATTATAGACCAATTTTTGTCAAGTCATATGATTAAGACACTTGTCATGCTCTTTTTTAGTATTTGTGTATATTTCATTTTCATGCATTTCTAAATAGACTTTGGATGTACACAACACAACCTTACTTGTTTTAAATTGATGAATCTTACAAATGTGCCTAACAAATTCTTTCTTTTGCAGGACCCTCACTAAGTTGTTTCTAAGCACTTGCCATTTCTTTTTTATTATTGAGAATTGATTCCATGTAATTTTGAAAACCCATGCTTGATATTTTTCCCTCTTTGCATTTACCGACTATAGCCCATGAGTTTTATACCTACTAGATTTTTTGTGTCATCTCATGTTTCTTGTAGTGGGTTTGAAACTTTTCCTTAGACTACCCTTCAAATCTTTTATTTTCTATTTCATAGCCTAGGTTTTTATGAAACCCTTCCTTAAAAATATAACTTTCATGCTGAGAGATTACAAAAATATTCTTTTACAAGAACTCTTTTCTCCTTTGTCACAGGATACTAGATTTTGCTTGGCTAAAGGAGCATGAAAAAATGTCTTACAAGTTCACTCATTTTTTTACAATACTATAGATACAAAATATGATTCTTATGAAAACTCCAACTATATTTGAGGGATTAACTAAAAATTCTTAAGGCATAGATGTTTTTTTATATATCTGTTGTACTAAAGCCCTTCTCCACTATACTTCAAAAACACTTGGGCTTCATTTTAGCTGGTGGACCCTCCTCTTCAAATATTTTCACTTATTTCCCAAGGAATTCTTGAGGTTGTGACCTATTCATACTATCAGAATACCTTTCTCCCCATCTCAACCCAATGTTAACTTATTGTCATTAGAATGAAGAATCTCCTATTTGTCACTTATGCATTCCATTAATGCCTATAGGTTACTCTTTTTCTCCACTGGATGATAGATATAGTGATGGAATAATCCTACTCCTTCAAATCACATAGCTAGAATTGATATTCAAATAACTATGATTGTTATTTATTTTCACATGGTTTCTATTAGATGTTGACCATGAAATGAAATTATAAAAAAGTGTTAATTATTTTCTTTGAGCATTTTATGCTAAAACTGCATTTTTGATAAAACTATCATTTGCCTACAAGAACTATCATTTCCTACATTAAAGGTTATTCCCATTTTTCATATCAAGCTTTCTCATGGTAGATATGCCTATCAATATTTTCCAATTGTTATATTCGTTTGTGTGTTCCACTCTGATCTTTAAAAAAAACCCATTGCCTCTTGATATGAAAATTGAAAATGTTCATTATTATTATTAGCTATTGATGTTTGGATTCTCTTTGCATGATCATGTTAAAAATTTCATTGTTAATTTTAATTAATAAATTGATTCTTTATACCATAAAATATGTTGACAGATATTATGATGCAATTGTTACCTATTTTTCACCTACATGCTCAAATCTAGTAGAGCCATGCTTGCTAAAGAGTAGTCATTTTAAAATCTAATTATCTTATCTCATAATATGAAAACATTTACTTTGGTCCCAATTATTCATAGATATTATATTTTATGAAGAAAAGAGGAACAACATGATATAAATTTCAATACACTATCAAATATATTTTCTAAAAATGTAAATCTTATTCATCAAAGTATTCAAAATACTTCACACAAGCTATAAAACTAACTAAGGAAAATAAATTTAGTGTTAGAATTTATAATATGTATACATGTATGAACATAGAAAAATGAGGCATAAGATTCATAGGATCCAAACATTTCCTAAATGACAAGTGAACTTGCTATTGCTTTGACCATGCATGTTCCATCTTTCCTACTTCCCACAATCCAAGTGCAAGATCTTGTAATGACAAGAGAAAAATAGAGTTAGATCCAAGGGGTCTAAGAAATGACTGACCTATCATTATTACACCTTATACAAGTGTCCATATTATCCAAATCCAAATATCATTTTATCTTTCTAACCAATTTGTGTCATGTGAACTAATAAAAAGATCAGTGGCATGTGGATGTAAATGTGGTTCCTAAAAGAGTTTGAGCCCAACATGTTATTAATCAATAGATATCATAGATAATGTAGAAAGAATTCTTTAGAGGAAGTCAAGAAATCATGGCTCTATTAGGATTATCAACTTTATTTACCTGTGCAAATTATGGAAGGATTGACAAAGAAAGACCTACAACAAAACCCTAATCGTGGCAACAAGACTCCAGATGCTTCATTGAGAAATGAATGAAATAATGCCTAAGTTTAGGTCATTTTATGATGCAGATCTCAAAACTTTAATTAATCGTATATATGGGTGCATGTGATGTACTTTGATTTTTTCTCACAACTATGACATAGGTTAGGTGACTTGTTTATTATTATCACCTTATTGATGATAATGGTTAATCATTTATTTAGGTTGTGTGATAATCTTTATTATTTTTGCATGTTAGGATATGTTATTAATATTATCGCATTGATGAGCTATAAATTAATTTAATAATATTAAGTTTTTAAATACAAAAATCATAAATAAGACAATGTGATTCCTATTCTATCCTCTTAACTAATGGCAAGAGAAGCTAATGAATTTAATGATATTCTAGAACAAAAGGGTTTTTGAAATAAAAAGCGACCAAAACAAGTGGGTCGACCCTTACAAGAAAAGCTGGTAATTAGCACACTACCAATAAACACCTACAAAATTAACAAGGTACCACCCAGTTACATTGATAGTAACAACCAAAAAGCACTAGTAATAGGGAAGCAAAACTATCAGAGGTCTAAAATAAACTAACCAACTGAAGTTTAGGATTGTATAACCAAACATAATGGCCAAAAACTATAGAGCTTAAACACACTATAAAGTTCCAAATAAAAACTATTGGCTTAAAAAGGCCAACCCAAGTCTTAGTTATAGTAGTAAACCAACAACTATGTTGCAATAGAAAACAAACAAAAACTAGGAACCATAAATCTCATAAAAATATTCAAATTTTTTCTTTTTCTTTTTCTTTTCCTTTCCTGGCCAAAAGGACTTGAGCCTAGTCATCAGCAAGAAACTTGTAGAGGAACTTATTATCTTCCATGTCCATCCTTGAATCATCCTTCTCCTGTGCCAACAATTGGAGGGTGGTAGCTGCTACATGGGTGACCTTCAGTGCAAATTTAGAGAAAGAATGGAATCCCTCCTCCAAGAATCTGACTCTTTTTTCAAACAATATAGTTGTTTCATTTTGTTCCTCCTCTTCTTCATTCCCATCCTTATCAACCTTTCCAGGCCCCTCATTAGTCTTTGTCAATTGAATTCCATCCTATAAAACTTGAGGGTTAATAAAAAAATTACATTTTTCTTTAACCTAGGAGGAAATAGTGATGAGGGAAGTGTCCACTTTGTTACCATCCTCACAAAAAGTTATGGGCTAAAGGGTGAAACTAGCCAAAACATGAGTCTCAGTGGTAAATTCATTACTAATTGACATCAGCGTAAAAGTGTTGAGGCTTATAATGTTCTTTAATTTATTGACTTCTTTTGAAGTAATTGAGTCATTTGAGAACATTAGGAGAAGATGTAAAGAGAAAAGAATCATTATGCTTGAACTTAGATTTGGCCTTCTTTATGGTCATTTAAGAATGTTCTTAACTCTTTTGAGTGAGTGGGAGGAAACTTTGAATAGGTTTCATGTACCTATAAGGTTGAAAAGTACCTTTAACCCATTTTGTCCTATTTTAGGGTGGATATGACTTTAGTTTTGAAGCCTATTATCTTGGATCCAATGTTGCATGGTCGAGGGATGCACTTATGAGTTTTGGAAGCCCATTTTGAGCATAGTTCTTTTGCATTATTGTGAGAGACTTCTGAGAGTTCTTTATAGAAAGATTATTTCTCCATTTTGTAGTTGTAACACATTGTGTTTTTGATGATGCCTTTATAGTCACTTTGATAATACAAACATTTTTGAAACCTACTTGGAGATTCTCTTTTGTGTACTTCTTTCAATTTGATGTTTCATTGTTGAGTTTTTTTAAATTCTCCATTGTGATGTCTTGAAATCATACTTTAAGTGAAAAATCTCATAGTTGGATAAGTTGTAGATTTGTGAAGTTCTTCGTTGGAGTTTAGTTAGTTGTGAAAATGTCATTCTTTATACTAATCTAAGATTTTGAAACTACAATGCTACCTATATGTGAAGCCTTTTTATGCAATTTTTTTCTGACCAAGTTTATTAGTTTACACTGTGATGTGTTTTGAGTAAACAATGTTATTGCATTTTTGGTGTATAACCTTGAGTAGGTTTACTATTGAATTATTTTGTTTTTTTAATTTTCTTTCCATCCCTTTCAACCCTCATGTTTTAGAGTGATTAAAGTATATTCAAGTGATTATATCAAATATGAGTCATGTTACAATGTCTCTCTAATGTCACCATAGAAATAAGTTTTATATGCAAGTACAAAGAAGAAGTGGTATATGAATTCTAGCACCTACCTTCTTTTGCATAGTGGTATAGCAAGGGAAAAACATCTAGTTGAGGTAAGTGCTCTACTATGAATCTTCAAATTTAAATATACTATAGCTATTAAATTTACCTCAGTTATATGTCATTTATCATGCAAGGTTGGTATACATATAAAACATTAATAAGAGACTTGAAACATTCTATATATTAAACATATTTCAATGATACAACTTTTGGAACCTGATAAATTTCATAGATGTAAAAGCTTACCATGGTTAAATAGTTATTAAATTTACCCATCTTCATAAGTATGTATTAATGCAATGCAATTAAAACAAATATATTCTACAAACTTATAAATACAATATCATCTACTTTGAACACCACGATTAAATTCTTAACAATAAATGGTGCGATGTCCTTGCTTCAAGGTATCCAACATTAGATTGAATAAAAGTCTAATTTCTTGTCAAAGTAGTAAAATGTAAATTCAAAATATATTCCATATATTTTGAATAAAATAATGAATTATGTTGTATTTAAGAACAAATCTAATTCCATATAGATTATAATGTTCAATTTAGATCTAGCTTATAGTTCTTGATCTTCTAGATTATATTCTTATTTAAATAATTTTGTTATTAGTTATATCATTTATACATATTATATTAAGTAACATCAGCGAGCCATATTTTATAGGATTGTATTGCATCATTTGATACTAAAACAAAATCAAGTGTTGTATGAGTGTTATTAGTACTTGCAGGTAGGCTAAGTACTATTGTGACACTTTTTGGATTACTCATGTTAACTAGTTATTAAATGTACTATCCTGTACCAATTAAAATTCATTTTATTTAATATTTTCTATAAGTATCATGTTTATTTAAAAGTACACGCTAACTTTTTAACTATAAAATATGTAGATATTATTTTTTGAGATTTTGATTGCATGAATGATTTGGAATCTTATATGCGGATTTGTGAATTGTAAGATGATTTTTTATAAAATATTTAAATAAGTTCCTCCTATTCCTAATTTTTAGCACATTTCTTGAGCCTTATTCTCTCTAAAAAGTATATTATAATTATATTTTTACACTTTAGTTGTTTTGCACATAGACTTTTACAATAGTTTTTATATAGATAATTATTGGAACAATACATTATAATACTATAACTAATAATGATCTTGCACAAATATTTTTATAATAGTTTTAAAAATCAATATAGATAACAATTAAAATTAAACATTATAATAATATAATTAATATTTTATCTTTCTTACTTTCTAGAACCATTAAAAATATGTTGAAATATATTATAATTAAATTAGTTAATTGAAAAATTAAATTAACATTACAAAAATATATGCACAAAAATTTAATTGATTAAATTATATTGTCAAGAACTTATATTAAATTATACACATTATGAAGATATTATAATATCTATTCAACCCTTTTCTATTATATAAAACTTTATAACCACATTTACTCTTTAAAAATTATAAATAAATATAGATATAAAATTTAAATTATAAGTACCTACATAACTATAGGCAATTACTTAGGGACTATGTGGCACTTGTTTTACATTATAACCTTTGTAGTTCTGTGAAGGTAACTAGAAATATGATTTTAAGATAAAAATGAATCCACTTTAGAAGAGAAAACATGCTTGCAATTTTTGTTGACTTAATGTTGTGCTTGGGTTTGGAAAATATATATTCTCGTTAATACAAGGGCAATCAACTTCCCTCGGCTTAGGGATTCTCGGTGTCATTATCTTAAGCAATATAAGGTAGCATATTACATACCGTATAAATCAATTCCATGAAGAAGTAAATCTTTTATTTGCCAAGTTAGCAATGATTTAGATTAATAAAATCTAAAAAACAAAGGATTGAGTAACGTGTATCTTTAGAAAATGTCATAATAGAATCTACAAAATACTTGGTGATTTTGTACGGAGGGTCCTCACAGTTACTAAAGGGGTTCACTGATTATATTAGAGTGGCTTTTAAACAACTTTAGAGATTAGAGTAGCTTAGTCTTGTGAAATGTCTAAAAAAAATAAAAGCAACTATTTTCAAATATATTGTTTTATTTTAGGGGTTTAGATTATTGATATAAAATTGAGATGTAATTGATTCTTATATAAGAAAATTATTATAATTAGTTGAGCTTTATTATTTTAAGATGAACTAATATAATAATAAAGTTAGATTAGTTAGGGACTTCGATCTTTGAATTAGTTATTTGGAACTTATTTACTAAATTTTATTTTACCAAATAATTGAATCTAGTTAAGTAGAAGGGAATATAAATTTTCAATAGAAATTCGTTTTGGAAATCTTGATTCCTCAGTAAATAAGTTGGTGTAGTATTATTAATTTAATTTCACTAAGGTAATAAATGTTTTGATTAAGTAAAAACAAGTTTTAAAGGACCCAAAACCTTTTACAAAGTAACCAAAGGTCTAGAGAAAAAGCATAAAGCTACCATGTAAGTCTAAAAGCATAGTTCACTAAAAAATAGGCCTCCAGAATGAGCATAGAAAAATAGGAAAACAAGAAGCCAACTAGAAAAAGCGCTGAAAAGACAGTAAAGGAACAACATAAAACTAGCAACCGAACAACTACATAGTCTTCAACATGTTAGTAACCTAGTCTGGCAAGATGTGCATATTCTCTACAATGGCCTTCACCTCTTCTATCTTGTTCTTCTCCTCATTCTTCTTAGAGTGAGCCCGAGTGTGTTGACTAGGTCCCTGGTTCTCAACAACAGTAGGGTAGTCCTATCCTTTATCTTGCTCATGCTTACTAAGGAGACTGCTCACATTATCTACCATATTCTTTAAAGCATTGCTATTATTATCAATCATTTTCTTTATCATCTTTTCCATATTATTCACCTTGGCCTCCAGGCTTGTCACCTTCTTCAGATTATCACTATTAGCCTTCTCCAATATCCTATTTTTGGCTTCAATCTGTGGAATCTTTTTCATAAGGTCTTTAACCTCTTCAACATTTCCAATAACCTTTGAAAACATATCAATATGTTGACCTAAAGTGTGCTCCCCTCTGGCTAGTTTACTGACCTGCTCCACTTCCTTAGCAATAAATTGCATTTTCTATTTCAGATTTCCAACATCCTATAGAATGGTCCCAGGGCTTCCGAAGGGTCCTTTAATAATGTTAGCCTCACCCTCCTCCTTGTCAAAATTTGGAAATTTCCCTTGATCCCCAAAATTCTCTTTTTCCAGTGCTACCTTCTTCATATGATTCTCAACCGCCTCCTCCTTAGACCTCATCAATTTTCTCTTCCTCTCCATTCTATGACCAAAAATTTCATTATCTAATGGGGTCAAAATAGTATCATCCTTGTGACCCTTAATATCTAGCTCCTTTCTACTGCTCCCCTTCTTCTGGAAACCTCTCCTCTTTTCCTCACCCAAGTCACTACCACAGTTAGAGTCACTCACCTTAACTTTCCTCCTCTTCTTCTGAGAACTGCATTCAATAGCCCCTTTCAAACTCCTATTTCTCCCCTCCACTTCATCCTCAATGTCCTTATCATAGCCTTTCTTTGAAAAGCTGCCCTCCTTTTCATACTCCATCCCCTTCAAACTACCCCTAGGTTTTTCAACCTTTTTGAATTTTAAAACATTCATGATAAGAACCATAAGTTCCTCATGACACACATGTTCCCCATTCAGGTCATTTTGAATTGCCTAAATAGAGAAACCCAATGACTACCTTAAATAAAAGGGGAAATTGATCCTTATACCATGCCTAAAGTGGTTAGCTAACATAAAGTGATAACCATAAAGCTTTGTGAACCGACCGTCTAGAGTAAGGCATTCCATGTTAACAAATAACACAAATCTCCAAGGTTGAGAAATAGAGGCAGGGTTGAAATAAGAGTTACCAATTTTCACCAGTCGATTTTGCTCTTTTGTTGAATCTGAAAATTCATCAATAGCCCTATCGAACAACTTCCTATCTTGATAGAAGTTGATGCCTTCCATATCTAGCCCCGTCGCTTCCACAATCACCTCTTCCATTACCTCCATTTTTAAATTTTTGACAAGGCTAGAGCCATCCCTCCATGTTTTAATAAATTATTGTATAATGATAGGATCATTACCTTTGAGCCTTTCCACATAGCCTATGAAATTCCCAACCACCAATATGTCCCATACTTCCTCTTTCTTCTTCCACTCCTTGCAGCTCGCGGGTTCCACTCTCTTCCTTTTCCCTCCCATCTTCTTCCCTTCAATGTTGCCAAAAAGATTTCTCAAAAAAACCCTATGTAGACTATAAGAAAAATGAATTCCACAGTCAAAGTACAAAATGGTATTGCCAACCCACAATCCGTGTGTAATAAAGCTAGGAGTTCTAAAAATCATCACCCACCATTTCTTGAGTATTATCAAATCATAATTGCAAATCTCTAACATCATCATCATTAAATAATCTTTGCCTACACCTCACTTTATCATAATTGATAACTTGGCAACCTTCCCTAGGTAAAGGATTATTATAATCCCAAGTAACTTTATGATCACTTAAATAGGCCATGTTGGTTGCCCAATCAACAACATGGTTTTCTTCCCTAAAGTTATGGGTAACAACAAATTTATTAAAAGAACATATAATGTTAATAGCCTGAAAAATAATATTGCTAATAGTCCATGAAGGCTTAGTATTTTTATTAAGACAATTAATGATATTAAGTGAGTCTCCTTCCACCCAAACCTTCCTCAAATTTAAATTCTTAGCATAGATAAGACCATAAAGGGTGGCACAAGCTTCGACCACATGATTAGTTTGAATGTCAACAGGTATAGCCATACATCCCACTTTCTCACCAAATGAATTCCTGATAACTATACCACAACCAATAATACTCGAGTTCCCTTTAGAGGCCCCATCAAAATTTATCTTGTACCAATTCTCTAGTGGGCTATTCCATCTAGCATTATCCCTTAGATTAGGACCTTTCTGGACTTTACAAAAGCTTCTAAGGTTCCAATTTTGGATCACCCTATCTTCCCACTCATTTTGAATTTGCTGGCCAAAACCATTGGCTTTAATATTTTCTATAATTAAAGCCTTAACTTTATAAAAGACTTGATCAGAAGTAAACTCCACATCTCTAAAGATCCTATCATTATGTTCCTTCCATATCCCCCAAAAAAGGTAAGGAAGAATAAAATCCCACAGTCTTAAGATCAAAACATTCTTGGAAGGGGGAATCCAACTAGTGAGAAACATTTGGATAGTGGTAGGAAAGACCCAGACCATATTTAATAGGTCACACACCTTATCCTAGAGTCTTTTGGTAAAAGAGCAATGCAAAGTAATATGGTTGACTGATTCATAATCATTCTTTCATAAAACACACCTATTAGTAATAATGAATCCTTTCTTCACTAAATTGTCAATAGTCAAGATTTTATCCTGCAAAAGAATCCAAAAGAAAATATTGATTTTAGGTGTCATACTTTCACCCAAGCCTTATCCCAACATGGTTCATGGTCCATAGCAAAAGATCTAGCATAGGTTGAGGAAATAGAGAACATTCTACTAGAATCAAACTTCCATATTAGATCATCCTCTTTTTGATTCAAAAAGATAGCTTTTAGACACTTGTTAAGGTTAGCCAAATTGTCATTCACCCTTTTGAGGTCCAACCACATTTCATTCTTCTAATAATCCACCACAAAAATACCAATACGATTCTTACATTTCTCCATAAAGTTGTTCCATCTTGGATCCACACAAAGTGGGTGATCCAAGATCCAAGTGTCTTCCCAAAAAATAACTATGCTTCCATTGCCCACCTTCCATCTAACCCCTTTCTTTATTATGTGTTTATATTTTAAACATTTTTCCAGATCATGGATCCCCCTTGCACCATATCATTATGAAGAAATTGATTAAAATTATTATTCTCCCTATTATATTTGTCAACCCAAATGTTCCTCCATTCCCCTTCCTCCTTATACCATCTCTATAATAATTTACCCAATAAGAATTCACTCATAGTTGTGACTCTTCTCAATCCAATTCCTCCCTTATTAAGGGGCATGCAGAATTTCTCCCAAGCAATAAAAGGTAACCTTTTTTTAATCTCTATTCCTGTCCATAAGAAGACCTTTTGAATTTTTCAATAGCAAGAGCAAACTTTTGAGGAATTTTGAATATACTTAAAGCATAAAGTGGAACATTATGAAGGATATATTTTAAAACAATAATCTTTCTAGCCTAACTAAGAAGGGAACCTTTCCACCCAACAAGCTTCATGCGAATTTTATCAATCAGTGAACTCTAAAAACTTTCTGGGGGGTCCAGACACAGTGGTAGTCCCAAATAAGAGCCAAGAAGAAAACCAATTTCACAACCAATAATCTTTTTTATTTCATTTTTCCTTACCTCATTTCCATTAATGAAATAACTCACACTTTTGTTCTAGTTAATAACTTGTCTTGAGGCTCGGCCATAATCCTCCAAGGCAAATTTAATATTCCTTGCATTTCTAACTGAGGCCTCTCCCATCACAATAGAGTCATCAATAAATTTTTCATTAGAGAAAATCATAGTAGTAAAGGATGGATTTAGGCCCACAAAGTCCCCCCTCCTCACCATATTTTCCACAAATCTCTCCGAGCATCCAACCAAGAGAATAAAGAGAATAGGAGAGATCAGGTCCCCCCATTTGAGACCTCTAGATGCCTTGAAGAATAGGGTAGGAGATTCATTAACAAGTACTAAAAAAGAGGTAGAAGAAACCAACATAAAGATCAGATCCCCGAATCTCTCATTAAACCCAAATGCTTTAAGACCTCGAAGAAGGAAAATCCAATCCACTCTATCATATGCTTTAGAAAGGTCTAGCTTAAGAAGAAACCCTTCTTTCTTAGACACTAGAAGAGAGTGAATATTTTCATGAACTATAATGATGAAATCCAAAATCTATCTACTAGGAAAAAACCCATTTTGCTATCTAGAAATAATAGA
This sequence comes from Cupressus sempervirens, assembly GCA_028749045.1. Taxonomy (NCBI): domain Eukaryota; kingdom Viridiplantae; phylum Streptophyta; class Pinopsida; order Cupressales; family Cupressaceae; genus Cupressus; species Cupressus sempervirens. The sequence goes on from CM053784.1 coordinate 530,401,239, forward strand.
AGGAAGAAGAGGTAGAATTCTAAGGGTTAGCACTTTAGAAATAACCTTATAAAAGGAATTAAAAAGGCTAATAGGCCAAAACTAATCCAAACTATCTGCTCCCAGCTTCTTCGAGATAAGAGCAATGAAGGTACCATTCACTTCTTTAAGAATATTTCTAGATCCAAAGAACTCCTTAACCCCATTATAGACAACAGAACTAATGATATTCTAGTACTTGTGAAAAAACAAGAAAGGGAACCCATTAGGCCCTAGGGTGTTATCTCCATCAAAAGAGAAGACAACCTTAGAAATCTCTTCATAAGAAGGGATGGAGGTAAGAGATTTATTCTGATCTTTAAAGATGCAATTAGGAATGCAATCAAGAAACAAAATTTTCTTATTTAGATCCAAGTTGGGGTTGCCTTGAAGTAAATTACTAAAAAAATCCACTCCCTCCCTTTTAATAGTCTCCTCATTCTCAGTGAGTTCCTCAGTCGTATTGAGTTTAGAAATTTTGTTAGCCATCCTATGCTTTAAAGTAGTCAAATGAAAATACTGAGTATTCTGATCTCCTTCCTTCATTTTTTTTTTTAGATCGCTGCCTCCAATACATTTCCTCCTTGGTAATGATGTCATGAATCTCCACCAGTTTAACACTTTCCTCATCCTTAGAGACACCCTCATATCCATGACCTGAATTCTATCCTAAATTTCTTTTAGTTCCTCCATAATGTTCCTTTTACTTTAAAAAATATTGCCAAAGGTTTCTTTATTCCATTTTTAAATTTTTTTTCTTGACATTTTTCAATTTAGCTGCAACTTTTAACATAGTTGTACCTTCCAATGTTATACCTCACCACTCCTTAATGAGATTCTCCAAGTCCAGGTGAAGAGTCCACATTTTTTCAAATCTGAATGGGAAGTTTCTCTTATAGTTAAGCATATCAACCAATAAGAAAATAGAATAATGGTCTGATCCCAATCAAACTTGAGCACTAAGAGGACATTTGTGTTTTAGGAGCCAATTACTGCTAATAAGTGCTCATTCCAATCTAACATATATAAGATCCTTTCCATTTCTTCTGTTAGTCCATGTATATTCAACCCCATGCAAATCAAGATAATGAAGAAGATGATTATTAATAAATTCTATTAAATCTCTTCTATTATCCAAATTTGTTTGACTGCCTCCCCATTTTTTAGCTTCTTTTAAAGGAGTATTGAAATCCCCCATAACTATCCAACTCTCATCAGCAAAAGAATTTCTCTAATTTGTAATATCTTCCTAAAGATCCTTTCTCCCCCACTTGGTATTGGAGGTATAAAAATTAGTAAGAACCCAAGAAAAGCCATCCTTGGAGTTAGAAAATCTAACATTCATCACGTTTCTATTCTAAGAAATAAGATCTCCTTGAATCCACTTATTATTCCAAAAAATAGCCATACCTCCTGAAGCTCCCTTAGAATCATTTCTAATGATTTTCATACCCCTGAAAACTGGAAGACCTCCCACTTTTTCCTTCAACATCTTTGTTTCTTGAATAATAAAAATATCTAGCCTATTATTCCTAATCATATTTTTCAAAATGTCATGTTTGTGAGGATTATATAACCCTAAGATATTCCATGAGATAATCTTCATCTTTTATGAATCTTTTTTGATTCAAGGATAGTCCTCTGACTAACATCCAAAATACTTCTATTAGCCTCAACAATTTTTTTCTGCATGTTGGAAGGTCTTCCCATTCAGGAAGGGGAAGAACCAACATCGCCATTCTTGAGGATCTTCCCAAGAGTTGAAGAAGGACAACAGTCTCTATCCTTTTTATTTTTAGAGTCCCCCTTTTTTGAGATTGTATTATAATAAACTCTAGAGATGTCTCCTTTCTTATTCTTGGTTTTGAGTGCAATAGTCTCCACTTCCTTTCTATGATTGGCTCCTCCTTTTTTCTTAGCTTTAGATGTTTTACCAACTGGGAAGTCAGCACCTAATGTCTCCTCCTCCCAAGATTCTTCCTCTTCTTGTGAAACAGTTATAATATCCTCCACTTCACCACTTACAAAGTTTCCCTCCAAAGTAGCATCCTAAGCCAAAGGAACATACATCACATAAATAGATAGATCCTTATGAGTCATCGTGCTTACACTATCAATCCCAATCCTAGGGTGACACACTTCCCTACCTTGAACCTTGTCAAGAAAATCATTGTTAGGATTTACTAGATTTGCTTGCACTACAGCCTCAATCTCCATTCCCTTCTCCATATATATTCCCAAACTAGGAGGAGAAGCATCCACACCTAAGGGATTTACCATATTTTCCTGTACTAAGGTAACAAATGTTAGTTATCAAGTTAAAAGTAATTAAATTTATGATAATAATTTATGGCAATCCATAAAATTTAGTCAATAGTTTAGAATGTGGATAACTAATCCAAAAGTATAGAAATTATCAATCTAAGTGGGAAGGGAGGAGAATGCAAAGATAGGTCTAATTATATTTTTATCATTTTTCTTGTTATTTAATATATACATAAAGACCAAGAAACTTTGAAACTCTGGCAATTATTAATGACCATGATACATGAGTGGCAAGTCAGTCAAAAACTAACATAACATATTATATGTGAAGAAGAACATGCATTAAATCAGACTAAAAAGGGTGTTTATGCCCTTATTTGAGTTGATTCTTATCTAAGGTGGGTCAAATTAAAGGTCAAACTATGAAGTCTCTAACCACAAATGTAGGCAAGTCCATCAGTGATGAGCCGCCATGGCTTACGTCCAGTCCCTTAGGGTTTTTCCTTTATTTTGAATGCACTTGTATTAATGATTTACATAGCTAAGTTATTAGTGACGTATTTACTAATGAACAAGTGTGTAATAAGTTGCACCTAGCTGGTTAGGATGTATATGTACTTATAGGTGTTGAACATGGTAGTTATTATGAATTAGCTAGTTGGCAATATTTAGGTATGTAACAAATGTAGGTTTTATTTGAGCATGTCATGCAATATAATCCCTTTACTTTATCAAGTTATATTTAAGTCAAATATGACTATAACTATACATTTCCTATTGAATATGATCTAACCTAGTAGTGTAAGTTAGTGTAGTTTAAAGTAACCATGTCTTGGGAACCTTCGAGAAAGTTAGAAAGATCAAAGCAATATTATTTTAGTATTTAATCATTTGTAAATAAAGTTATAATTTACTGTGCTCCCACATCCATGATGTATTAAGTGTGTCTAATGTGTTTTAATTTTCTTTTACTGTAGAAAATTTATCTCTAGCTAGTTTATTTTCTTATGGGTTCTCAGGCGGGGTGTTACAAGTTGACCTAGAATCTAGAGGTTTCACTTTATTCCAAGTGTCCCACATAGAAGTGAATCGAATATTTTACCAAGATTGTTGAGCCTATATAGTTTAGAATCGGGTGCATAATTTTGGTAACTAACATTTTTGGCATGCCTAATGGGATAGAGTTAGAGTTTTTATTAAGTCCTATTATTTTGATGTGTTGAAAATGAGGTAATATCCTTGTAGAGGTTGTTTAATAGCATATTTGGGGACTCTATGTAGAGGAAAATGATCAATACATTTATTTATATGAGAAAAATAGAAACTAGAAGTTCAAAATCTATGGAGTTTCTACAGTTACCTCCTTTGAGAAGAAGAGGGAGAGCACTTAGAAGGATTGATCCTTCTCTTAGAGTTAATTAAACACATCTTGGTGTTCGTGAGAAAAAATTGATGTCATATGAAAGAACGAGAGACCCTCTTGTTAGGCATTCAACATCACCTACCTTTACAACATAGTTTTCTACCTTTGCTTTTGGGACTTTAACTTTTCAAAAAAAAAGATTTTGGTTGTAGGTAAGTGCTCATTCTATAAGTGTAAGCATTTTCTCATCAAGTATGAGTACCTTTTCATCATGTTCAAGTTCAATACCAACGAGTTCAAGCTCTATTTCAAGAAGCATATCCATGCATTCCAGTTTAATTGCAATGCCCAAATCCTTTGCTTTTGTTCCTTTTAACCAAGGCAATCCTTTAAATCTTGCACAAAATGATGATATTTGATTAGCTTCTTTAAAGGGACTACTAGAGTTCATAGGAGAAGGGAAAATTATGCCTTTCGAGCATATTAGAGATGTAGTAGTGTTGTGCAAAGTATGTTATCCCCAATTGATAATGTTGTTATTCTATGTAATTCATATTAATTTTTATGTTGTCATTGATGTCAAGTCTTAGTTGGTTTGCTAATTCAACAGATTACCATATCATTTGATTGATGAAGATGATTTGAAGAAAGTATGATGATGAAAGAAATGATAAGTGTTGGTACTTAATGGGTACTTGAATGAATTGGACTATGATAGTATAATATTGGTTTGATTGTTATGCAATCATGTAATGTTGTGATTAAGTTCATATATGGTTGGTCGGTGAAAGAAGAGATACAATATTAACTGAGTGATTAGAGTTATCTTTGAGTGCATAGAAATAAAGAGATAAAAAGTTAGTGTTAACTAAATAATTTTAGTGTTAATCAAGCAATTTATTACCTAAGTAAAGTTGTAATGTTCATCAAGTGAAGAAAAAAAGAAAAGATTAATCTGAGGCTAACTTTTGATGAAAATTAAGAATGTTTGAGAACATCAAAGGATAAATTCAAAGTTATTTATAAGATATATGATAGGAGAAATGTAATGAAGAAATAGTGAAGGAGATTATTAATAGAATGGAGATGAAAAAAAAGTTTAAGGTGTAAATATTTTCCAAGTGACTAAATTCATCAAATATGAGATCTAAGATTGCGATTAAGTGCCAAAATCTAGAAAGATATGGAATGGCAAAGTTACTTATTTAAGGAGATGAAAAAGACTTGTTTTAGTTGTTGATGATGTGTTTATTGTATGAGAATATTGTTGAAGAGGAAGGAAGAAGGAAAAGGTGAACCAAGTAGAACATAAGTGCAAAGATTAAGTAGGGGAAGTGCAAAGTGGAAGTGAAACTGTGTGAATGAACTAGTAAGACACCAGAAGGAAGAAAATAAGAAAAAAAGACATTTGAACAAGAAAGATAGTATGAAACCTAGAATATCACTTGACAATTACTTTCTTACCATTGTAGCAAATAAAATGTCATGCCCAAACTAAGAGGGCAAAAACACAGACACAACTTTTTTTTTTTTAATAATAACTTAATAATTAAACATGCTCTATGTTTGATATGATTGAGATAGAAGCTTTAGTACGGGTTCTTTTCATTACAATCCTAAGGTTTTAGACATGAGGATGATAACATCATTAAAGTTTTAAAACTTTCGTTATCAGATTAATCTCGATAAAATTATGATATTGTATTAACTTATAATGATATGCAATAAAACTTACATAGATAACAATGTGCATGAATTTGGATATTCAAATTACTTTGCAATATCAAATGAATCAAACCTACATTAAAAATTATTTAAATAGCTAGTTAATCGATAAATTTAAACTATTTAATGGTTAAAACAGTAAGGATACATTTAAGATTAAAACTAACTAAATTAGTACTTATAAAATTAACCCATAACTAAGTAACTAGAAATTATTAACGCTCGACACAAGGAGTCCTAAATCAAAACATAGAATAACCTTAAAACTTTATTAAATTAACTAATTATATTTTAACAATTTAAAGTTTCATTGAAACTAACTATTAAAATAACGATATATAGAAAAGAAGCTAGACTAAACTAATAAGTTAAAAAAAAATTCAAAAAACAAAAAAAAAACAAAGGTAACTATACTAATTAAGCAACCAACTAATAAATACTAAACTATCTAAATTAATACTAATCATATTCTAAATTTCTAACTACATTTAAATTGAAAAACAATTAAATCATACACTACTAACTACACTTACCTACTAACTAGCATCTAACCACTAACCCTCCTGCCCTAAGATCCTACCTACACCCTAGCCCCTAACATCCACTTGGCTACAAGTCAAGTGAATGTGACCCCTCCCTACTCCTCTCCCTAGGCCCCATGCAATCCAGAACCTGCACATCAAGGAGAAGGTACGTAGGGGGGGGGGGGGGGACAAAGACTAAAGTTTTAAAACAAGCAATAACTTATAACAACAATACCATCCCAACTAAACCAACGTTCAAAATCAAAGCCATGTCATGACCTAGCTTCTCTCCACCCCACTTTCCACGCAACCCAAGGTAAGGAAAATGCAACCCAAGAGGTGGCACGTGAACAGAGGTGAGCAAGGAAGTTTTTTTGAAATGAAGGTGACCACCTCAAATTGCCTTCCTCTCATAAATACCATCTTCCCCAAACTGGCCGCTAGGAATGAAGAGAAATGGGGATGGGACAAGGTGGTAGGATGACATCACCCACCCATCCCATCCACTATGACATGAGGCAGACACTAAAGACCTTTATAAGGCAAGCTTAAACTGACGTGCAAGGCCAAGGAGAGCAATAAGTTCATAAAGTTTTATAGGTGAAGAAAAGATATTTAGATATTGACTTTATTTAAAAATGTACATATTTATATATTCAAAATTATGCACCCATGAGATTTTACATAATATTTATTTGTTTCTTTATTCATTAAGGAAGGAATCTGAGCAAGAATATGCTCTGTGGTTTGGAAACAATGAATTCTTTTCCCCATGTATTTTCCAGAGAGTTTTTACTCCTGGGAGTGCATATTTTTTTTTTGAAGCATAATTTTAACAAGGCATGGTCATGCCATTTTATGCACTTCATTTATGTTACTAAGGATTTGAATAATTCTATTATTAACATTCTTCCTTAATACAAGTATTCCAATGCAAAGGAGTACATTAGGTATAGTTTCTCAATCTCTAGTTTAAACATGTATGTTTTATATTGGTTCTTCAAGGACATGGTAAGAGTTCTAAGTTCTGATTATTATTATTATTGATTTCAAGAATACAACCTCTCAGTCCAATTGATCATATTTGAAGAACTTAGAAGGTGAATGATACTATACACATAATAAAAGAAAAGGTGGTGGATTATTCTCATTCAAATTTGATTATAACCACCATGAAATTTACCAAGAAATGAATTATCTTTGATTTCAGAATATATGGTTTGCTCTTGATTGATCTCATCATAATACTTATACATCATAATTGAAACTCACTATATCAATTCAACTCTTCATTATCGTAATTAAAACTTGAACATTCATAAATCAAGACATTATCTATGATTCTATTCTCCCATATATATATATACAATTTTATTTATTCTATTTTGATGAGCACTCATACAACTGAACATTATGAACAAATATTATGAGAACCAAATACACTCATCCATTACTTTATTGGCTAACCTAATTCAAAGGCTCAGCCGGGAAAGAATCAGGAAGAAAACCCGGCTTCGTTGCCATATACAATAAGGATTAAAAATACAATTTACAATAGGATCTCAATCCCAATTTTCAATAATTTAATCAAATTTTCTTCATGATCAAAATCAAGGAGTTTGTAATGTTTTCTGCATCTCACTTCTAGAACCATGGAGGATACCAATAACTGATCGGGTGACAACCAAGCAGAACCAAAAGAACATCAAGCATGCAAAATCACACATGGTTTACACAATAAGATTCACAATGAATCAAGACTAGGGAGAGGTGGATTCTTCCAACTGGAGAAGTCAAGCACAACACCAAATTCAGATGCCCAATCGGGGCCAATAACCAAGAACTTTCGTTCTTCCATTTAACTTGCCATACTCATACCAGGTTTGTGCTGACGGGTAGGGGCCCATAAAACCCTACCCTTTATCCCTCTTCTCATCCTGTGAAGAGACTCTACACAAGTTGGAGTCCAACTAAACAGACCTCTCCCAAAATTGGTCACTTCTGCCCTCTCCTAGGGTGAGTAATACCAAAACACCCATGCAAGGAAAACTCAAAATTTCAAACATAAACAAGAAGGAAAACAACCAAAAAGACATGGTTTACAAATCTTCCCAACATACCCACAACCATACAATAGTAAAACAACAACAAGGTAACAAGAACATGAAACAAAACATAAAAACTGAATAAGGGAGAAGGGAGTTTCCTACCTTCACAAAGTGGTAATGGCAATGAACCAGTTTGAGTAGAGTATCCCCTTTCTTCCTTCAATCTTCAAGAAAACTTCTCTAAATGTAGAGATTGGGTAACCCCACCACTAGACCAAGGAAGGCGTCTAAATAAGCCTCCAACTCAACCACCCAAAAAGGAGCAATAACTATCTCCACCCACTAGCCACACTAGAACTCCTAACTCAACCTACACCAAGGTTAAACCTTAAAAGGAGGTGGGGTAAGAAAACTCATGACAACCACTTGCAATTTTCGCACAAAGGCAAAAAAGGGGACTTTTGAGTGACCTCAAAAGTCAAAAAAAGGGGCTTAGGGGTTGGAAAAGACCCCTAACCCATACCCACACCCATTGGTTAGAAAAAAAACATGTTTTAAAGCCTTAGGGAAGAGGTTAGAGTCAAATAAAATCTAGAGATAAAATAGGTCTATCTAACAACTCTAACTTGCAAATCAAGCACAAAAACATTTTACGAGTATCAAGCGACACTGAAAGAACATAATTACGAACAATAGGGTTTCCAAATTTTAGCACATGGAGATCAGTTTTGTTCCTCCGTAGGGTTTCTCGGCTAAATATCTGCACACTCATTGCACACATCAGTAGTCCCATAAAATCACATGTATATAAACACATATGTATCAGAAATTTTCATAAATTAAAACATACATCAATAAGAGTTTCTTCATCCTACATAATTCTTAACCATTGAAATATCTTAAATCAAATCTCAATTTTGCTGATTTCGTCAACATACATATATATGATCATTAAATGACAATCATCAAATATATCTAGAAATAACATCACACAACATGAAATAATAAAATATGTTCTAAGCATCAGATAAATTCTCAACATCTCGAGTCCCGGATAACAAAATAAGAGTAATGTATCACTATGCTACGATGGGTCAGGGCGAGGCCTCACATCCTCCCCCACTAGGCATGAACTTCCTCCTGGAGTTCATAAAAAAGGTACGGGTACTGAGATTGCATTTGCGCTGCATCCTCCCATGAAGCTATGACCTCATCGTAACAATCCCATTGGACCCTGACCTAGTCCAGCTCTCGGCCTCGAAGTGCTAGGGTCCGTTGGGCAATAATGCGGATAGGCTCCAGTGCTAGCTATCTGTCTGACTCCACCTGTAAAGCATCCCAATCTATAATATGAGACTCATCATAAATGTATCCTCTAAGTACAAAAATATGAAACACATCGTGGATACGTGACAGGCTAGGTGGCAAAGCTAAACGGTATGCAACAGGTCCTATCCTCTCAAGGATCTCGAACGACCCAACAAACCTGGGTGCCAACTTAGAGCCCTTTTCGAAATGAATCAGACTCTTGTGTGGTCGTACCCTCAGGAACAGTCTATCACCAACCTAGTACTCTCGATTTGTCCTCTTCGCATCTGCATACTTCTTATGCCTATCTTGTGCCTCTTTCAGGCGCTGTCTAATCAGGGTCACCTGCTGCTCCATCTCCTTTACCAACTGGGGCCCAATAGATACTCGATCCTCGATCCTATCCCAACTCAAGGGTGTCCTACACAGTCTCCCATAAAAAGCCTAATATGGTGGCATACCTATGGAAGAATGATGCCCATTATTATAGGCAAACTCGACAAGATAAAGGTATTCCTCCCATTTGACCTGATGGTCCATCACATACATACATAGCATGTCCTTCAAAACTTGATTCACTCGCTCGGTCTGGCCATTGATCTGAGGATGGTACGCTGTACTAAAATTGAGCCTAGTGCCCAAAGCTGACTGCAACTCTCTCCAAAATGAAGAAGTGAACAAAGAGTCTCTGTCAGATATGATCTTACGGGGAACACCATGAAGTCTGACAATGTCCCGCAAGAACACCTGAGCTATGTCTTGTGCTGTAAATGTAGTATGCACAGGTGAGAAATGGGAAACTTTGGTCAATGTGTCAACTATCACCAAAATGGCATCATGGCAACGAGATGACATAGGAAGACCAACAATAAAATCCATAGATATAGTGTCCCATTTCCACACTGGAATCTCATGCGGCTGGAGAAGTCCACCAGGATGACAGTGCTCTGCCTTCACCCTCTGGCACTCGAGGCATCTCGCAACTATGCTAGCAATCTACACTCTCATGCCTGGCCAATGATACAATTGCCTCAGATCTGCATGTAACTTCTTAACACCGGGGTGCGCTGCATAAGGTGCTCTGTGAGCCTCAAGTACAATGAGCTCGTGAAAACCCCCAATGGAAGGCACATACATACGCCCCCTATGACGCAAAAGTCCATCAAACTCCAAGGAATAATCTTCAAACTTCCCTTCCAAGGGTCTCTGAGAATGCACTAATTGACTAACTTCTGCATAAAGCTCATCAGCTGGTAAGTGCTGCAAGATCTGCTCTCTCAAGTTAGTGCAAGTGGTCACAGATGAAAGCTCATGGCGCCGTCTACTCAAGGCATCTGCAACCACATTCTCCTTTCCCTTGATGTAATGAACATCAAAATCATACTCACACAGGAACTCCATCCACCTTCTTTTCCTAGCATTAAGGTTTGGCTGAGAAAATATGTACTGCAAGCTCTGGTGATCAGAATGAAGCTTGAATCTATGACCCAGAAGGAAATGCCGCCATCTCACCAAGGCATGAACCACTACCACTAGTTCTAGGTCATGAGTAGGATAATTGAGTTCATGAGTCTTCAACTTCCTAGACTCAAAGGAAATAGGTCGTCCTTCCTGCATAAGGACTGCTCCTAAACCATCTAAAGATGCATCGGTGCACACCACAAAATCTGCAACAAGATCTGGTACTGCAAGAATTCATGCACTCGTGAGGGCTCTCTTGAGCTCTTCAAAAGCTCTACCACACTTCTCTATCCACTTGTACTTCTTCCCCTTCCTCTGAAGAGAAGTGATGGGGTGTGCCAATCTAGAGAATCCTAAAATGAAGCGTCGATAATAACCTGCTAGCCCCATAAAGCTCCTCACTTCAGTAACACTGGTGGGTGCTGGCCAATCCATGATGGCCTTAATCTTTGATGGGTCTAATGAGACACCATCACCCGATATGACATGACCCAAATAATGTATCTCAGGTCTAAAGAATGCACACTTTGACAAGCTGCCAAACAACTGATTCTCTCTCAGCCTCTGCAATACCTGTCTCAAGTGCTCTTCATGCTCTCTCTCATCATGAAAATAAATCAGAATGTCATCAAGAAACACAACCACAAACTTATCCAAAAAGGTACGAAATACTCTATTCATGAGGCTCATGAATACAGCTGGAGCATTCGTAAGGCCAAAAGGTACCACGGTGAACTCATAGTGGCCATACCTAGTACGAAAAGCTATTTTGGGGATATCACTATCCACAATCCTCAACTGATGGTAACCCGACTTTAGGTCAATCTTTGAAAATACTCGGGCACCCTACAACTAGTCAAAGAGATCATCAATTCTGGGAAGAGGATATCGGTTCTTGATGGTCACCTTGTTCAATTGCCGATAATCAATACACAACCTTAGTGATCCATCCTTCTTCTTGACGAAGATCACCGATGCACCCCAAGGTGACACACTAGGTCGAATATGCCCCTTCTCCAAGAGTTCCTCCAACTGAGCCTTTAGCTCACTAAGCTCATGAGTAGTCATCCTATATGGTGCTCTCAAAATTGGCTCAGCTCCTGGTACTAGGTCTATGTGGAAATCCACTGCTAGCGGTGGAGGCATACCAGGAAGCTCTGAAGGAAACACATCTGCAAACTCCTGAAGGATTGGAAAATCATCAAGGGATGGCTCCCTTTTTGAATCTTCCTCTCGGTCACTGATAGTGAGAGCAAATAACTGACAACCCTTTCGCATGCACCGTCTAAGCTGCATAGCAGAAATCATACAAAGGGACACTGGCCTCTTCACTCCGAAGATCTCCCTAGAGATACCATCATCATCCACACATTCCACCCTCTTCTGTCGACAATCCACCTTGGCACTGTGGGCACAAAGCCAATCCATGCCAAGGAAAACATCATAAGAACCTAGAGGGGTAATACGTAGGTCAGTCCTAGTGGACATGTCTCCAATCTGCATCTGACAACTCTGCACCATGGAACTAACTGACACTCTAGCTCCCGAGGCTAACTCTACTTCCCAACTAACATCCTGTCTAACTGCCACTAGCCCACAAAGCTCCACCACAAATGGAGATATAAAAGAGTCAGTAGCTCTAGAATCAAATAAAATTGCAACCATATGGCCCTATATAATACCTATAGCCTCGATAACTGTGGCCTGATGCTCAGCCTGGCGGTTGTCAACCACTACAAAAACTCTATGGGATCTGCCCATGTCACCAACTGTCGGCTCTAAAAAATCCCTACTCTGACCACTGGATGTTTGTCCGTGCAGACACTCCCTAGCTATATGACCCATGCCACCACAAGTGTAGCATGGTCCGCGAGTATAAGATCGTGCACCCTGTGGCCTAGACTATTGTGTACCTCCTGACCTGCTAGATTCGCTGAATCCTCCCCTAGAAGAATGTTGAGTCTTCACTGACTGTGACTGAGGGGCCTGTACTTTCTGATCCTGCCTAGGACCCTATGACTGCCACTGCTTGGGCTTAGAACCCTAATAACCTTGAGAAGGTTTCTACTACTGCTACTACTGGGGTTTTGGCTACTGAGACTATTGGCCCCTAGAGGACCCTGCTGTATAATTCGGATTCCCTTTCCAAGGGGGTTTCTGCTGGAAGGAGTTTCGAATTTGAGGCTGATCCCGTGACTCCTGCCTCCCTCGAGTATCCTTAGCAACTAGTGCTATCTCCACTGCCTGTCTGAAGGTAGTAGGGAAGGCCATCCTAACTGGGCCCTGAAGAGAGAAATTTAGATCCATGATAAAGCGATGCACGCGTAGTTTCTCGTCCTTCATGTATTCCACATAGGGAAGGAGCTCGAGAAACCTACTCTCGTACTGAGCCATTGTAAGGCCTCTCTGATAAAGAGAATGGAACTCCTCTATCTGCTTCTGCCGAAATGCTCTGACAAGTACCTTTCGCAAAATATTTTTAAGAAAGATTCCCATGTGAGGGTGTCCATCCTCACTCCACCAATGATCTCCTCTTGATGCCACCAGTTGGAGGCATCCCCTCTCAACTGATGAACTGCTAGTTGTTCTTTTAGATTACTCCCATAAGGGCGTAACCCAAAGCACTGTTGTAAGCTCTGCAACCATGCCTTTGCTACTGAACCCTCAGTGGTACTGGTAAACAATGGTGGTCCGAGTCGTATCAATTCCTTGATGTCATCTCCTACATGTCTAGGAGGTCTATCAAAAGCGGGTCCTCTCTAGTGTATGGACTCTTCCTCGTGTTCACCCTGACCCTCTATCTGTCTCGGTGGGGGACTTCTAGTCCTCTCTCTGACTCTAGGCCCACCTCCTCTGGGTCCCTCTGCTTCCACTACTAGAATCTGCTGGACTGGCTGAACTATAGGTACCACTCTCTGTTGAACTACACTGATCAAAGTCTGGAGTGCATCAATAATGTCCTGATTTGGGTTCGGTGGTGGTGGAGGAGGAGGTGGTGGAGGTGGTGGTGGTCCACCCTCCTGTCCCGCTCTACCACCCCTAGTCTTATGACCTCTACCTCGCTGGTTGTGAGTAACAGGCGGCATCTACACAATTAAAAGTTTGAGTTAAGTTTAGGAAACATAATGGTTTAAGGTTCCTAGTGTTGAAACCTGGCTCTAATACCAAAATGTCATGCCCAAACTAAGAGGGAAAAAACACAGACACAACTTTTTTTCTTTTAATAATAACTTAATAATTAAACATGCTCTATGTTTGATATGATTGAGATAGAAGCTTTAGTACAGGTTCTTTTCATTACAATCCTAAGGTTTTAGACATGAGGATGATAATAGCATTAAAGTTTTAAAACTTTCGTTATCAGATTAATCTCGATAAAATTATGATATTGTATTAACTTATAATGATATGCAATAAAACTTACATAGATAACAATGTGCATGAATTTGGATCTTCAAATTACTTTTCAATATCAAATGAATCAAAGCTACATTAAAACTTATTTAAATAGCTAGTTAATCAATAAATTTAAACTATTTAATGGTTAAAACAGTAAGGATACATTTAAGATTAAAACTAACTAAATTAGTACTTATAAAATTAACCCATAACTAAGTAACTAGAAATTATTAACGCTCGACACAAGGAGTCCTAAATCAAAACATAGAATAACCTTAAAACTTTATTAAATTAACTAATTATATTTTAACAATTTAAAGTTTCATTGAAACTAACTATTAAAATAACGATATATAGAAAAGAAGCTAGACTAAACTAATAAGTTAAAACAAAATTCAAATAACAAAAAAAAAACAAAGGTAACTATACTAATTAAGCAACCAACTAATAAATACTAAACTATCTAAATTAATACTAATCATATTCTAAATTTCTAACTACATTTAAACTGAAAAACAATTAAATCATACACTACTAACTACACTTACCTACTAACTAGCATCTAACCACTAACCCTCCTGCCCTAAGATCCTACCTACACCCTAGCCCCTAACATCCACTTGGCTACAAGTCAAGTGGATGTGACCCCTCCCTACTCCTCTCCTTAGGCCCCACGCAATCCCAAACCTGCACATCAAGGAGAAGGTACGTAGGGGGGGGGGGGGGGGGGACAAAGACTAAAGTTTTAAAACAAGCAATAACTTATAACAACAATACCATCCCAACTAAACCAACGTTCAAAATCAAAGTCATGTCATGACCTAGCTTCTCTCCACCCCACTTTCCATGCAACCCAAGGTAAGGAAAATGCAACCCAAGAGGTGGCACGTGAACAGAGGTGAGCAAGGAAGTTTTTTTGAAATGAAGGTGACCACCTCAAATTGCCTTCCTCTCATAAATACCATCTTCCCCAAACTGGCCGCTAGGAATGAAGAGAAATGGGGATGGGAGAAGGTGGCAGGATGATGTCACTCACCCATCCCATCCACTATGACATGAGGCAGATACTAAAGACCTTTATAAGGCAAGTTTAAACTGACGTGCAAGGCCAAGGAGAGCAATAAGTTCATAAATTTTTATAGGTGAAGAAAATATATTTAGATATTGACTTTATTTAAAAATGTACATATTTATATATTCAAAATTATGCACCCATGAGATTTTACATAATATTTATTTGTTTCTTTATTCATTAAGGAAGGAATCTGAGCAAGAATATGCTCTGTGGTTTGGAAACAATGAATTCTTTTCCCCATGTATTTTCCAGAGAGTTTTTACTCCTGGGAGTGCATATTTTTTTTTTGAAGCATAATTTTAACAAGGCATGGTCATGCCATTTTATGCACTTCATTTATGTTACTAAGGATTTGAATAATTCTATTATTAACATTCTTCCTTAATACAAGTATTCCAATGCAAAGGAGTACATTAGGTATAGTTTCTCAATCTCTAGTTTAAACATGTATGTTTTATATTGGTTCTTCAAGGACATGGTAAGAGTTCTAAGTTCTGATTATTATTATTATTGATTTCAAGAATACAACCTCTCAGTCCAATTGATCATATTTGAAGAACTTAGAAGGTGAATGATACTATACACATAATAAAAGAAAAGGTGGTGGATTATTCTCATTCAAATTTGATTATAACCACCATGAAATTTACCAAGAAATGAATTATCTTTGATTTCAGAATATATGGTTTGCTCTTGATTGATCTCATCATAATACTTATACATCATAATTGAAACTCACTATATCAATTCAACTCTTCATTATCGTAATTAAAACTTGAACATTCATAAATCAAGACATTATCTATGATTCTATTCTCCCATCTATATATATACAATTTTATTTATTCTATTTTGATGAGCACTCATACAACTGAACATTATGAACAAATATTATGAGAACCAAATACACTCATCCATTACTTTATTGGCTAACCTGATTCAAAGGCTCAGCCGAGAAAGAATCAGGAAGAAAACCCGGCTTCGTTGCCATATACAATAAGGATTAAAAATACAATTTACAATAGGATCTCAATCCCAATTTTCAATAATTTAATCAAATTTTCTTCATGATCAAAATCAAGGAGTTTGTAATGTTTTCTGCATCTCACTTCTAGAACCATGGAGGATACCAATAACTGATCGGGTGACAACCAAGCAGAACCAAAAGAACATCAAGCATGCAAAATCACACATGGTTTACACAATAAGATTCACAATGAATCAAGACTAGGGAGAGGTGGATTCTTCCAACTGGAGAAGTCAAGCACAACACCAAATTCAGATGCCCAATCGGGGCCAATAACCAAGAACTTTCGTTCTTCCATTTAACTTGCCATACTCATACCAGGTTTGTGCTGACGGGTAGGGGCCCATAACACCCTACCCTTTATCCCTCTTCTCATCCTGTGAAGAGACTCTAAATAGGTTGGAGTCCAACTAAACAGACCTCTCCCAAAATTGGTCACTTCTGCCCTCTCCTAGGGTGAGTAATACCAAAACACCCATGCAAGGAAAACTCAAAATTTCAAACATAAACAAGAAGGAAAACAACCAAAAAGACATGGTTTACAAATCTTCCCAACATACCCACAACCATACAATAGTAAAACAACAACAAGGTAACAAGAACATGAAACAAAACATAAAAACTAAATAAGGGAGATGGGAGTTTCCTACCTTCACAAAGAGGTAATGGCAATGAACCAGTTTGAGTAGAGTATCCCCTTCCTTCCTTCAAGCTTCAAGAAAACTTCTCTAAATGTAGAGATTGTGTAACCCCACCACTAGACCAAGGAAGGCCTCTAAATAAGCCTCCAACTCAACCACCCAAAAAGGAGCAATAACTATCTCCACCCACTAGCCACACTAGAACTCCTAACTCAACCTACACCAAGGTTAAACTTTAAAAGGAGGTGGGGTAAGACAACTCATGACAACCACTTGCAATTTTCGCACAAAGGCAAAAAAGGGGACTTTTAATTGACCTCAAAAGTCAAAAAAAGGGGCTTAGGGGTTGGAAAAGACCCCTAACCCATACCCACACCCATTGGTTAGAAAAAAAACATGTTTTAAAGCCTTAGGGAAGAGGTTAGAGTCAAATAAAATCTAGAGATAAAATAGGTCTATCTAACAACTCTAACTTGCAAATCAAGCACAAAAACATTTTATGAGTATCAAGCAACACTGAAAGAACATAATTACGAACAATAGGGTTTCCAAATTTTAGCACATGGAGATCAGTTTTGTTCCTCCATAGGGTTTCTCAGCTAAATATCTGCACACTCATTGCACACATCAGTAGTCCCATAAAATCACATGTATATAAACGCATATGTATCAGAAATTTTCATAAATTAAAACATACATCAATAAGAGTTTCTTCATCCTACATAATTCTTAACCATTGAAATATCTTAAATCAAATCTCAATTTTACTGATTTCATCAACATACATATATATGATCATTAAATGACAATCATCAAATATATCTAGAAATAACATCACACAACATGAAATAATAAAATATGTTCTAAGCATCAGATAAAGTCTCGACATCTCGAGTCACGGATAAAAAAATAAGAGTAATGTATCACTATGCTACGATGGGTCGGGGCGAGGCCTCACATAAAATCTCTTAACCAAGTGGACCTAAAAAGTCTTTGAAATACTATATGGTAACGTAAACTAGTGATTTTTGTAAGTCCTTTAGAGGACACATTTTAGTAATGATAAAGAGTGATAAGGTATAAATAATATTTGGTTAAAATCCTCTAGCCAGGTGACACTAAAAATGTGCATGTAACCTTTATAAAGGTTGGCTTCTAGTAGAGCTCAGTTCAGAAGAGCGAATTTCTTTGGATGTTGATTCCTAGGTAGGTTTTCCCTTACATGGTTTTCACATTAAATATATGTGTCAAATGTGTGAATTTTGATGTGTTGTGAAGTTTATTTTCATGTTATTTTTTTAATACTAAAACCCAGTATAAGCTAAGTTATTATTGTGATACTTGGTATAAGTAAGAACAATGGGAAAATAGTTTGAGGTAATGTTGTTATAAGCTTGATTTGAGAAGTTGAATGTGGTTACTAAGTAATTGATGTGAAAGTTTATTAATTTTGAATTGGTACTAAATTGTTTCAAAATCCTATAGGATAATTGGATATAACTGATTCACCCACTCTCTTAGTTATCTAACAATTGGTATAAGAGCCGAGTTTTTGAAGGAAGAAGTTAGAAGGGATTTGAGCTAAAGATCATAAAATGTATAAAAGAGAGGTACCTAAGCTAAACAAGGAGAAATTTTGCTCATGGGAAAATAGAATGAGGCTACATTTATTTGGAATTGGAGACAATGCATATATTCCTCATACCCCTCCTATAACTATGGAAGAGATGACACATAAGAAAGAACATAATAGTCTAATGATTAAGATTGTATTCACCTTGAATGAAGTTGAGTTTTATGATACCAAGAATTGTACTAATGCAAAAGAAATGTGGGATAAGTTGGCACTTGTACATGGTGAGATGAGAGTTTATTGAGATAGAGTATAAATTCCGAGAGGAAAATATAATGACACAAGAATGAAGGAATGCGAAAATGTTGTATAGTATGTGAACCAAATCAAGGAACTTGTAAGTGAAATAAAATCAAATAGAGGAGTTCTCAGTGACACTAAATTTGTAATTAAATTCCTTATAACTCTCTCGCCTATCTATGTTATTAAAGTTTTTACAATTCAAGAAGTCAAAGCTATGTTGGGTAACACCCTTACTCTTGATGGTTTAGTTATTTGTTTGACTACATTTGAATTAAGAAACCTTGGTAATAAAGTGCCTACATTGGGGAATAATTTCAATAATTCACTAAGTATTGGTAGTTCAAAGAAAGAAAAGATTAGTAAATATTAAAGTGAGTCATAATCATAAGATGATATGGATGATATTGAAACATTGTTTGCAATTAGGAGGTTATGAAAATGTAAAGGTAAATCAAACGTAAATTACCTCTTATATGTTTTATGTGCAATGAAGTAGGTCATATTGCTGAAATATGTCCTAACAAGAGGAGTGAAAGAAACTATAAGAAGGATCACAAGTACATAAAGAAAAAATATTACAAGGACACAACGAAGAAATCATGCTACATTGTTGAGTAAGAGAACATTGAGTCAGACATTGAGGATGAGAAAGATGGAGTAGAAGTGGTCTATGTTCCTATTAAATAAAACCCTAATAAAAGAAAGCTATGAGGATGGTAAAACTCTTATTTCTCATATTAGTAAGAATTATACATGGATCATTGATAGTGGATGCTCACATCATATGACTAGAGACAATAGTAAGTTTGAAAAATTTGAAGAATGTGATGGTGGAATTGTTAAATTAGGGAATGATATTATTTGTCCAATAAAATCTAGAGGTTTATTGATGTTAAATGAAAAAATTTGATTGATGCATATTGGGTGCAAGGAAAAAAATGTAATTTGTTGAGTGTTTCTCAATTAAATAATACAAGTCACAAGCTGAAATTTCATAATAGAAAAGTTGAGATCTATGATGATAATGAAAATCTAATTGACATTGGTGAGTAAAATAAACATAATTCATTTTATCTTGATCCTACAGTTGATACATTCTTGTTTGCAAAATTTGAAGATGTGTGGTTATGGTAAAAGAGGTTATGTCATTTCAATTTTGAGAATATGGTAAAGGTCAATAAAAAGAGAAGAGTTAGAGGCTTACCTAACTTGTATAAACCTAAGAATGCTATGTGCAAACAATGTCAGCTTAGTAAGATGATAATATCAATATTTTTCTGGTAAGACACATACTTCTAGTGGCATTATGGAATTAGATCATACTAATTTGTGTAGACCAATGAGAGTAGAAAATTATTATGGAGACATATGTTTGATATTTTTTGTTGATGATTATTCTAGGATGATGAGTGCCATGTTTATGAAGTTGAATTCACATGCTTTTGATATGTTCAAATGATATAAATCTAGAGTTGAAAAGGAGAATGGTAAACAATTGATATGTTTGAGATCTAATAGAGGTGGTGAATTTATATATGTTAAATTCACTAACTTTTGTGTTGAACATGGAATTAAGAGACAATTGTCAGGAGTGAGGGCACTATTACATAATGAGATTGCTGAAAGAAGGAATAGGTCAATTGTGGATTGTGCAAGAACATTGCTGATTGAAAAAGAAATTTGATCAAATATTTTAGAGATAAGTGATTATCACTGCAGTTTACACTCTCAACCAAGTTCTACTAAAGAAATAAACTAAAAAGACACCTTATGAACTTTGGTATGGTCATACACCTAATGTGAGTAACTTCAAGATATTTGGAAGTAGATGTTACATCCATAAAGATGCAAGGAATACAAAATTTGATTCTAAAGGTGATGAAGGTATTATCCTTGGTTATTCTTCTAAGAGAAAGACCTATAAATGTGTTCACAAGGCTACTAACACAATAATTGAAGGTGCAAATATAATAATTCATTAGTTTACAAAAAAGAACAATGAGGAAAGAGATAAGGAACTATTGGCATGATTGGTGATGGTATCCCTTTGAGGGAGTATCCTAAGCATTGAAGAGAGTGTGTACTTGACTGACATGTTGCATTCATGATTACATTGTCATTGATGCCAACATATTGTTTATGTGAAGATTGACATAGTAGTATACATGGAATGAGGTTGTAAAAACTATGTATTAATGATTAGGTCAAGTGTAGTTGAGGATGTATTTTACACTGTATCCTAGTTCTATGGACAAGTGCACATATAGAGAGTCAAAGATATGCATAAATTATTCAAGATCTACTAAAGATAATTAGTAGACATACTATTTGATAAGTAGTTTTTGATGATTGATTTGTATCTCTTAACTAGGATAGAACTGTGATGAGTGTAGTTAGACTATGATAGTAGACAACTTGATGATTATGTTAGCAAGTGCACAAGGTAAGAGGTCCCATGTGTGAGAAGTTGTAAAGATTGTGAAAAGATAGAGATTTATAATTGTAAAAAGATGTAATGTTTTGTAATATCTTAATGAGGTCCTATTATAATTAATTGGGAAAGCCTCAAGACCGAGTCAAGGAAGTATTTTGAGGATATGGTATAAAGGAAAGTTATTTTCCTTTTGATGAAGTATGCAATTGATTAGAGCAAGAGTGAAGTGTGAATTGTGTAAGTGATATGCAATGTTGGTAAATGCATCTAATCCATCCAAGGGATTATTTGGATGCAAAATTGGTGATCTAGTATTGATATTAGAAGAGGATAAGTCTATTCTAGAGGATAGAGGAGATGAAGTTATTCCATTTCTATAATTCTACAAGGAATAATATAAAGATCAATTGAACAATGAGTTTAGTAATCTTTCCCCTGAAGTTGTTTGTATAATGGGTCCTTCTGCCTTATAGAACTCCTATTAGGATTGTAATCTCCTAATAGGGGTTTAAAGTCACCTAATAGGGACTACTATGTACTAAATGTATTTCATTGGCTCTTAATAGAGTCCATCCTCTTACATGAAACTTTTATATTAGTACATCATTTTGTGCGTATCATCCCCAACAGAGGTTTCCTTGTGATCAAGGGTTTCCCTAGTTATCATATCTGGTGTTATAATGTATGTATATATTCTTATGGTTGTTGATTATATTGTTCACATACTTAAGGATTAATAAGGTTGATAAGTGTTATAATAGTTGGATAATAAATTCACCCCCCCAACCTCTTAGTTGTCTTGGTGGACTTACTTTCTAAAAATTGGTATTAGAGCTTCAGGTCCTTGAAGGAAAATCTTAACAACTTAAGGAGATCAATGTTAGGTCACTTCAGAAAAGATAGTACTAAATTTGATGGAGTTAACTGCGATAGATGGAAGGAGAAGATGAAGACTCATTTTCTATGTATAGGTCCAAGGTATTGGGTGATGAAAAGAAGTAAAAAGGAGATTGTGGAAGAAAGAAAACTTGAGGACTACAGTGAAGCTAAAAGAGATATATTTATGTATAATATGCTATCCATAGAAGCATAATTGTCATCTCTTTTTTAGAATTAATATAGTTAGATAAAAGCCTTAGAGACATCTCAGGAAATTTAGGTAGCCTTAGAATCTACTTTTGAAGGTGATAAGCATGCTAAAAGAATCAAACTACAAAATTGGATATGTTTATTTGAAGATGCTAAAATGATGGAAGATGAATCTATGAGAATCTATATTGGGAGAATATCAGAGATTGTTATAGGAATTAAGTTTTGTTAGAGATCTAAAGATGAAGATGATATTATATGGAAGATTTTGAAAACTTTGACACCACCATTTAAATAGATAGTACAAATGATTGAGAAAGTAATACCTTGCACTGAGAATTTTACTAGAGAGACTTCACTTGGAAGATTGGAGGAAACCAAAGTGAGCTTAAAGAAATTTGGAGAATTTACTATAGTGGAAATGACTTTTAGGGAATCTAGTGTTCATTCTTCTTTGTCAAGAAGTGCAAGCACCAGTGGAGACTATGCTAGTAGTAGCAGATCTAGATCTAAGGAGGATAGAAGAATTGAAGAAGGAATTGCCCTATTTGTAAGAAGAGAACCGGATGGTAAGTGAATTTTTAAATATTGGACATGCAATGAATTTTTTCATTATGCTTCTAAGTGTCCTCAAAGCAAGAAAAAGTATAAGAAGAATTTCAAGCCTAGAAGACCTAGAGATTGTTTGTATGCAAATGAAGATGATGAGCCTCAAGAAAGAGTTTAGAGTGAAAGTGATGAAAAATTAGGATTTGTGGCTATAAAAGAAGAAAATCTTGAAAAATAAATTAGAGAAGAAAAATCCCTAGTTTATAAGTTGAAAATAAATTTGATTGGATTATAGATAGTAGATGTTCACATCATATGACTAGAGACATGAATAAATTTGTTAAGTTTAGTAATCATGATGGAGGAATTGTCAGAGTTGGTAACAATGCAACCTAACATATCAAGGGAATAGGATATATTACTCTTGATGGAAAGACTAATATTAATGATGTTTATTTTGTTGATGAATTAAAACATAACCTATTAAATATTGGATAGTTGGTTGATAAAGGTTATCAGTTGTAATTCACAAAGAAAACATGCATTATCAAGTGTAAGAAGTTTCCTTAGGGTAAAATCACCCAAGATAAAGGAACTCAAGCACAAGCACAAAATGGACCAACAAGGTATGATTAGAATAAAAATATAAAATTGTATTCATGTAATGTTATGTCCAAGAGGTTCTTCTATATAAAGGCCTCTAAGATGCATCTAGAATGTCTCTAGAATGAACTAGGAGATAAGCATGACAACTAAGCACATGTCCACTAGAAGTAGATTATCCTCCATTGTGCATGAATGTAAATGCATCAATGAGAGGATAAGTATGAGAAGGTGTATTTTGTGTAGAGATGTTGTAGACACCATTTGCTCAAATAAGATGCTAACTCATGTGTTGTAGACACCATGTGCTAAATTAGAGTTGCTTACTCCTATGTTATTAACATGACAACTCATATGAGTACACAAACTCCTAGGTGTCCAACCTAATAAATAGTAAAATAATGCATTTATCCTAAGTAAAGTGTAAATAATGATTATTTACACTAACAACCCCCTTTAATGCAACTTAGGAGAATGTACTTAAGCTCACAAAAGTTATGATAAAATGCATAATGGGTCCCAGCTACTAGGCCATGTTAGGTACCCATGTAGATGTTGGAAATAATCTAGACTAACAAGGTTATTGAGAGGGGAGGGGTGAATCAGTAACTCTAAAACTTTAATTCAATTCTGCATAATAATATTTTTACCATTCATCCATCTAATCTATTGTATGCATGAAAAGATAAGCATTTGTAACACATGAACACACAGATTTGGTGACCCAAAAACCTTCCAATTAGAAAGTAAAACTGGGGTGGGGATGATGCCCACAAAACTTCAATACTACAGTATAAAGTTGGTCGGTTAAGGCTTACAATGATCACTTCTGATGATCTACCCTATTAGGAGCAAGCAGGATTGCTAGATCCACCTTGTTAAAGGATTTACAAACATACAATGAAGTATGCACTTTGTTAAGAGATTTACAAAAGACTATCAAGTCTACCTTGTTAATGGATTTAGCAAATTGATTCACTTGTTAGGATGAAGTAGTGGATCTAGTTTACAACTGATTGTTGATAAGATCCTTTGTGCTCTAATCACCTGATGTGATGGATATATCTTTTCTATATCAATGTTGACCTTGCTGTATTCCTTTGTTCTTGCTAGTGATTCGCTTTCCCTCTTCTCAAATTATTACAACACAACACAACCAACGATATTCAACATCTCATCATTTCAAATGATATATACCATTCCAATATTTACACTGGCAAGGTCGGCCAAACACAAGTGAACAAGCATTACTGAGTTGGCTAGGTGGTAGAAAACTTGAGTTCCACAAACTGACTCGGTGACCTTTTGATACTTGGTATCCACTACAATACACTACGTCATCATGCACTCGGTAAGAGTAAAGGCATAGTCCATACTAATCATTATAAGTAGCTTGGAACTCGGTAGCCATTGGTGACTCGGCAAATATTGTGTCACTCGGTAAAAACTGAATCTATTGATAAGCTTCTTCACTTGGTAAACACTAATTCCTTTGTTTACCTTGGTCACTCGGTAAAAACTAAGTTCTTTTTTTACCTTGATCATTCGGTAAACACTAAGTTCTTTGTTTACCTTGATCACTCGATAAACACTAAGTACTTTATTTACCTTGATCACTTGGTAAACACTAAGTTCTTTGTTTACCTTGATCACTCGGTAAAGACTAAGTTCTTTGTTTACCTTGATCACTCCATAAACACTAAGTTCTTCTGATGACTCGGTGAGCACTGACTGCTTGGGGAATACTGTTCTGCTCGGTAACCACTAGCTGCTTGGAGAACACTGTTTTGCTCAATAACCACTGTTCTGCATGGTAAGCACTGTGAACTTGGTAAATACTGCTGAACTGCCCATATGCTCAGTTTTCAAAGGAATGCTTGGTATCAACTGTTTACCTACAAAATTTATAAGGTAATTGCTGAATGCTCGGTGTGAACTATAGACTAGGTGATGAGCTTGGTAAGCATTCAGAATCGAATAAGTGTTGTGACTAATGACAAATATAACATAATTCCAACAATCTCCCCCTTTGGCATTAGTGACAAAAACACTTATGAGCCAAAACTTATATACAATATCTGACACACTGACAACTGATTCTGCTGAATATACATGGCTTGCTTACATATGAATCCCTCATACAATATACACAAGGTATTTACATGAGCTATATGACTTTTATTTACAGTATCTTTTTGTCCATTTTGTACATTATTTTGTACATTTATCTCACCAATAACTTTTTCTGAGTATATCTTTCTCCCCCTTTTTGACAATAATGCCAAAGAATAAAAAAATAATAATGTATTTACATAGAAACACCAAAATGTGAGATAAACTTTGAATGTACCTAAAGAATGAGTTGTAGAGTCTTATCCCAATTCTCTTACAGGATTTTGCATGTGGATAGAGCTATTTGAACTTCTGCAGAGAGTTCAATCACATGGTCTGCAACAGAGAAATTGTTGTCATGGATCAATGCTTTTGAATGTGCAATGTGCTTTTGCATTGTGTCCATGATGAGAAGGATCATATTCTGAATATCTAACAATGTAGATCAGTTCCTTAACTCTTCTCTTAGTAATTTTGCTTGCTTTTCTAACAAAAATTTGATCCTGAGGTGACGAGACGAGGTTGAACTGGGGTCAAGCTTTAGGTGTTGTGCGCTTGCCTTCAGATCCTCATCTATCTTATTCAATTTCTCTCTTATCCTTAGTATACTCGGTAACATCAAAGAGCTTAACAAAAAGAGATGTTACATTATTAAAAGAATTTTCAATATTGATCAAAACTGTAGTTAATTCAACCTATTTTATTGCTATATGCTGAGCAATGTGCTCAAGCACCTTCTTATCAAACTTCTTTTCTACCTTCTCTATCAAATTTTCTTGACCGGATGTATCCTCATTGAATTTATTGACTGCCTCTTCTAATTGTAGCAAAATGTGTTGAGAAGTATCAACATCAACACCTATAGCCTCTGTAATTATATTTTTCGCTTCATCAATAATTTTAAACTCTCTATCTCTCTCATTCCTTAGTTGTTTCTACTTTGCCTTTAGTTCTATGCGCTGACTGAGCAGTCTTAGTTCATCAAATAAAGTATTATCCATATGTATCTTTGGAATGACAATTTTAGTATCCAAGTCTACATCCTCATCAATTGTCTTGCCTGTAAGTAGAAGTTTTAATGGAGTCTTTGGTTTTTCTACTGTACTAACATCTTTGTCTTTGAAAATAGAGACAATGGTTGATGAGGTTGGACTGGTTGTCAAAATTGGAATAGGACCAACTAAAGGAAGACTGAGAGAAGGGCTAATTGTATCCAAAATTGATATACTTCCCAAAATTGATGTGCATACCAGAATATTTACAATTGAAGAGCTTACTGGTTCAAAAATTGGTGCTAATGTAGCCGAAGTTGACAAAATTGGAGAGCAAACTAGAAAACTTATTGTACATACTGCAGGAGGAATAGATACTTCTGATGTGGTGACTACTACAATGGATGACTCGATAATGGAAGAAGTTTCCTACAGCTCGGTAGATGAAGTGGAGGTATGCAGCTTGGTAGATGAAGTGGTAGACACTTCCATTGATGATACCTGGAGCTGAGATGTGGCAGGTGCAGATGATATATCTGATGTAGATGTGACCAAACCTACTGAAGCTGACTCCAACCTTGATGATATAACAGTTTTAGGTGGAGAGTGAGGAAGGGATGCAATAACTGCTGCTACAATTTTCACCGGATCATCTTCCTCCTTATCTGCCTCTTCAGCTTCTTCCTCCTTGTCTTCTTCCTCTTTATCTTCCATCAGTGCATGAAGCTCTCCTAGTGAGACTGTGACGGATGGAGTGCTATCAAGGTTATCATCACTATTGCTATCATCATCTTTGATTTCTACTGAGTCTATACTGGGATTATGTAGATGATAGATGTTTTTCCACATGTTTGTAGCATCATTTACAACATGTTCAATGTCTTTAATCAAAATCAAAGAAGTGTGGAATCTGATCATTATTTTACCTTCATGGTTTTTCATTTCAGCTTTTACTTCTGCTCCAGTGAGACTTGGTCAGAGATTCTTCAGAGATTGCTCATAAATATCTTTTACCATTTGGGTGGCTAACTCCCATCTTAGTTGCAATCTCTCCAGTAGTTCTTTTGAGATTTGAGAGGCAATCTGGTCTGGGGAGTATTTCCATTTACCCATCTTGCTGAGTACCAGTTCCTAAATCTGCATTTTCTCAGGATCAGTTCTAGTTTCAAATTTCAATGCTTTGAAATTTGTGATGTCAGCTCCTTCCTCCAATTGTTTGAGCCTTTTCTCAAACGTGGGTGCAGGCCTAACTAGTATTGGTTCCTACTTACCTTTCTTGGTTCTTCTGGTAAACACTGCAGTAGGCTTCTTCTTAGGTTTGGTGATGATTACCTTGCCTGTCTTCTTCAGCTGTTCCTCTACAGATTCTTCTTCTCCTTCTTCTTCTCCTTCTTCTTCTTCTTCACCTTCTTCATCTTCTCCTTTTCCTTCGGTGAGCATAAGAGGACCGGTAGAAGTTTTCAATTTGGCTATTTTCCTCTTTCCCTTACTTATGGCTTGTGGTAGCTTGATTTCAAGCTCAATTCTGGCCTTAGCTTCATCATAGGTTCCAAAAATTTGTTGCCTAGGGTCTACTGGCTCATTTACCAATGCTTCTATAATATCTCTAGCTTCATCAATATTTACCTCATAAGGAAGAGGTTTTACCCATGCAACTCAGGGTCTGACTGCCTGAATGTATACCTTGTCATAGTCAACCATGAAGCACACATCATCTATGTAGTCCTCAACAAGCTTGGGAGGAATTCTGAATTTATTATTCATTCTCTCTTTGAAGTCTTCAAAATAATTATCCATAATACTATCAAAATTTTCACCCATCTCTGCTACAAACTCATTTATTTGATACAAAACTGGAATATCTTTCCTCCATACAATTGTACCTTTTGAAGGGAAAAACTTTTGTACATAGAAAAATAGACAAACTAACAAAGAACCAAATTTACAAGAGTTGGTTTTTGAGGTCCTTATATTGTCCATGTTTTTATTAAGTTGTTTTAGTAGCACATCTGCTAGGTCAAACTCCATTTTTTCTTCACAACCTTATAGGCTAAATCTACAACCTCACAGGGCACGCTATTTAATCTGCTAGAACTATACATCTTATATGCAATTAAATAAATTTTGAATCTTAGCTCTATATCAGATACATTGTTAGGTTTTAATACTCTTCCATCCCATTCAGCTAGGGTTAACTTCTGAAGTTCATCTCGACTTAGGGTTTTGGTAGTTTTTGATTTGCTTAACATTGGCAAACCTGTGATCTTATGAATCATTTTCCTCGTTATCAGGATGGGTTGTTCTAACCACAATTAACCATTATGCACATAGCTTAAAATGTATCTTATCCATTTCATTTGAAATTTCCTTGGTAGGTGCGGGATATGGGTCAAACCTTTGGTTTCCAGATGTTTGAATTTGGGTTTGAGGGTTCCATCCACACACAACTCGGTTAGGGCATTATCCATATCTAATGTCTCTATCTCTTGAACAGTGCATTTGAAATGAGTAGGAATGTCATTTATAAGTAGTACCTTTGGTGGAATTTTTGATTGGGCTCCATGTGGGTCAAGCGATTCAACTATGGTGGGAATGAGCTTGAAACTAGGTGCTTTCCATTCTACTCCCTTCACAAGCATTTCAAAACCTCTCTTTGCCTTGCTGCTGCTGGTGCTTGTGGATGCCATTGTTGCTCAGTGAGTGAATAATTTCATTAAACAAATTCTTCGCTGGAAAATTGCTTCAAATTGCTTGAACTCACTTTTGCACTCTTGGAACCTTCTTTGCTCTGTATATTCTAAATTCGCGATGAAAAATGAGATCAAATTTTGCCTTTTTGATGAAATTTTTTCCATTAATGCTCAGGTACGAAGGTAGCTGAGATGACCTAGGGTTTTTCAAATAGTCACCAACTTACTCGGTAAACCTTACAACTCGGTGAACAAACAAAACCTTTCACATTACCGACCTAGCTCGGTTAAGTCTGAAACCAACCTTGCTCGGTGGATGCACCATAGTGAACTATGTCTTGTATCTAAAATACTGATTTTTCATTTGCATTTCTACATTTTGGAACTACTTTAGGGTATTGCTTGAAGGTGTAGTCCTTGGTCCTTCTTGATGAGTCTAACTAGAAATGGTGGAGTCACCCATTTCTTGAGTGACATTACCATCATTTGAACTTTCTGGCTCAGTAGACTTAGGAATCCACTGTTGTCTCATCTATTTTTGAATGTTGTTAGCTTTGGCTTTCTTTTCATCTTCAACTCTTCCTATGTTCATGCAATTTTTGGATATATGACAAAGTTTAGTACATGTATAACATCTTATAGTAGTATCTTTCTTCCTTAGGTGATGCCTTGTATAGTTTATTCCAATGTGTCCATATTCTCCACAATAGTGACATCTACACCAAGTATTGTAGTCCCAACCAAATAATGCATTGACAATTTTTTCTACTAGATTGAATGATTTAGATCTACATTCAGATGCCTTGTGACCTTGTTTTTTGCATTTGTGACATTTGCCTTCAAACTTTGGTTTTTCTTTGCATTCATTTGCTTTGTGACCATGCTGATTGCAATTGTAGCATTTACCATTGAATTTTCTTTTACCATTGCTCCAACATCTATTAGATGTATGACCTAACTTATCACAGTGATTGCAAGTAGGTCTTTGATTCTTTTGAGTACCCTATTTGGAAGATTCACCTTCTTCATTGTATCCAAGGCCTGCTTTACCTTTTTGTCTACGAAAATTTTGCTCATTTTGCAAATTCAATTGATCCATATCTGCTTGCGATTTTATCATCCTTTCATTGACTTGTTTTTTAACATTTAAGTCATTTTTCAAACTTTCATTGATTTGTCTTTCAGATCTCAGATCACTTTGTAAGCTTGCATTGATTTGTCTTTCAGTGATTAAATCATTTCTCAAATTTTCATTCTTAGATCTTAGATTCATAATTTCTTCATTTGCATTAGATAGTTGTCCTATAAGATCTTACTTCTTCTGGCAGAGAACCATTCTTTGCTAGGAGTTCCTTGATTGCTTCATTAGCTTCATTTGAACTGTTTGATGGTAAAAGGTATTCAATCCTTTCTTCAATTTACTGATGATCATTCATTTGTCTTGCAAGTTGCTTCCTTCTTTTTAGAGATTGAGAAAGATGCTCCTTTGCTTCTTTGAGTTGAGTCATGGCTATTTCTAGATCTAGCTTTTCATTCTCAATAGATTTGTCAAGTCTGAATATCTCCATTGTCCTTGATCTTTTCTCAAGATGTCAAACTTTTATCTTGAGAACCACAATGCTCTGATACCAATTGTTTACTTGCAAAATTTATAAGGTAATCGCTGAATGCTTGGTGTGAACTGTAGACTAGTCGATGAGCTCAGTAAGCATTTAGAATCGAATAAGTGTTGTGACTAATGAAAAATATATCATAATTCCAATAGTAGAAAGGTAATAAAATGCAAGAAATTTCTTTGCAAATAGAGAAAGAGGGAAAAGCTCATGGGAAAAACCCTCCTCCAAAAAGAGAGATATATACAATAAGAAAGATACATGAATGGATGGAGTAATAAAGACCCCTCATTATGACATACATCATGCATACACAATAGAGAATCCCTCGATGAAATCACCCCATTAGTGAAGGATCTCTAGATGATAAGTGCTTGAAGACAAAAGAGAATCCAATGCCTACAAAAAACATTTCTTCCTTTAGGAAGAAGATACACCAAGTATAGGTGCAAGTATGCTTCCCACTGTGGATAGGAAGATGGAAGAGGGATTCATATGTTGTATGTTGTGGATGTTGTCTTTGAAGTATGCTTATATGTCAACAAGTCCTTGATGAATGTAGATGCCATGAAACAATCTAGTGAATGCTCAATAAAAGGTGGCAAACAAGGTAACATGTCCATGGATGAGCCCAAATCAACCGCTGAATATGATGGAGCATCCTTATAGGAAGATGAAGGAAGATAAGCAATGTTGTCTCCCCTCAATGATGGATGCACACCCATGATAGAAGCTCCTTGATGACTAAAGAAGCTACACCATGAAAGAAAAATGATGATCCTCCTTGTAGGAAGAAATGGTGCCATAGGTGTAGTAGAGAACACTCCCCAACTGATAGGAAGAATCCTCAAAAAATATGATGTTTGAGGAAACTAGAATACAATCTCCAAAGACTGATATGACTCCTCATAAGTGAAAGAGTCCTTCTCCATCTACTGTAAGGAAATGTCCACAATGATGTCAGAATGATCAAGTGGTTTAGGGTCAGAGTATGTACTTGCAACGAGTGAAGTCTCCTCAACAAAGAGAAGACAAATGTCATTGATGATGTCTCACACATCTTCAATGTGAGACTCCACAAACAACCCTACAATGTATAGAAGGAATTCATCCCATGTAGCCAAAGTAGGAAGACATGGTAAATCTTGTTGCACTGAATTAGGAGCATTTGTGGCTGGAAGTAGATAAGTAGAAGCAACAGGAGCATCAAGAGGTGGGATCTCAACTAGAGTTAGAGGTACCATAATTGGAGTGGCTAGTGGTAGAATGTCCTCTAGAAATGGAGGGACTCATGGATCTCCATATGCTTCCCAAAGAGCCATCCAAATGTCATGAGGAAAACTTGCCATACTAAGAGGATAAAAATATTCCTTACTCATACTATTATACAAAAAGTGAAGAAGATGAGAAAGATGTTTGCAATTAGGATTAGGTGGCAATATCTTCAAATAGAGATAAGGAAACACTTCCTAATGTTCTCTTAGATGATCAAGCATCAAAGCACTCCATTTGTGATTGTTCCTCTTAGTCAACTTTGGTCTAAGAACAAATTGACATGTGTGACAAGACTCCATGAGATCAATAAATTTAGGCACCCCCCCAAATAGCAAGAGAGAATTCAAGACCCCCCCAATGTATGATTTAGGCACTTTAGAGCCACTTTCCAATTTAGGGCCTATTTTTGAAAGTAGTATTTCTGTCCATAGAAGCTTATAATCTGATTGCAGATCTAAAAAGTAGACAAAAAAATTCATTTTCAAAAAAATAGAACCTGATTATGTGTCCAAATAAGCCCATACCAAGAATTTGAAGTGGCCAAAATTGGGATTTGTGAGTTGCAGAAAAATTTAAAAACAAAGATCTCAAACCACTTGCACTAATGTGTAGATCATGAAATTCTACCCCAAAATTTTAAAAAAAATGCTCAAAAAAAGGAGTCTGTATAAGGAGATATCGTTGTTTGAAAATACCTATGTCATTATTTTTCCTGAATCGCCATTGTCACACCTCCAAAAATCAAATGGTTCTAGATTTGGCTTCAGATATCTAATTTGGATGAAACAAAATATGATTTTGGGAGTTTTTTGACCTTTTGAATATGATGCCAATATCTAATTAGCACCAGCAAGAT
This sequence comes from Cupressus sempervirens, assembly GCA_028749045.1. NCBI lineage: Eukaryota > Viridiplantae > Streptophyta > Pinopsida > Cupressales > Cupressaceae > Cupressus > Cupressus sempervirens. The sequence goes on from CM053784.1 coordinate 530,434,182, forward strand.
CTAATATTTGCCTAGAAAAATTCTCTCCTACTGGCTTGATGGCCAATTTTTTTCTTCAGAAAATAATGCAAATACAAAAAAATAAGCAAAGATGTAAATGATAAAATATGAAAATCTAGAATTTAAATGCACAGATCTAATGAGATCATATTGATTTTGCAAATTAGGCCTTCGGGTTCCAGTTTGCAAAATTTTTTGCTTCAAATTTGAATATGCCCTAGGGTAGGCAAATTTATAGTCAAAATTCATCGAATCAATGCTCTTAATGTATTTGTGAGTTCCACTTTGGCTCTAAATGCTCCCAATAGCTATGGATACTTTGGATTTAGATCGAGGTCCTCCAAGAGGTGAAGCAAGAAGATGGTCTCCAATGGCTATGTGAAGAGAAATTCTCTCAACTCTGATACCGTGTAAGAATTTTCCTTAGGGAAAAATCACCCAAGATCAAGGAACTCAAGAATAAGCACATAATGGACCAACAAGGCATGATCAGAATAATAATATGAAATTGTATTCATGTAACATTATGCCTAATAGGTGCTTGTATATAAAGGCCTCTAAGATGCATCTAGAATTTCTATAAAATGAACCAGGAGATAAGCATGACAACTAAGCACACATCCACCAGAAGTGGATTATACCCCATTGTGCATGAATGTACATGCATCAATGAGATGATAAGTATGACAAGGTGTATCTCATCTAGAGATGTTGTAGACACCATGTGCTTAAATAAGATGCTAACTCATGTGTTATAGACACTATGTGCGAAATTAGAGTTTCTTACTCCTATGTTGTCAATATGACAACTCATATGAGTATGCAAACTCCTAGGTGCCTACCCTAATAAATAATAAAATAATTCATTTATCCTAAGTAAACTTAAGTAAAGTGTAAATAATAATTATTTGCACTAACATCAAGGATAAATATGGTAATTTGATTGGAATTGGTACAAGATCTAGAGGTAATGTGTTTCAATTGAACCTTACAGAGATGACTTGTTTGGTTGAAAATGTGGATAAAAATTTGTTATGGCATAGAATAATTTGTCATATAAATTTTATAACATTATGGAGGCTAGTAGTACATTTTCTATTAGAGATCTACCTAGAATTGTTAAACCTACTAACATTATTTGCAAAGAATGTGTTATGGATAAATAGAAGAAAGTCTCTTTTCCTAGCAAGACATTCACTACCACAAAAATTAGAGATTTTTCATACATATTTGAGTGGTCCTACTAGAATAGGAGGATTCTATGGTGCAAGGTACTTTATGATTTTTGTTGATGATTTCATTAGAATGATGTGGGTAGCATTGCTTAAAGAAAAGTTTGAGGCATTTGAAAATTTTAAGTTGTTTAAGAATAGATTTGAGAATGAATTTGGTGTAAAGATAAAATGTTTGAGATCAGATAGAGGTGAAGATTTTACTTCAAAAGAGTTTAACATCTTTTGTAAAGAGCATGGTATTAAGAGACAACTATAAATACCTAAGGCTCCTAAGAAAAATGGGACTGTTGAAACAAGAAATATGTCTTTAATAGAATCAACAAGAGCTATGTTATTTGAGAATGGTTTACCCAAGAAATTTTGAGGAGAAGCAATCAAAACAACAATATACATCATGAATAGAGTGTAGATCAGAAAAGGTACAAACATGACTCCTTATGAATCATGATTTGGTCATCACCTTCAGTAAAATATTTCAAAATTTTTGGAAGTAATTGTTACATAAAGAGAAATGATGATATTCATAAGTTTTATGCAAGACATTATGAAGATATGTTCCTTGGTTATTCATTAAAAAGAAAAACTTATAGATGTTTTAATCAAAGAACTAAGACTATTTTTGAGTGTACAAATGTGAAAGTGGATGAAAATTTTCTTTGAGACTAATGAAAGTGTACAAATGTGAAAGTGAGAATGTTGGATTATATTTCTAATGAAGAAGAAGATAATCCTAAATCTATTAATAATTTTCTTTGAGACTAACAATGACTTACATAATGATGTTCAAATTGTTGAACAAAGAAATGAACAAAGAAATGAACAAAGATTTGAACCTAGAGAAGAAGTAAGAATTGAAACAACAACACCTAAACTGAACAAGAATTTGACAAATAACATATTGGTGTTAAAAAGTATTTACTATTTACAATATACTCAATTTTATTTAGGTTAATGCATTTTCATATTAGTTTTTATGTAGACACCTAGGAGTTAGCATATTCATATGAGTTGTCATGTAGATAAAACAATAGTTTGTACTCCAATTGAACACATGTTGTCTACTACATCTCTTTATGAGATACACCTTTCTATTCTTATCCTCTCATTGTTGCACGTACATTCATGCACAATGGAGGATAATCCACTCTTGGTGGACATGTGCATAGTTGGTATGAATATCTCTTTGCATGACTCCTAGTCATCTTGATTACCTTTATATATAAGAAACTTCTATAGTGTATTCATCCATTTATCTGATTAATCCATTCTCATTTGACCATATCTTGTCTCTCTTGTGCTATCTCTTGAGCTTCTAGATCTTGGCATTTCATTCTTGGCTTAGGAAAATTCTTGCATGGTATTAGAGCTATACCAAACTCTTACATGGTATCAGAGCCATAGGAGTTCCATTACATAGCTATTGGAGAGTTATTTTTTGTAGGTCAAGATTGGAGCTTAATAGTGCAAATTAGATGTTGGCATTACATTTAGAAGGTCAAAAAACCCCTAAATAACCTTTTGTTTCATCAAAATTGGACATCTAAGGTGAAGTATAGAGTCATTTGATTTTTAGAGGTACGATGATGGAAATTAAAGAAAAATAATTACAATGGTGATTTTTAAACAACAATATCTCCCTCATACAGACTCATTTTTTTGAGATTTTTTTTTTCTTTTGGGGTAGAATTTCATGATCTATACATTACTACAGGTTGTTTGCAATCACCATTCCTGATTTTTTTTGAAAATTACAAATCCCAATTTTTTCAACTTCAAAAGCTTCATTTGGGCTCATATAGACACATATTCAGGTGCTATTTTTTTGAAAGTACATAATTTTTTGTTTACTTTCTAGATCTAGTATCAGTTTGAAGTAATTTTGAGTAGACATATTACTTTTAACATTTAGTCATTTTTGGCCTATTTTGGCACTTGTAATTAATTAGATCCTTGAGAGATCTTATGTCTTATCTTGTTGAGTCATATATAGCTTCATATTTGTTGTTGTAACCATCAAAATTAGAAGTCCACTTTGGTTTATTTTGACAAGAGAAAATTGTACATGCACTAAGTATAAAGCATCAAAATCATCCATTTTGGTGGAGGGGGGGGGGGGGGGGGGGTTCTTTGATTGAGTGATTTGGGGGTGTGTCTTGAGTGTTTGCACTTCTCTTTCTCTTGATTTTTGCATCATGGGTTCTCCTAGGTTTCTACTTTTAACTCCACATAATTATGCTACATGGAATATTAGAGTGTGGAGTATAATAATGGAAACAGGTTTAATTGATTATGTTGATGAAACCATGGTTGTACCATCTGATCCTAATAAACTAAATGAATGTAATCATAACAATAGGGTTACTTGGTCTATCGTCCTCTTCTTATCTCTTATGGGGGGATCTTTTCCTCACATGAGGTCTTCTTCTCTCTCATTTCATTTTATTGTACTTATCTCTCTTTTTTGGATGGGTGGTTTTCCCATGTGGTTTTCCCTCTATCTCCACTTTATGAGAGATTGCATTGCATCTATCTTTTGCACTTGCATACTTTTTTACACCAATAGAACTATCTTGATAATCATATTATTGGAAGCAAAGAAAAAGGAGTTAGAGTACATGAATAATTGTGCTTGATTTCTCAAGTTGAACCAAAGAGTGTAGATAAGGCATGCAAGGATGATCATTGGATTCAAACAATGAAGGAAGAACTAGATTAGATTGTGAAGAATGAGACATGGAAATTGGTTCCTAGACCGAAAGACAAGAATGTTATATAAACTAAATGGCTTTTCATAAATAAGATGAATGAACAAGGTGAGGTTGTGAGGAATAAAGAAAGGTTGGTATGCAAAGGATACTCACAACAAGAAGGCTTATATTATATGGAAATATTTTTCCCTATTGCCAAACTTGAAGTAGTAAAAATGTTCTTGTCTTATGCAACAAGTAAGAAGTTTAAAGTGTATTAGATGGATGTAAAATCAACATGTCTGAATGGAGAACTTGAAGGAGAAGTTTACATTGAGAAGCTTGAAGGTTTTCCTTTGACAGAAGAAAAAGATATGGTATGTAGATTAAAGAAACCATGCATGGTCTAAAGCAAGCACCTAGAACCTGGTATGCAAGATTGGACAAATATTTGGCAAAATTGAGATTTTCTAATGGTACCATAGATAGTAATTTTTATTTGAAAGAAATTGAGAATGAAATTTTGATTATTATAATATTTGTGGATGACATAATCTTTGGAGATAATGATGAAGAAAGTGATAAATTTGATGATGAAATGAAGAATGAATTTGAGATGAGTATGATTGGCAAGATGACTTTTTTTTGGGTCTATAGATTGTACATAATAGTGATGGTATTTTCTTATCACAAGCTAAGTATTTGAAAGACTTGTTGAAAATATTTAGCTTGGAAAGTTTTAAGCCCATTGGTACACCTATGATAACTAGTCACAAGTTATCTAGCAAAGATAAGACACCTATAGTTGAGAAAAATAAGTATAGATCTATGATTGTAGGTTTATAATATTTGACTCATAATAGGCTCGATATAAAAAATGTTGTTGGTATAATGCCCCACTTGGATATCCTTGGAACAAGGATGAAAAACAAGCCAAGATAATTTATTTTTTAACAAGTATGAGTGCACATGACAACATCATACTCAGATCACATAGATCACAATGGAAGACTTAACCACCATCCCAACAACAATGAATCTCCAAATGCCACTACCCAAACTAACACACACACAACATAAAATAAAAACCCAAAATGACAATAGCACAAAGAATCTAAGATATTTCAAGGCATGGAAAATTAAGAAAAGCCAAAGGGCACTAGAATCACCAAAAATTGATCCTCAAAAACTAGCAGAGATGGCCCCTATTTTTTATACAAGGACCACAGTCTAACTAATTTTTGTGAAAAGATGTGCAACATGCCACATGAGGAAGTACATTTTGTGTAAGGATGTACACCAAATGGAGTGAGGAAGTGATTGGCCAAACAACCAAGACACCCAAAATTGGTGTTAGGTTTCACATGAGAAAGTGCCAAAGGCCATGTGAGGAAACCCAACACACCATGTGAGATCTTGCATTCTTGTGTGAGAAAGTACAATTTTGCATGAGATCCCAAGATAGAAAGCCAGAAAACAAAAAAGTAAAAAGATAAGGAATGAAGTTCCTCCACACCAGGGAGTTCTAGATCCACATTTCGAGGCATAAACACTCAAACACAATACTAAAAGATGGAAACAACATCTAACTATCTAAAAAGTAGTGAAGGGAAAGCACAAAAAGAATTACAATGTACTAAAACAACATCACAATAAACAAAAATAACATCACAATGAAAACTACAACCAAACTAAGTACACAATTCCTCCCAACCATAATAGCATCATAAGATCATCGTGGGCCCTAGCCATCCCCATGTGTAACATCCCAAGCTACCAATTAGATCATTAGTACTATCATATATGGACATGACTACTAAAACATGCTACAACATAAGTATAAGGAAATCTAACATGCTAGAAGTAAAGCATAAGATAATCCTACAAATACGAATAACATCATCTATCATATGCTAATCATCATAATAAGAAAATGCAAGAATAAATAAAACCATCTAAACATGATATACAAGAACTCCAATGAAAACATAAATCACAAGAAAGCATACTTTAGAACCTAAAGTACTAAGTGAAAACATCCAACAACGGTCACACTAGAATAAGAGAATATCTCTATACACAGGTCCCTAGTAGTAGTATAAGTAGACACATCTCCCAACCATGTAGAACATATAGGTCCACTCCCATTGTGCTGATGGAGATAATGATCCAACCACAAGAAAATACAAAGGAAACATCCATGACTAACACACACGCCAGGTAGTATGATGACTGAAACTAAGACATAGACAATGCATAAACTACAGGCCTTGATCAAAGACTCAAAGGGATACCAAGTAGGGGCTGAAATTATGGATAGTCACTTGGAATCAACAAGCCCAAGCTCAAATCATGCATATTCAACTCCTTGATGGAAGGGTCTACCACTATGTCCTCAAACTTAATTGGGTGCTCACACATTTTATTATCTTAAGTTTTATTACCACCCAATATGTTCTTTAGTTATCACTTAATTAAAGCTCCCTTTGCCAACCTATGGCACCATGATCACCAAGATATAAGATAGAAGCCCCCTCCATATGCTACCATACCCTACCCATGCTCATCCAACAATGACTGCATGTAAGTGTACAAATTCCCAATCCAACCCAAATGATCATAACTTTTGGAAGTACCATAGAAGATCAAGCCTCGCAAGTCATCTGACAAATGTATGCACATAAATTCATGTGTGCTACACCACCATCACGAAGGTCATAACATAAGGATGAGATGAGAACACAAGTAGAATCACTCAACCAAAAATAGAGTAGAGAGGACAGATATGGCATGCATCCCAATGCAACAAAAAAGTACAATAGAGGTCCAATCGACATCCAAATGGATAATCTAGGTCCTTGACCAAACTCATGCCAAGAAAACTTAAGAAAATATGGCATGCAAAATGAAGTAAAAACTCTAAAAATTGGAAAACTTTAAAATTAAAACCCATTTGAGCTCTGGGTACAAAAAACCCAAAAATCCAATAATATTTTTGTTCAGACACCGTATGCAGAAATGACCAACATAATGATGCGAAACCCCAAACTCCCATCCCAAAAATAGGGAAAATATATATACCCAACCAACTGGGTAGAATAAAAAAATAGAAATGAAGGGGAATACTAGTTCTTAGCATCCTAACAAATTCCTAACAAATTGCTACCAAAAATAGAAGCTAAAACAAAGTAGAAACAAGAAAACTGGAAAGTCTTACTTGATAAAAAAAGGGCAGAAATCAAAATCAGCTCAATAAAATAAACTGCTTGTTGAATTCACTAGAAATCATGAAAAAGTAAGGTTTACCTAAGCTACATCCAACGAGACCGATCTCGCAAAAATCCCATGCTGACAACTCCCAGAACAAGTAGAAAACTAATCCTTTAGGAAGAGGATTTCATAAAAGCTCTCCAATTTTCTAATTTTCAAAATAGAAAAATTGAGGAATTAAATTCCTCTTTCCAAACTTATTCACTTTTCAAGTGAATACTCAATTAGGGAAAATAGTTTGTTAGACTAGCTAGACTCCAAATCAACCCAAATGAAAATAGGTTATTCCTTGTAACAAAAATTCACCTAGGGAAAAGCTGCCAAAATTTAAATTCAATAAGTTTTAAAGCCCAAAAATCCAAAATCACAAAAAATCACTTAACAACTTTCACGAAAATGCGAACCTCTGAATGCACAAACATGCTTATTGGTCTAATCATATAATGTAGATGATTTTGGATTTAATAATCACCAAAAGGTTTAATTTAAATAACTAAAATAAGAATACATTGACCATACAAGGACAACATTGGTAAAATGTGAATAGCTGAATCACTAACTCCATGTGCCATTGCCAAGGATATAATTCCTGCACACTAAAACACATGATCAAGTGTAATTGCATGTTATATCATAGCCAAAGTAATAATACATTAAAATACCTAATTAATCCATTTACATCACTCACATTCACATAAAGCATAAAGAGACAAGAATGAAGTAAATCACCATAGCACACAATCCATCACATAACATAATTAGAAAATATGTCCAAATACCAGATAATTAGATATCATCATAGATCTACTATCATCTCAAAATGACATCAACATGCAAATATGATAAATTGAACAACATAGAAGTATAACATCTATGATACTAAATCAAAGTATAACATTCAACCCTAAAATCATCTCAAAGTACATATAATAAGAGTATCAATATCTCTCAAATAAAAAATCAACAAGGGTATAAAATGAAAACACAAGAGGCAATATAGTTGGGATAGTAGAAATATTTTAAGATGATCCTAGAGAAGCACATTATACAATAGTAAAGATAATATTTAGATATCTGAAGGGCACACCTGATTTTGGATTATGGTATGATAGATCAAGTGATTTTACTTTGTGTGCATATTTTGATGCAGATTGGGTAGGCAATATGGATGATAGAAAGAGAAAAACTAGTGGAACTTTTTTTCTTGGAGGAAGATTGGTTTCTTGGCTGAGAAAGAAACATGATTGTATTTCACAAAGTATAATACAAGCAAAGTATGTAATAAAAATAAAAAATTGTAATCAAAGCATGTGGATGAAGTAGATGCTAGAGGAAATTAGGATAGAATTATCAAAGCCTATTATCATACATTATTATAACACAAGTGCAATGAGTATTTATAACAATTTTGTGTTGCATTCTAAGACTACACATATATCTGTTAAGTATCATGTTTTGAGAGAGAAAGTTGCAGAGCAGGAGATCAGATTGGAGTATGTAAGTATAAAGGAGAAGATTGTAGATATCCTTATAGATCCTTTTCATAAAGATGCATTTGAGTATTTTTGAGGCATGCTTGGGGTTATGGTTGTGCCTAATTTTGAGTACATGGTGTAGAAAGTGTGTCAGTCCAGTTGTATAGAGCACTATTGTCTATTTGGATTGAATATTGATGCTTCTTGTATGGGGGAGTATCTATGATGAGAAGAGTCATCAAGGACTCTTGGTAGTTGGTATTGAAAAATGTGTTTGGGAATTTGAGCTGGTTGAAGACCTTGAGCAGATGATTGACATAATGTAGCCTTTGTCATTGATGTCAATGGGGGAGATGATCACATGAAAAACAACTTATGTTAGTATATGGGAGATGTATGTATGAGAAAGATATGTAAGGATGGGCAAAAATTGTTGTTCATATATTTTGATGTCAATGGGGAGAAACATTGAGTGATATCAATAGGGGAGAAGTTTACTGTGTTGGCTTGTATTTTCACCATGTTAAAATTTTGAGAATTGATTATGAAAATCCATTTTAAAATTGTGCAATTAGGGTTTGCATTTTTCATGTTGTAGATATTTTCCTAGAAAAACCTTAGTTTCATGTCTATTTTCATTTTTCATATCTTAACCCTTCTTTTTTTAAATGACTATGCTAAAGGTCTCACACTTTTAAAAGGAATTTAAAATTTTAAGTTGTGATTACACGGCCAAGACTTATCTCTACATCTCCACCTTGATAAGTTTTTAACATTTTTAGGCACGATGATGCAACTCAGTCAACTTCTTAGTTTTAATAGAGTCTCTATGGTCTATTGATTAATGGTGAGCTCAAGTAGTAAAGCCATGATGTGGTTAAGGAAATAATTTTCCCAACTTCGCAGTGGTTAAGCATGAAGACAAAGTTTTAACTGGCGATGATGTGAAAGGAATCCACACTCCATCTACACCATCATGAAAAAGTATGAATAAGACACATTGAAGAATATGATAATGGCATGATATGTTACAACATATAGGATTAAGTAGTGAAGTGGAGACTGATGCTAGAGAAATTATTCACAACTTTGCTATTTAAAAGCCTAATAGTTAGTGTTTTGGAGTGACCTAGAGACCAACTTTGTCATGTAGTCACAAGGCTAAATATTGTAGTTTGATAGATAGTCATGAACTGGTGAAACAATCGATGTTATAAATGTGACACTTGATCACTCAGTCATGGAGTTAAAGCTATAAAATAAAATAGAAGCCACAAATTGGCAAAATAGTTAAGAGCTTATAAGGGTTTGGTCACCTCTTAGTCACACGATTAAAATTGTAAAGTGAAATAGACGTGGTAAAGCAACAATCTCTCAGACTTAAAGTATCACATACAACCACAAGATAAAGATGCTACTATTATCATTAAGTAGTGAACATGAGACTAATGGTGTTCGTGGTTTCACAACATAAGAAATATAGCTAATGCAAATGGGGGAGACCCTACAACATGGTTAAAAGGTTAAGAGCTTATGGGTATCACTTAGTCATGCAATTAAGATTACAAAGAAAGAGGGAAGCCACAAAGAAGCAACAAGGTGATGTTAGAAGTGTTCACTCTATCCCATGGTTTAAAGGCTAACTGTGAAGACATACTGCAGAGTGAAGATTTGGGGTTTCATGTGGTCTCAGGAAGGGCAAGAGAATTGAAAAGCAAGCCTCAAAACACCATGAACAACTCATAGTGTTAAGCATTTGAATGGTTACTACATAAAGAATTAAAGAGGTAAAGTGATTGTTGTGATCTCATAATTGCTAAAATGTGAATTACTATCTAAATAGGGTAAAAAGGATTTAAACACTAGAATTACGAGTGCCATAAAGTATGAATGTGATAGGTTTTTGAATTTTTGAATTTTTTCATGCATGCTTCCTTAAAGATGTCATCAATGTCATTCCCATACTCAAAAGCTATTACAAGGGTGATGTAACAAATTTCATTTACAACATTCACAAAGTTTAGAGCCAAGAAGAGATTTGTGCACAAAATTGTTCAAAAGGTTGAATTTCAAAGCAGTGTTTGAAGATCTTGAATTTAGGAAGAATGACACAAGAAGAAGGAAAATTGATTGCACAAGTGAATATCAAAGAAGTTGCTCAGTGCACTGAGCAAGGAAAGATAAAGATAGCTAGTTTTGATTAAGTAAAAATAGGTTTTAAAGGACCCAAAACCTTTTACAAAAAACTAAAAGTCTAGAGAGAAATGAGAGAAGTAAACATCAAAGAAAAGTAGCATAGGACAACATGAGACATACCTCCAAAAAGAACAACCATGAGGTCACCTGAGACAAAGTTGGAAAAGACAACAAAATAATAGTAAAAGAACAACAACCGACTAGCTAAGAAGTCTTTATCAGGTCAATAGCCCGATTTTCCAAAATATGCATATTTTTAGCAATGACCTTCACCTCATCCTTTTTATTCATATCCTCATTCTTCCTAAAATGAGCTTGGGTGCATTTGCTAGGTCCCTAAATCTTTGCCACTAGAGGGGAGTCCTATCCTTTGTCATTCTCAAGGAACTTCAAGAGGTTACCCACATTATCAACCATCTATTTGAACAACTTTTCCAAATTTCCCAGCTTAGCCTCCATTTTAGACACCTACCCCTGAATACCACTAATCTCTTTATCCATCACCTTGTGTTTGGACTTGAGTAGTGGTATCTTATGCATGAGGTTTTTAACTTTTTCTACATTCCCAATAACCTCCAAAAGTCTGTCCATGCGTTGGTCTAGTATACGCTCACCTTTGGTAGTTTTACTGACTTGCCCCATTTCCCTACCAAGCATCTACATTTGTTGCTTGAGGAAGCCAATCTCCTTCAAGATTGTACTAGGGTTACCAAAAAGACCCTTGGATGACCTGAGCCCACCATCAGTATTAGCACACAAATCTAGAAGATGCCCCTATTCCTCAACATCCTCATTTTCCAAATCCCCATTCTTCAAATTCTATAACCTCTCCTCCTAATGCCTTGAAGATAATTAGTTTGCATGCTAATGAATGGGTATATTTTTTTCTAGGGTTATCAAATGTTCAATTAGTTAATTCACACATCTTTAGAGACCCTTATAGTTTCTGCAGAGATGATACAGTGCTAGAAAATAATGGTAATGAACTGTTTTAGTATTTATACAACCAAAGATTGTGTGAACCACCTATCTCAAATACTTGGAATTAAAATTAGGCAAAATTGATTATGCCAAAAGTCATTATTGATGTAGATTTGGTCAAAGCCTTGATTAAGGCATACAATCCTATAACCTATGGGTTTCACAAAAAATATAGGAGTGTCTTATGTACATTAGATAGAGAAAAATTCATAGATGTCTTTGACTTTGGAGGACATACGACTAAGATAATTGAACAAGACAAGTTCAATGAGACCTTCAAAAGTTAGAAGAGCTTCTTCACTAGTAGGGTTATGCAAAGACACATTCCTGAGTCCAGAAAGGAAAAGGGTGAGCTCCCTAAAAATGTAGGAGAACTTATGCCCTTGGAATTCTTCAACATATATTTTTAGTACATAATTTTTGGAGTGGATAGGGTGATAGGGCTACATGGCACACTGAATACTACTAGTAATGTGTATATCATGGGCCTAGATATACATGATTTGCACCATAATGTGGGCCATGATCTTGATACCCATATAATCAACATTATACATAATGAGATTACAATTGCACAAAAGGGAGAAATGGGGAATTTCAAATTCCACCATTATTCATTACTAATGCATATAATATTGTACAAGAACATAGCGCACATCAATCCTAATTTTATTGAAGGAACAAAGGAGATGGGAGAAAGCTTGCTAGTACAACTTTGGAATAGGGTATGGCAAGGATTCTATCCCTATGTAAATTCGTTAACTTTCTACAATGATTTTGTACATCCAATTTCAAATATGTTAGCTAATATACTTGAGAGGACCCCTAGGGGTGTTTGAATGTAAATAGACCTTATATGTACTTTGATGAGGATAGAAAATTAGAACATGTTTGGGGGAGTATTTTCCTGTTTAACATAAGAGTTTATGGATGCCCCCAACCTCCTTATCTTTTACCAAAACATATTCCAGAGAGGATGGGAATCATTGTATTCTTTTGCTAATTGATTATGATGAACCAAGAATACTTAGGACCTACAATTAGAAGATGATCCTTTGTGTGTAGAAATGTCAAAGTTGGGGATTTTGTTATAGGTAAAGACACTATAAAGGAGTTGGATGATTTCATGTGAGAATTTCTATTTCCTTAAGCTCCTATTAGGACCTATGATCCTAATGATCTTTACATGCATGCCTTGAGACAGATGATAAAGTACAATTTTCCTAGTATAAAGCCTTGTTGAGAAGAGGATGTAATCAAATATTTCTTGGACACTGAGGTATGTAGAGATAGGACCCTGAAATGGAAGGAGATAATGAAAATTGAAGAAGAAATGAAAAGAATAGATCCTTCTTTCAAAAGTTTCTTTCAAGAAGAGAAATATTTAGATAGATTTAGTAAGTTCCTCAACAATTATGAAGAAATAAAATCTTAGGTGACCCCAAAGATTAAAAATAGAATAGAACCTAATGTCCTTAAGAAGGAAAATGTCATAATTGAGATTGATGATGAAGAGGAGAAACCAAAAAGTTCTTATTGGGTTCAAGGTGGTATAAAAAAGCATAAATTAATTGAGATCCCAAGAAAAAATAGGGAGAAGGCCCTCTAGATTTTTCCAAGAGACAGTAAATATTTTGATAATATCAGGCACAAGTTTTTCGTAAAGAAGGCCAATAACAATGAAATAATCCCAAAAAAACTCAAGCTTGAATTAAGGATGATAGATGATAGAATTATATGAGCTCAAGAGTTTATGAATGATAATGACTTCATTAATTCAAAGGAGTTCAAATCTTTCCTTTTTAAGATTAAGCAAAATGAACTGTCTCTATAATTGCAACTAGGAGATTCATAGGAGAAGGTTGTAGAGCTAGTACAAAAATTGCAAGAATATGATCTAAAAAGTGAAACCCTCACTCTAGATAAAGCTAGAGAGATGGTAAAGAGAAGTGGAATGTTACTCTTCCTTGGATGGAAGATAAGATCATCTTTTATGCTAGACCAGATTAGAAGAAAAAGTAGATCTGTCTCATTTGAGGAGACCAATATTGCTAGAAAATTATAGGTGACTGGTTTCAACATTTATACAAGGAAAATGGAAATCTAGAGTATGACCCCTAAATCTGACAATCCAACACTTATGTAAGTTAGAGACTCCCTCCAAGGAAATGTGAATTGTGGAATGTCACTACAACATCAAGTAACTAGATACACAATATGATGAACACAGTGTTACCCATGGGGAAGAGCAAGATGACCATACTAGAAGAACCACTATTTCAAACTTATAGCATATACATTGAAACACGAAAGAAGTATGAGGAAGAAATGAAGAAAACTTATGTGCTGGAACAAAAAGTGATTGTTATAGAAAATAATTAAAATCTTGAAGAATGTAATGAGGCCAGTTACTGAGATAAAAGATTAAGAGACCAAAATATACATTGATACATCAAATGTGGATATGGATTAACAATTGGAAGTGGAAGAGCTAGAAGCAAGAAAATAAGTAGAATTAAGGACAATGGAGAGTGTGTTGTCACACAAAATAAATGCCCTTAAAAAAGCTTCACAAAATCTCCACAGTAGTTACATTTCTCTACAAGGAGCAGAATATCAATGTTTAGAGGCATTATCTATTCTTTCTCCATTATTCACCAAGTGGGGCCCATACATTCTTTTTTTTACAGACTTGTCCCAATTTAGGCATAGACAAATGAATTTCCTAAGGAGATTATCATTTCCACAAGGAAGATGATAAACAAAGTCATGGAGTTGAATAAAATGAAGACCATTGCTAATGGGACACCTGACTTGATCCATAAGATTGTTGATGATGAAAATAAGTTAAGGGAGTGGCAAGAATGGTCTAATTCTTTTGACAATATATTTAAACATGAGAGATTCATTACATATAGTAACAAAGAAACTGATAGTATAACAATTTTTGATATTATTGACATTTTATACAAATTGGAAGCGAATATCAACAACATAGTTATAGAGGTATGGGATTTAATAAATTCCAAATGGAATAAGTGATTAAATGAGTTAAATATTATTAGAGAAGCCACTTGGCTAGATGAAGAGTTAAACATTACCATTTGGGAAGTTATAGCTAATATTAAAGAAATACCATCTAGAGATAGTGACTAAACAAGATAGAAAAAGTCAAAGTAACATGAAGACAAATGACAACTATTTGAATGAGATACCTTATCTTTGTGGTTCACTTGCTATGGGTATGCTCTCATTATAAACAATGAAGTTGATCTAGAACATCCAGAATAACAACTATTCAATTTTGGCTATCTCCATCATTCTCTTATGTAACTGTTTTGTCTTACATGGAACAATATTGTTACATCTAATTTTGAAAAATGTGTCCTCTCATCTGAAGCTTGTTGCAATCCTTATTCTATAAATGGATTTGCAAGATGTGGAGTGAAGGTCCAAGATTTTTTTTGTTGAACTAAGTCTTGTTCATTTTTGAGTTAGTCCATGTGTATAATGTATAAGTTTTTCCAAAAAGATAGAATGAAAAAAGTTAATAGTTAATGGTCTAATTGAGTTTTCTCTAATAACAATTTGTATTGAATTGTATATTTTTCAAATAAAGTAATAAAAATATGTAGAAAGTTGGTTGTGTGCAGTTTAGATCTTTTCTCTTCTTTTGTTACCACATAATTATATGAGATTTAAAAGAAAATTTTACTAAATCTCAATTGTAATTCATTTTGAATAGTATTTCATTTTACATTCTTCTTATAATGTAAATGGGTTATGTAAATGCTTGATGTGAATTGGAAAAATTTCCTGGTTTTCAATGGAAATTTTGATAAGAATGAGACCTACAATTGAATATTGATATTCTTACCACAAAGTATTAAGATAGATCTGATAATTAAATGTCAAATTCTTGTGAGATAATAACCCAATAGATAATGTGGAGAAAAATAAAGAAGTAAAGATCTAGAAAAAAGGTATGGAAACCTAAAACAATACCCAAGAAGGTGATTGAGGATAAAGATATCCTTGAAAATTAGGATTCAAGGAAGAAGATAGATCTATAAAAGGTCTGTAGTGTGCAGACTAAAGATAATATTATAGATCCTATGAATCAGTTGGTTATCTATTAGAAGAATGAATTAGGTCGAGAATATTTAGAAGAATTAGAAGAGATAGAGGAAGGTAAGATCCTTGAGGAAAGGAGTTGATCTCTGGCATTAGAGGAAACATAGATTGCTAAACTTCAGATTCAAGAGTCCCCCCTTTGTCAAGAGATTATTTCCTTTACGAATATCCTTGAATCGAAAGAAGTGGATGGGAAATTTGAACATAAGGAACTTAAATAGAAACAGATTCAAAAAAAGAAAACAAACAAGAAAGGTAATACTGTTTCTAAAGGAGTGGACATCTAAAAAAGCTATAGAAAGTGAAAGTTTATAGAATATTGCTAATGGGAAATAGATAACTATTCTGGATTTCACCCCAAAAAACTTATGATGAGTATTATCAGTTGGAATATTAGGGGGATGAATAGTATTCATAAATTATATATTGTCTAAAATTTTGTTAGAGAGCATAAGCCGAATATTTTAATGCTCCAAGAAACCAAAATAGATAAAGAGAAAGCTAAAAATCTTAAATCTTTTAATAATTATTATATAATTTCTAGTAGCTCAAAACGAGCTTTAGGGGGAACAATGATTTTTTGGAAGCTATATTTGTTCTCAAGTACCTTGTTGAATTCCAATAAACATTTTATGGTGATCAAAATTAAGAGTATTTCTCATAATAATGATTCGTATATTGTCAATGTATATGCACCTAATACCAAGAGTGCAAGAAAAAAGTTGTGGGCTACCCTTTCTATCATAAAGAGTAATGATTACTATGGTAGATATATATTTTTGGGGGATTTTAATGTTCTACTATATGAGCATGAAAGAAAAGGGGGAAATGCCAGTCAGCTAGATGGTAGGCTAGATTTTATGGATTTTATTAACAAGGAAGGCTTAATGGATTTAGATCTTCATGGTATTGAGTTCACTTGGAATAACAAAAGGATAGGGGATGAATGTATCCAAGTGTTTTTGGATAGAGTTCTTATATCTTTAGATTGGACTAAAGGTTTTGTGTGTAATATTAAGGCAATTTAGAAGATTGGATCAGACCACTTTCCTTTGATTTTTATTGCTGAGACTATCCATAATAGAAAGCATTTTTCTTTTAGATTTGAGAACATGTTTCTTTTAGATTTGAAGTCTAGTTGGCTAAATGGTGAAACATTAATATTGAAGGAATTGCTCTTTATCGAGTGGCATCTAAACTCAGAAATGTTAAAAAGAAAGTTAAAATTTGGAATAAAAGATGTTTTGGTAACATTTTTGATAATAAATCTAAAATCAAAGAGGATTTGCAATTAATCCAAGATAGGATTCAAAAAAAAGGGTACTCTATGGATTTAGTGATGGAAGAAAATGAGAAGATGGTGGAGTATCATGATATTGTTACTAAAGAAGAAATTTACTGGAGGCAGAGATCAAGATCTATTTAGCTAGATAAAGGTGATAGAAGCACTAAATTTTTTCATTTATCAACTTTAAAACATAGAGCTAAAACTCATATTTCAAGTCTAAATAAAGGTAGCATGAAATTAACTGAGGAAAGGGAAATCTTGGACAGAATGGTCTCCTTTTTCTTTTCTTTGATGTCTTTAGATTCTAATCTTGACTTGACTCATCAGGCAGAGTTGTTGGATGTTATTCCTTCTCTAGTTACTGAAGAGTAAAATAGAATGCTATGTTCTATCCCTAAGAAAGAGGAAATTTATAAGGCTATTTTCTCATCAGGTGGGGATAAATCACTAGGGTGGATGGTTTTCCTATGTTTTTTTTCCAAAATGAATGGAAGCTAGTTGGGAAAGATGTGTGTTATGTTGTTAAAGAATTTTTTGGGGCTAAAATAATGTTGAAGGAAATTAATTCTATTTTCTTGTGCCTTATTCCTAAAAAGGTTTGTATTGATTCTTAGGATCAATTTAAGCCTGTTAGTCTATGCAATTCTTTTTATAAAATTATTTCAAAAGTCCTGACTTTGAGGTTGCTGCTTTTGTTGCCTTCTCTTATTTCTAAGCAATAGAATGGGTTTATTCCTGTTAGACAAATACTTAATTCTATAATATTTGTGCATGAGAATATCCACTCTTTATCTCTTTCTAATAATTAGGGTTTTATTATGAAAGTTGAATTGTTAAAACCTATGATAGAGTTGAATGTTCCTTTCTTCATAAGATCTTATTATCTTTTGGTTTTAGTGTCAATGTGGCGAAGCTAATTTTACAAATGATATCTACTACTAAAATTGTTGTTCTAGTTAATGGATGTTCCTCAAATGGATGGTGGCTTGGGGATCAAGTCTATGAGAAGTATGAAATAAATCTCTTCTTGCTAAGAAGGGTTAAAGAGTTTATCATGACAACAAGGAATGGAGTACTATTTGGAAACATAAACACCTCATTAATGCTCCTTCTTTATCTGATTTTCTTTCTTATCCTAATGTTTTATCTCCTTTTGCTATATGAGGAGCTATGCAGGGAGCTAAAATATTTTAATCGAAGGTTATTTTTGGAAAGTCGGTAATGGGCAAAAGATCAAGTTTTGGGATAATGTATTAATTTTTGGATCATTCTCATATTGAGGATTATGAGGATAGAACTCTTGTTGACAGATGTAAATAGACTTTTGGTATTCTTGTGGAGAATTACTGGATTAATAATGAATGGATTAACCTTGTTTAAAGTAATATGGATTTTTATAGTATTTAGTTAATCTTGAATGCCTTTAGCCTTTATCTTCATATTGAAGATAAAATGGTTTGGGGTTTTGAATCAAGAGGTTTTTTTAAAGTCTCCTCTATTTTTAGAAGTGAGGAAAAGGGATTTAGAACTTTATGGACTAAAGCTTGGATTAAAGGTCTCATTCCTAAAATAATTTATTTTTTCTAGATCTTGCTTCAAATTTTTTTTTTAAAACTTTGGACAATGTGCAAAAAAGTGGGGTTAATGTGGTTAATAGATGTAGCCTATGTAAAGAAGACTATGAAGACATAAATCATCTTTTCGTAAATTGCAATTAAAGTTAAAAAGTGTGGAGTTACATCCTTAATTACTGGAACTTAGATTGGGTTCAATAGAATAATATTGATGAATGCTTCTAGAGTTGGACATGTCCATCTAAGGAGGTTAATATTGGTTTTTTGTCGAAAATTACTCTTCCCCATCTTTAATGAGGAATTTGGAAAGAAAGAAATAATAGAATTTTTAGAGACAAATAAATTCCTTGAGTGGGTTCTTGGTCATAATATAATTAGAGCTATCAAGGAAAGCTTCAATTCTCACAAAAAACTAAGTGATGATTTGCAAATCAATAATCCTATGTAGACTAAAGGCTATAAAATCAAAATTGATGATTAGAGGTAGAATGTTAAATGGGAATCTCCTCCTTTGGGTTGGATTAAAGGTAATTTTGATGGTGCTACTAAAGGAAATCTTGGAAAAGTTGGATGTGGAGGGGTTTTGAGGGACCATACTAGTAGAATTGTTAACACTATTACCATCCCTATTGGGATTTCTACTAGCCATATAGCTGAGGCAATGACAACACTATATACTATGAGGCTAGTTATGGAAATTGGTTATCAAAATATTTATATGGAAGGAGATTTTCTTAACATTATCAATATGCTTAATAACAAGATTTTGGTTACTTGGACCATTGAAGGAAGTATTATGGAAATAAAAAACTTAATTAACAATTTTGACAAGGTTATATTCTCCCATATTTTTTGAGAAGGTAATTCAATTGCTGATTGGATCACCAACCAAGTTATCTACTGGGAAAGAAAGTTGAGGTGGTATGCTAACCTATGCAAGGATGTGGAGTTGACACTGATTGTTAATTATGATAGGACACATGCTAGAGAAGGAATTTTTTTTTAAGATTGGAAAATTTATGAAGAAGAATGGTGGGTTTACTAAGGATAGTTTAAGATTCCCGACGAACTACCTTTGTGCTATAATGACTTGTGTTTGGGACATAAGTAAAGTTATTAGATCCTTTGTAATCTTCAATACTTTATTACCTTTTCTAGTTTTCACTACTCTGGTGTTTCACAGAGAATATTAGGTTTTTGAGATGGGTGGGGAACCAAGAAAGTAAGAGCCAAGAAATTGTAGGGTATGGAAGGCTAAGGCCTTAGTGTGGGAGATTTTGTAGAAAGCTAATGTGATGACCTACATTGAGAGACTCCATGGGTATAAACCTCACATTACAAAAGCTTTCTTCAAAAATTGGTTTGAAGATAGGATAACTTTGCATGGGGTCACAATGAAGTTGACAAAAGAATTAATTACTGAGGTTATGGGGCTTCCTATGGAAGGAATAAAATTCAACAAGGAGACTAGCATCTCCAATGTAGCATTCAAGAAATTTCCAAAGATGGAAGTTGAAGAGAAGAAGTTAGAGAAAAATGGGGACTTTTGTAACTGAATCAAATTAAAGTTATTTGGAGGCATGTGCTTTCGTGTATTTGTGAGTATTTTATTCTTGATGGTAGGGCTAAGAGAGTCCATAAATTTTACTTTGTTTTCCTAAATCATTTTAGGCACAAATATAGGATTTCCTTTCCATTTTTTCTAAAATACTCTCTACTTCTAAGCCTTTATGCTCATAGAAAGAATGAGTCCCATCCTATACTTCATGAAGATTTAATTTTACTTATTAAAAACTTTTGTAAAAGTAAGGCTATAAATCCCTCTCTGGGTCTTGAGAAAAGAAAAGGGTCTGGTAGTGAGCCCTACTCTAAGAGAATTAAGGTGGAAGAAGGGGCTAGTGTTAAAAAGAAGGTTTCCAAAAGGGAGAGAACTAAGAAACATAGTGAGGAAATTACTAAATCTAAGCATTTGGACAATGATGAGAAAACAAAAATGGGGGATCTTAGTTCTAATCTAGATGGTTACTCTGGGAGTAAAGGGGTGTCTATTGGTAAAGATAATGATGAGGAAAGTAAGGATAGAAATACAGACTCAAATGTGGGGTTAGAAGCCCTCAAGGAGGATGATGATGAATGGAGTGATCACCCTTCTCAAAATTCCAATAAGGAGAAAATGGAGGAGGATATGGGCAAGGAGATAGAAGATAAAGGCCTTGTGGGTAAGGATAATAGCTAGAGTAAAGAAGAAAATGAGGAAAGGATGGAGAATCTAGATATTAATACTGATACCCAGATCAATATTGTGACCACTTTTGGGCCTAGGAATGTGGTGGATGGAAGGGATGATTTTTAGGATGCCAAAATTTCTTTTCTTCACACTACTAAGCTTAAAGTGGAGACTTCTCTTCAAGGTGACTCTTAGCTATATAATGAAATAATGGTTCTCAAGAAGAAAATGGGGTTATAAAGAAAGAATTGGATGTTCAACATGCTAAGAGTAACTAGATGGAAGTGCAAATTGGTAACATCCTTGAGAAGGTTAAAGAATATGAGAAGAAGATTCATCACCTTATAAAGGAAAGTGGTAAAAAAATGGAAGAGATCACTTCTAGTCTATATGCTACGGCAGTCAGTCTAGGTAAGAAGAGTAATGAGGAGATAATATCTCCTGGTAATGCAGGGATGGGGAGTCCAAGTAGGCCTATTAACAAGACCAAGCAAAGCACAAGGAAAAAGGTTGCTGAGGCTCTTGAGGCTCCTATTATTTCTCCAGTTGACATTATCTAGAGTACTATAAAAGAAAGTAAAAAGGTGGTGAACATTATCAAAGAGCTACAATAGATGCTAGCTACGGAGTGGGTGTGCTAGTTGCTAGTTTGGATGATTTTTCTAGTCTTTTTGTTTTTAGCTTTCCAACTAGTTTAAACTCTAGGTTCCATGTCCTTCTAAAACTTAGTCATTTTGTATGATTTAAAAATTTTGGTTCTAGGTCCCTGTAAAACCTAGTTTTTTTGTTTTAAACTTTAGGTTTTAGGTCCTTGTAAAACCTAGTAGAGCTTTATTGTTTATCTTTAATTTTTTGTAAAGGGTTTTGGGTCCCTTCAAAACTTTCTTTTATCGTAATCTAAAATAGCCCACTAGATAAGGCACTATTCATCCATTAAAATTGATCCAATTTGGAATGTCTATATGGTATAAAATCTTTTATATTTTACTATTGAAGATTTGAAAAGTGAGCCTGTACTGGAGTTTTAGGGTTTGATAGATTAGCCATTTACCATCTCTCTTACAATCCTAGAATTAGAAAAAAATAAGGCAATCATATATTATATTGGAATTAATCATAAGATTTGAAAATTGAATAGAGAAGGCAAATTCCTAGTTATAGCCGCCTGAATTTTGTAGAGTTCAAAGTCAAGAAGACATTAAGGAGTCTTGTTAGTTGGTACTTTTAATTTTTTTTATAAAAATGCCCATTATGGTTTTTAGCTAACTCCTAGGTATTCTCATCTTTTAAAAGGTTGTTAAAATTTTGTCAAACCATAAGTCAACCAAAGTGTGAGAAAATGATGTCAATCCTAAGAATGAGAAAGAATAGAGAGAGTAGTGTTCCTATGAGTTTATATTTGATTGATGAAGAGGATTTGAAAAGAAGAGAACAACAACAACACTAGAGTTTGATTTGGTATTCTTAGAACTCAGATATTTTTCATTTATGTTACCATCAATGCTAAAGGGAGAGATTGTTAGTATGAATGTTGATAGTATTCTTTTGGGGGAGTATCTTAAGAATTGGAGAGAGTGTGTACATGATTGAAAGGGTGCATTCATGACTATGTTTATCATTGATGTCAACATAATAATGTTTCTATGAAGATTGGTAGAGTAGCAGATAGAGAATGAGGTTATACAAACTGTGTAAATGATGATTAGGTCAAGCAAAATTGAGAATCTATTATACACTGTGTCCTAGTTCTATGGAATAGTGTGCATATAGAGAGTCAAACAAATGTAGAAGTTATTCAAGATCTATAGAAGATAGTTAGTAGATAGAGTACCTAATAAGTGGCTTTTGATGATTAATTTATATCTCTTAACTGGGATAGAATTATGATGAGTGCAGTTAGATTGTGATAGCAGACTATCTGATGATGACCACAATGAGTGTGCAAGGTCAAAGGTTGATCGTGTTTGAAGTTGTAAAGATTGTGAGCCGATAGTTACTTGTAATTGCAAAATGATGTAACATCTTAATGAGTTTCTATTATAATTAACTGGGAAAGCCTCAAGGCAGAGTTAAGGAATTATTTTGAGGATATGGTATAAAGGAAAGTTATTTTCCTTTTGATGAAGTACGTAATTGATTAGAACAAGAGTGAAGTGCAAATTGTGCAAGTAGTTTGCAAAGTTGGTAAATGTGTGTAAGTGATTATTTGGATGCAAAATTGGTGATCTGATATTGAGATTAGAAGAGGATAGAGTGGCTAAAGTTATTCCATTTCTATTATTCTACAAGGAATGATAGAAAGATCAATTGGACAGTGAGTTCGGTGTTCTTGCCCCTAAAGTTGTTTGAACAACTTCGCCCACTCTTAAAATAGGGTTGGACTCTCCTAATAGGGATTCAAAGTCTTCTAACAAGGGATGATATGTACTGAATGTATTTTATTGGATCTTAATAGATTCCATCCTGTTTTAAGGAACTTTTATATTAATACATGATTTTGTGGGTATCATCCCCACTAGGATTTTCCCTCTAATCAAGGGTTTCCCTAGTTAACATATCTAATGTTATTGTGTATGTATATCTTCTTATGGTTTCTGATTATATTGTTCATATTCATTAGGATTAATAAGGTTGTTAGGCATTATAATAGTTGTATAAGTGCATCAAACCCCCCTCTTAATTATCTTGGCATATTTTACTTTCTAATAGGAACCCAATGATTACAACAAATATGTCTATGTAAACAAAGATGCTTCTAATGTAGTGCCCAAGAAAAAAAAAGAGACACTAAGGACAAACTTACAATACATGAGTCATAGTCAGAATAACTTGAGTAGGATGTTGAGCCACAACCAAGTGAAGATAATGTTTCAAATCAAAGAACTAAACCTGTACTACAAAAACATGTAAGAAGGAACCGTTCACCTAAAAAATTTATTAGAAATAAAAGTGCTAGAGTTGTGACAAGAAGTAAGATGAAGGACAATATATTTTTTATTGTTTATTTTGAACCAAGAATTGTGAAAGTTGCACTTGACAATGGAGACTGGATTAATGCTATGAATGAAGAGATTGATTAGATTGATAAAAGAAGCAAATGAACACTAATATTGAGACCAGTTGATAAGAATTTTATAGAAAAGTGGATTTTCATAAATAAACTAAATGAAAATGGTGAAGTTTTGAGGAGCAAGACCATATTAATTTTCAAAGGTTATATCCAAGAAAAATGAATTGACCATGGTGAGAATTTTTTACATATTTCTAGATTGGAAGAAGTTAGAAATTTGTTCATTTATGCCAATTGCAAAATATTCAAGGTATATCAAATGGATGTTAAGTCAAAATTTATGAATGGAGTACTTGAATAAGTTGTCTACATAGGAAAACTTAGAGGATTTGTTGAGCTAGATAAGAGACACTTGGTTTTAAAATTGAACAAATATTTGTATTGATTGAATCAAGCACCAAGAGCCTAGTGTGAAAGGTTACATTCATACTTGATTAAGATTAGGTTTTTTAGAACACACACAAATAGTAATATGTATTTGAATAATTAAGATGAAAACATGGTATTGATTGCTGAAATTTTTGTGGATGATTTTTGAAAATATAAGAGGAGTAACTTAGAGGGGAGGGGTGAATTAGTCACCACTAAAATAAATCCTAGATCCCTTAGATGTTAATACAAAATATAAACCCTTCTGAAACTATTGTTACTTGGTTAACACACATGCACTCAGTTAACACTAACAATATGTTGCAACTCGACAAGCACTATAATATCAACTATTACTAGACAAATACTAAACATGTTAATGTTAATATATTGACAATGAATTTTATTAGGTATTAGGTTTCCACAATCCATTTTTACATGTAATCTATTTCTAGATTCAATTGTGTGTATAATTTTTAGCATCAACATTTTGGATCATATTTTACTATTCTATTCTTGCATTCTCTCATCTTGATGGATCACAAAGTGTGATATGAAATGTTGATGCTATAAATTATACACACAATCGAATCCAAAAATAGATTACATATTGACTATGATTAACCTTAACTAACTTAGTTGCATACACATAAAAGAAATATCATGAACACAAGTCACACCAAGATTTAATGTGTAAACCCAATTTGGGAAAAACCATCAATTGCAACTAGTTACTATTTTTCAATCTTTTAAAGTAAGCCTTGTTAGGAGCCAACCCTATTAAAAGTTACAAAACACACTATTAGGTCTGACCCTATTAGAGAATATAATCACCCTATTAGAAGTGGCCTTGTTAGAGGTCTTTAGAAACTTCAATCTAGAAATGCCACCTTGTTAGAGGATTTGGAAAATAGCTATTAAGCCAACTTTGTTAAGAGATTTCATACACTACTAAAATGATTAGAGAGTAACATTGATATGACCTAATTGCTGATGCAACTATATTGATGATTTCATATCTCAATTCTAGCTCAAATACTTGATCCTTCCTGATCAAATTAATCTTTTCCCTCAACAAGGATATTATGTTATCCTTCCAATTCACTTCCTCTAAGTATCTTCTTATCTTCAATACATTCTCACAAGTTCAATCCTTAGCTTGACCTTATACTTATATCATTAACATTGTCAAGTTGGCCTAAATACAACTTAGAATAATTAATATTAATTTCTACATTTGGTTGGGAGCAAAAAACAAATCCATTAAACTCAATATGCCAAAACAAGAAAATCATTTATTAGCTGACCCTGCTAAGTAGAGACCAAAACTAGAATGATTTTCATGTATTAAGTAAGTGAACTTAGTTAACAATGCATCTTCGCAAACTTCCTTTGGTAACTGAGTGAGCTTAGTTAACACTCAACTTCTACGAAGTTCTCTTCAACACTTGAGTGAAATTGGTAGACACTATCTTTTAAACTTAGCAAACACTGGAATGCTCAATGAACATAGGAAACTATCTTCATTATCCAAGTGAGATCAACATACATTGACTAGTAAAGATATGGTACTTTGTGTAACATCAAAGATAATATAAAACTGATCAATTGTTTTCAATGGATGATACCATATTTTATGGTGATGATTTGTTGTGAAATTGATTTTTTGATCAAATGAGAAAAGAATTTGAGATGTCAATGTTTGGTGAGATGAAATTTTTTATTGGATTACAAGTTCATCAAATAGAATATGGTATTTATGTGACTTAATCTAAGTATTTTTAAGATATTTTAAAAACATTTGGGATGGATGAGTCAAGGATAGTCAGTACACCTATGGTGTCTAGATACAAATTATCTAAAGAGGATACTACTTTTTAGGTAAATGAGACACAATATAGATCTATTATAGTATGTTGTGCATAGTATATCTAATATTGCACATCCAATTGGAATAGTTACAATGTTTTCTTCTAATCCTAAGGAAAAATACATGATTTTTGTCAAAAGGATATTTAGATATTTGAAAGGAATTGAAGAATTTGGATTATGGCATTAAAAAAATGATGATGTTGAACTCAAACTCTACAATGATGCTGATTTAGTTGGAAATATTGATGACATAGAAAGTAAAAGTGGTAGAGATTTCTACTTAGGAGAAACAATGATTACATGGTTAAGCAAGAAATAAAGTTGTATATCACAATCTAATGCTGAATTTGAGTATGTTGTTGCTGCAATTAATTGTTCAAATATTGTTTGGATTAAGAATCTATTGGAAGGAATACAAGAAAAAGTTACTGAGCATATTACTATCTATTTTGACAATACTAGTGTAATAAACATATCAAAAAATCCAACGATGCATGCAAAAACCAATCATATAGCTATCAAGTATCACTACTTGAGAGAAAAAGTACAAGAAAAGAAAGCAAAGCTTGAATATGTGAAAAAGTAATAACAAATTGCATATGTATTCACTAAGATATTTCCTAAGGATGCTTTTGAGTATCTAAGAGGTAGGTTAAGGTTCATTCCTCCATTACTCTTCTAGGTAAGAAGATTAATGAGGAGATAATGTCTCTTGGTAATGTAGGGATGGGGAGTCCAAGTGGGCCTAGTAAGAGAACCAGGTAGAGCACAAGAAAAAAAGTTGATGAGGCTCTAGAGGCTCTTGTTCTTTCTTAGGTTGACATTATCTAGAGTACTATAGAAGCAAGTAAAGAGGTGGCAAAAATTATCAAAGAGCTAATATAGGTGTTGGCTATTGAGTGGGTGTGCTGGTTACTAGTCTGGGTGGTTTTTCTACTCTTTTCTTCTTTGCCTTCCAACTTGTTTAAACTCTAGGTTCTAGGTCCTTCTAAAACCTAGTCATTTTTTATGGTTTAAAATTTTTGTTCCAGGGCCTCATAAAACCTAGTTTTATTATTTTAAACTTTAGGTTTCAAGTCCTTGTAAAACCTGGTGGAGCTTTATTGTTTATCTTTATTTTTTTGTAAAGGGTTTCGGTCCCTTCAAACTTACTTTTACCATAATCTAAAATAGTCCAATAGATAAGGAACTGTTCATCCATTACAATTGATCCAATTTGGAATGTCTATATGGTATAAAATATTTTATAAATAAATCTTTTATGTTTTACTATTGAAGATTTGAAAAGTGAGTCTATACTTGATTCATGGAGTTTTAGGGTTTGATAGATTTTCCATTTATCATCTCTCTTACAATCCTAGAATTATAAAAAAATAATGCAATCATTTGTTATATTGGAATTAATCATAAGATTTAAAAATTGAACAGAGAAGGTGAATTCCTAGTTATACCTACTTGAATTTTGTAGAGTTCAAAGTTGAGAAGACATTATAGAGACTTGTTAGTTGGTCCTTTTAATTTTTTTATAAGAATTTTCATTATAGTTTCTAGATAACTCCTAGGTATTCTCATCTTTTAAAAGGTTGTTAAAATTCTGTCAAATTAGAAGCCAACTAAAGTGTGAACAAATGATGTCAATCCTAAGAATGAGAAATAATAGAAGGAGTAGTGTTCCTGAGAGTTTAGATTTGATTGATGAAGAGGATTTCAAAAGAAGAGAACAAAAACAACAACACTAGGGTTTGATTTGGTATTCTTAGAACTTAGATGTTTTTCATTTATGTTGCCATCGATGCTAAAGCAAGAGATTGTTAGCATGAATGTTGATGGTATTCCTTTATGGAAGTATCCTAAGAATTGGAGAGAGTGTGTACATGATTGAAAGGGTTCATTCATGACTATGTTTATCATTGATGGTAACATAATATTGTTTCTATGAAGATTGGCAGAGTAGCAGATAGAGAATGAGGTTGTACAAACTATGTATTGATGATTAGGTCAAACAAAATTGAGAATGTATTGTACACTATGCCCTAGTTCTGTGGAAAAGTGTGCATATAGAGAATTAAATACATGTAGAAGTTATTCAAGATCTATAGAAGATAGTTAGTAGATAGAGTACCTAATAAGTGGCTTTTGATGATTTATTTATATCTCTTGACTGGGATAGAATCATGATGAGTGTAGTTAGATTATGATAGTAGACTACTTGATGATGACCTCAGTGGGTGTGCAAGGTTAGAGGTCACACGTGTGAGAAGTTTAAAAGATTGTGAGCTGATAGTGACTTGTAATTGAAAAATGATGTAATATTTTGTAATATCTTAATGAGGTTCTATTATAATTAATTGGAAAAGCCTCAAGGCTGAGTCAATGAATTATTTTGAGGATATGGTATAAAGGAAAGTTATTTTCCTTTTGTTGAAGTATGCAATTGGTTAGAGCAAGAGTGAAGTGAAAATTGTGCAAGTAATACACAAAAGTGGTAAATGTGTATAAGAAATTATTTGGATGCAAAATTGGTGATCTGATATTGATATTAGAAGAGGATAGAGGATCTATAGTTATTCCATTTCTATTATTCTACAAGGAATAATACAAAGATCAATTGGCTAGTGAGTTCAGTGATCTTGCCTCTGAAGCTGTTTGGAAAACTCCTAATAGATTTGGCCCAACTCTTAAATTAGGTTGGAATCTCCTAACAAGGATTAAAATTCTTCTAAAAAGGGATGACATGCATTGAATTTATTTTATTGGCTCTTAATAGAATCCATCCTCTTATAAGAAAATTTTATATTAGTAAGTCATTTTGTGGGTAGCATCCCCACTAGGATTTTTCCTCTAAACAAGGGTTTCACTAGTTAACAAATATGGTGTTATTGTGTATGTATATCTCCTTATGGTTTTTAATTATATTGTTCACATTCATTAGGATTAATAAGGTTGATAGGTGTTATAATAGTTGTACAAGTGTTTCAACCCCCCCTCTCAATTATCTTGGTAGACTTTACTTTCTAATAGGAACTTGATGATTACAACAAATTTGTCTAGTTCCCAAGAAAAAACAAAGATACACTAAGGATCAACTTACAATACATGAGTCTTAATTAGAATAACTCTAGTAGGATGCTGGCCCCCAACCAAGTGAAGATAATGTTTGAAATCAAAGAACTAAACTTGTACTAGAAAAATATGTAAGAAGAAACTATTCACCTAAGAAATCATTAAAGTGCTAGAGTTATGACAAGAAGTAAGATGAAGGACACTATATGTTTGATTGTTGATTTTGAACCAAGAATTGTGAAAGATGCACTTGACAATGTAGACTGGATTAATACTATGAATGAAGAGATTGATGAGATTGAGAAAAGAAACAAAGAGGCACTAATACTGAGACCAATTGATAAGAATTTTATAGAAACAAAGTGGATTTTCATCAATAGACTGAATGAAAATGGTGAAGTTGTGTGGAGGAAGACCATATTAGTTTGAAAGGATATATCCAAGAAAAATGAATTGACCATCGTGAGAATTTTTTACATATTTCTACGAACACCTAAAAATCCTTTAGAAAATAAAGTATTTTTATTTTCTGAAAAAGTCCCTGATGACATCATCATTTATTAATTATTTATTTAATTTATTTATTTTTATGCCATTAAATCCATTTATCTTAATTAAAAATAGTTAATTAAGGAATCCCTCCAAAAAATGTTTAAATCTTATTTAAACATTATTTCCTTATTTATTAATTATTTAATTAATAAATTGATCGAAAATCCCAAAATAAATAATTAATTCATTTTTTGCCCAAAACTTGGCCAATTTTCTAAGACCACTAACCTCTTCCAAAATCTTCTAATCCTTCTTTAATTTCGATTAAAGGCTAATCCCATCATTTCCTACCCCTAATCCCAACTCAAAATATTTAATTAAGATTAAATATTAATCCTTATGTTTATTAAAAATATTTTAATAAATATCTCCTCAACCCAAACCCTTGAAATAAATAAAACTTTATTTATTTCCTAAAAACTTTATTTATCCTCATCCTAAGAAGTTCTAGACTCTTCTAGAAAGTCTTCATCCTCATCCAAAGCCTAGAATCTTCTAGAAGATGTCAATCCTTATTTTTGACCCTAATCCTAATCTCCCCCCTAACCTTGTCAAATCCCTAAACATGGGTTAAGACTTGCTAACCCAAGCCAAAGCCAACAAATATCTCCTCCTTCACCCACCCTCATTAAATGCCATCCACTTGCCCATCTCTAACAAGCCTAATCTAATCTTAACCCAAGCCTAATCCAAGCCTTAATCATTTTCACATTCCTAAGTCAAGCTTAAGACTTTCTTAATCCAACCCAAGTCAAAATATCTCAACTCTCTCACAAATATCCCAACCATAAAACTTTGTGAAGCCCACAAAGCCATAAATGACTCTTACAAGCCCATTCATTGCTCTTACAAGCCATTATGAGGGTCTTTATGAGCTTTGAGCATCCTTTCTTGACCCCTAAACCCCTCTTGCTCTAACCAATGACCCTGTGACATGTGTCACTCCTTGATTGGCTATAAGGAAGCACAATCCATGTGCTCTCCTCTCATTCAATCTAAACCTTCCATAAGCTTTCTCCCATCCTTGCATCCTAGCCCTTGATCCCTCAAGCCCTTTGCCTATTTAAGGAATCCTCTCCCAAGCCATTTTAACACAATCTAGAAAGTAAAGCCATAATGCCATTTTGAGAAGCCATTTTTACATCAAATCCATTCACCAAAATCTATCAAAAATCCTCCATTGAAGTCCATTTGAGCATTTGAGCATACATACATAATCAAGCCATCTTAGCTATTAGACACACCTCTACATCAAGTGATCATCCTTATTGAGAGAGCCTATCCATGGCTCATATTCTCATTTGAGGACTTCACTTTGTCTCTCATGATGGTATGTTAAATTAGTATGCAAATTCTTTTTGATTGTTTTAATTTAGTGTTTCTAACATACTACAGTAGCATATACATAAAGGAGCCAAAAATCTCTAGCCAATCCTCCTTAGATCTGTCATGTAGCCTTGACTCTCCCTAGGAAATCTTTTATCAGCTAGTCCAAAATCTGCACTTAATCCAAATCCAACCATGAGCTTCTGTGTTCATCCATATGCAAGACCCCATCCCCATCCAACTCATCATCAAAACATGAAATCCCAACCCTATCATGATGAGTTTGGTCACATTGTCCTTTCTCCTGCTACATCCTATTCCAATGATGATGAAAATCTTGTTGACTATGACGAGTATCTTGAGAGCCTTAGATGCCTTCTACCAACCATCTCCCAAAATCCAAGCATTCCTCCAAACTATCTAGTCATGCCATCTCATCTCCCAGCTTCTCCTCCATCACCCAATCAACCAAGCTTCCAATCTTCCACCCCCATCACACCAGCTATTCCTGTCAATCCACCACCTCCACCTCTGACACACGAGTCTCCCAGGAATCTCCTAGAGGAAATACAAGAAAAACCACCTCAGTTGATAAGCCATGTCATCTAATCCAACCATGTGAAGTATTCATTGATGAAGCTTCCCCATCTATAATATCACCTCCATCTCCCATAGCTATCATCCCTATACCATCCATCAAATTGCTTAAAATACTTCCACTTTTCGCAAGCATCAAAATCCCACCACCTGTAAAATCCCTCCAAATCCTATCCACATCACCTCTAAGCATTTCCCAAATCTCTCGTAATGACCCTTATGCATCCTTCTTCTACTCACCCATCTCCACTACCGAATCTCCAATCTATCCATCCGCTGCCTTTGAAGAATCCATCCCTTCACCTCCTATCGCACTATCCACTCCAATCCAATCCTATCAAGATCTTGCCCAAAAGCATGTTGACATCCCCCAAAGAATAAATGAAGATATCATCGTACCATGTCTCCCATCCATAGTGCAGTCACCATCCCCTCCATCTCCAAAACCTCAAGCCATACCTCCTCTACTGTAGGATATCTTTTCATCCCATTAGCTAAATCAAGATCCTATCCTACTATCTCCTCCACTCCATGCTTCCATCTTACCACCTATCCAAGCTATTCTACCATCTATAATCTACCCTCTTAGTTCATTTAAATTCATCCATGGTGGCCCCCTCTCAGCAGAAGAATTAAGAATAGTATCTCCCTGTTGTAGTACATCTAATAAAGCACTTCTACCATTTTCTACAAGAAAAAAGTTTCCTCAGCTCATTCAAATGCTCAATCGATGGCATTATCAAGGTCAAGGTTTAGTACCACAAGAGAAAGGAATCAGAATGCCTATTATTGCACAAAAGAATCCAGGATTCCATGGTCTTCGATATGTATCCAAAGGCTCAGCATCTAAAAGTGTTGGTACATGCCATCCCCAAACCAAGCCTATCTTCAGGCCCACCATGCCAGCCTCCCATCACTCCTTCAAGAAATCTTATGTCATCCTCCCTCCACAATCTTTGCAACCCAAAACAACCTACCATATCCCCCCTTCATTCGCTAAATCCATTTTGGGTCCCTATGTCCCAAAATTTACCATCCTCCATCCTCCTATTAGCCATCATAAAAATCCTATTCCCTCCATTCCTACGCAAGATCAACAAAGGCACATATTAGGGTACATCATCCATCATCATCCCCCTACATGCTCTTCCATATCCTCTCCATCTCACAAAGCTTCTCCTAACCATCTTCCCAAAGCTTACCACAGCAATGTGAATGCCAACTTCAAAATGCATAAAGCTAAAACTCCACATCCTAGGCAATCATGTGTCTATTCTAAAAGACATACTCCAAAGAGGAAAAATCTAATCAAAGAATGCAAAAAAATGCAAAAGCCTATGAAAAGAAAATCCAAAACCATGTGGATCCCAAAGAAAAAAGTTGAAACCCAATGCATAATGGCATCCACCATTTCTAATCTCCCATCCAGTGACTCAAGTCCCCCATCTTCTAACTCCATCTTGGGTGTCCATATCCCCAAGCACACTTCCACAAATCCTCCATCAAGCTAGCATCTACCATCTATCCCCCATATGCTCTTTTCACACCCATCCCAACATGTACCAATGTTGATCCTGCAAGCATCCCCATCTCATACTCCTTTTCAGCCTTTTCATCCCTCCATCTCCTACCATCAATCCCATCTAATCTGATCTATTACATAAATCACACATCCGGTGTACCAACAGCTAGCAAAAAAATTGAACATTCCAACAGCCAATGAAAAAATCCCAAAAAAGCCAAAAACAACTGAAGAAAGCCAAAATCATTCCAGCTAAGTCCAAAATCAAAAAGTCAAAAAAGAAAAAGAAAAATAAAGCATCCATTGGTGAAAACTTGGCAATTCAAGCACCTTGGACAACTAACATGATGAAAACTTGGCAAACAAGCATCATGTGTAATCCAGCCATCCCCATCTTAGCCTATCATCCTCATGCTTTTGGTCACATCTTTCCATCTAGCTCCATCTTCCAATTTATCCACCTATCTTTCATCCTCCAGCTTTTATCTATCACTATCCACTTATCTTCTGCAACCTCACCCCATCATCCTAGCTATCATCCATCTCCCTAGCGCCTTTAACTTTTCCATCCTAGCTTCAATCCTATCACATCCATCATAAGACCTCCTTTCGCATGTCATCTTCTGACTAGGGGCACTGTATTCCTTGGAGATCTTGTCTTGTCCATCCTCCCTTATCATTATTATCTCGCTCTAGGCTATCCTCATGCAAATCCAATGTCATCCTCTCATTAGCCATTCACTCTAGTGCCATCTATCAGCTCATCTACCACCAACCTTAGCATTGTCCCCATCCTTGGTCGCACATCTATCATCATCATTGGATGCATCCTGCCAAATCCATATCTTCTGTTATCATCCCATCCCTAGTTTTTGCATCTTGCACCAACTTGAGCCATCCCACTATCTTATCATTCAGAGCTCCTGTATAGCTTGTAAATAATCTTGTATCCAATGCTTGTATCATACCTTGTATCATAGCTTGTATATCCAATCTTGTCCAAAACAACTTGTACATTTGTACCATATCTTGGTCCATCAGCTTGTACATCCTCTTTAGCTTAGTACCATTGTATCTATCCAGCTTTCGTGTCAGTTCATCCTTGATCAACATCTTGCACACATTGCACAAATCTTGGTTAGCTATTCCAATGCATCCTTTAGCTAGATCTCCTATCATCAAAGTGTTATCCTTCTCAGTTTAGCTTGCCCAGTGTATCACTAATCCAAATCCACTAGCTTAGGTGCTCTTTGATAGATCCTTGTAGGATATAGCTTTCCTCATGTTTGATCTTAGTCCGTTAGTACCTCGTCCTACCCATCTCATTGGAAAAAAGTTCTCTTTTGGATTTTCACTTTCTTTTGATTTGGAATCTTCCCTTTTGGGTCTTGAAGTATCTTTTCCAAGCAATCTCCTTGTTCCCTCCTCACGGTTGCCACAATCTTCCATATCATGGTATGTTGTGAATGGGGCAATCTGAGCATAAGGTATTGATCAAGTCTTTCATTTGTTTTCATTTTCTTCTTGTGGGTTACCCAATGTCGGTTCCATTCTGTTTCCTCGAGGTTTCATGTGTGATGGTGGTGCAATCCTTGTGTGTTTGTTTTGAGTTAGCTCGTCAGTCCTTTGGACAGTTGGTGACATGGCCTTGATGTTCTTGGTAACCTTGGCAATTAACCAATAGTCCTATAGCAAATCTAGTGCTCAACTACATGGTGGTACTTCTCTTTGAAGTATCCCCCTACTCAAAAAGTTTCAATGGAATCCCTTCATCTCCATTATCCCCCATCCATATCCAACATTTGTCTCTCCTACCCCAGCTTATGCATCAGTATCTCTTTGAATCAATCTTCACTTTTAGCTTTAGGGATCCACAATCCTAGTCTTAGGGATCCACCAAGCCTCATCTTTCGAGATCCACAATCCTAGTCCTAGGGATCTCTGAAACCCATCTTCTGCCAATCTGAATCTTTGAAATCCCATTGCATCAGCTTTATAATCCCCTCATCCTTCTCCCTATCTTGGATTCCTTTTTATATTGCTCCGCTCCTTTATCCTCCACCTTCCCTAAAGTCTTAACCTTATTTACTCTTGTGCCTCTGATTCTCCTTTATCATTCTCCCATAGTGAGAGTTTGAGCTAATTCAGCCCCTTCTCTTTGCCAATCTGAGTCTCCTTTCTTATCCCAAATTCTTGTATTTTTCAAAAAGTCATCGAGCCTCATTTTCTCTCCCCACCACCTTCTTGAGGGGGCATCTCTTAGTCTAGTCTCTCCTTCTTATCCAAGACTAGGGCAACTTTGTTGCTAAAACATCTTCCTCATGTCATTTATATCTAAACTTCTTTGAAATAGTGTTGTTTCAACACTATGTCAAAGAGGGGTAAAATGTAGACACCTAAAAATCCTTTAGAAAATAAAGTATTTTTATTTTCTGAAAAAGTCCTTCATGACATCATCATTTATTAATTAATTTTTTTTTTATGCCATTAAATCCCTTTATCTTAATTTAAAATATTTAATTAAGGAATCCCTCCCAAAAATGTTTAAATCTTATTTAAACATTATTTTCTTATTTATTAATTATTTAATTAATAAATTGACCAAAAATCCCAAAATAAATAATTTATTTATTTTTTGCCCAAAACTTGGCCAATTTCCTAAGACCACTAACCTCTTCCAAAATCTTCTAATCCTTCTTTAATTTTGATTAAAGGCTAATCCTATCATTTCCTACCCCTAATCCCAACTCAAAATATTTAATTAAGATTAAATATTAATCCTCATGTTTATTAAAAATATTTTAATAAATATCTCCTCAACCCAAACACTTGAAATAAATAAAACTTTATTTATTTCCTAAAAACCTTATTTATCCTCATGCTAAGAAGTTCTAGACTCTTCTAGAAAGTCTTCATCCTCATCCAAAGCCTAGACTCTTCTAGAAGATGTCAATCCTTATCTTTGACCCTAATCCTAATCCCCCCCTAACCTTGTCACATTCCCTAAACATGGGTTAAGACTTGCTAACCCAAGCCAAAGCCAACAAATATCTCCTCCTTCACCCACCCTCATTAAATGCCATCCACTTGCCCATCTCTAACAAGCCTAATCTAATCTTAATCCAAGCCTAATCCAAGCCTTAATCATTTTCACATTCCTAAGTCAAGCTTAAGACTTTCTTAATCCAAACCAAGTCAAAATATCTCAACTCTCTCACAAATATCCCAACCATAAAATTTTATGAAGCCCACAAAGCCATAAATGACTCTTACAAGCCCATTCATTGCTCTTACAAGCCATTATGAGGGTCTTTATGAGCTTTGAGCCTCCTTTGTTGACCCCTCAACCCCTCTTGCTCTAACCAATCACCCTATGACATGTGTCACTCCCTGATTGGCTATAAGGAAGCACAATCCATGTGCTCTCCTCTCATTCAATCTAAACCTTCCATAAGCTTTCTCCCATCCTTGCATCCTAGCCCTTGATCCCTCAAGCCCTTTGCCTATTTAAGGAATCCTCTCCCAAGCCATTTTAACACAATCTAGAAAGTAAAGCCATAATGCCATTTTGAGAAGCCATTTTTACATCAAATCCATTCACCAAAATCTATCGAAAATCCTCCATTAAAGCCCATTTGAGCATTTGAGCATACATACATAATCAAGCCATCTTAGCTATTAGACACAACTCTACATCAAGTGATCATCCTCATTGAGAGATCCTATCCATGGCTCATATTCTCATTTGAGGACTTCACTTTGTCTCTCATGAAGTTATGTTAAACTAGTATGCAAATGCTTTTTGATTGTTTTAATTTAGTATTTCTAACATACTAAAGTAGCATATACAATTTCTAGATTGGAAAAAGTCAAAAATTTGTTCACGTATGCTACTTACAAAATATTCAAGGTATATCAAATGGGTGTTAAGTCAAAATTTATGAATGGAGTATTTAAATAAGTTATCTACACAGGAAAAACTCAAAGGATTTGTTGAGCCAAATCAGAGACACTTGGTTTTAAAATTGAGCAAATATCTGTATTGATTGAATCAAGCACCAAGAGCCTAGTATGAAAGGTTACATTCATACTTGATTAAGATTAGGTTTGGTAGAACACACACAAATAGTAATATATATTTTTATAATGAAGCTGAAAACATGGTATTGATTGTTGAAATTTTTGTGGATGATTTTTGAAAATATAAGAGTAACTGAGAGGGAAGGGATGGATTAGTTACCACTAAAATAAATCCTAGATCCCTTAGATGTCAATGCAAAATATAAACCTTGCTGAAACTATTGTTACCCGGTTAACATACATGCACTCGGTTAACATTAACAATATGCTATAACTAGACAAGCACTATAATATCAACTATTACTTGACAAATATTGAACATGTAGATCTTAAGATATTGACTATAAATTTTATCAGGTTTCCACAATCCATTTTTACATGTAACCTGTTTCTAGATTCAATTGTGTATAATTTTTAGCATCAATGTTTCAGATCATATTTTACCATTCTATTCTTACATTCTCTCATCTTGATGATGGATCATAGAGTGTGATCCAAAACATTGATGCTAAAAATTATACATATAATCAAATCTAGAAATAGATTACATATTGACTATGATTAATCTTAATTAACTTAGTTGCATACACATAAAATAAATAGCATGAACACAAGTAACACCAAGATTTAATGTGAAAACCCAATTTGGAAAAAACCACCAATTGCAACTAGTTACTATTTTTCACTCTTTTGAAGTGAGCCCTATTAGGAGCCAACCCTATTAAAGGTTACAAAAAACATTTTTAGGTGTGATCCTATTAGAAGATTTAATCACCCTGTTAAGAATGGCCTTATTAGCGGTCTTTAGACACTTCAATCTAGAAATGCCACCTTGTTAGATGATTTGGCAAATACCTGTTAAGCCAACTCTATTAAGAGATGTGATACACTGCTACAATGATTAGAGAAAAATAATGATATAACCTAATTGCTGATGCAACTATATTACCGATTTTAGGTCTCAATTCTAGCTAAAATACTTGATCCTTCTTGATCAGATTAATCTTTTCCCCCAAACAAGGATATTATGCTTATCCTTCCAATTTGCTACCTCTAAGCATCTTCTTATCTTCAATACATTCTCACAAGTTCAATCCTCAACTTGACCTTATACTTATATCATTAACATTGTCAAGTCAACTTGAATACAACTTATAATAATTAATATTCATTTTTGTATTTGGTTAGAACCAACAAACAAATCCATTAAACTCAATATGCCAAAACAAAAAAATCATTTGTTAGCTGACTGTGCTTAGTAGACACTAACACTAGAATGATTTTTGTTTATTAAGTGAATCTAGTTAACACTTCATCTTCACAAACTTCCTTTGGTAACTGAGTGAGCTTGGTTAATACTAGTACCATCCAAATTTCCTTTGTCAACCGAGTAAGCTTAGTTAACACTCAACTTCTACAAAGTTCTCTTTGACACTTGAGTGAACTCAATAGACACTATCTTCTAAACTTAGCAAACACTAGAATGCTCAATAGACACTAGAAATTGTCTCCATTGCCCAAGTGATATCAGCATACTCTGATTGGTAAAGATATGATATTTTGTGTAACATCAATGACAATATAAAATTGATCAATTGTTTTCAATAGTTGATACCATATTTTATGGTGATGATTTTTTGTGAAAATGATTTGTTGATCAAATGAGAAAAGCATTTGAGATGTCAATGTTTGGTGAGATCAATTTTTTTATTGGATTAAAAGTTCATCAAATAGAATATGGTATTTATGTGACTCAATCTAAGTATTTTTAGGATATTTTAAAAACATTTGGAATGGATGAGTCAAGGACAGTCGTTACACCTATGGTGTCTAGATACAAGTTATCTAAAGAGGATACTACTACTAAGGTAAATGAGACACAATATAGATCTATTATAGTATGCTATGCATAGAAGATCTAATATTGCAAATGCAATTGGAATAGTTGCAATGTTTTCTTCTAATCTTGAGGAAAAACACATGATTTTTGTCAAAAGGATATTCAAATATTTGAAAGGAACTGAAAAATTTGGATTATGGTATAACAAAGATGGTAATTTTGAACTCAAAATCTACAATGATGCTGTTTCAGTTGGAAATATTGATGACATAGAAAGTAAAAGTGGTAGAGTTTTATTCTTAGGATAAAGAATGATTACATGGTTAAGCAGAAAAAAAGTTTTATATCACAATCTAATGTTGAAGTTGAGTATGTTGTTGCAATTAATTGTTCAAATATTGTTTGGATTAAGAATCTATTGGAAGGAATACAAGAAGAAGTTACTAAGCCTATCATTATCTATTATGATAATACTAGTGCAATAAACATATCAAAAAATCCAATGATGCATGCAAAAACCAATCATATATCTATCAAGTATCACTACTTGAGAGAACAAGTACAAGAAAAGAAAGTGAGGTTTGAATATGTGAAAAAGTAATAACAAATTGCAGATGTATTCACTAAGATATTCCTAAGGATTCTTTTGAGTATCTAAGAGGTAAGTTAGGGGTCCTTTCCTTATGCAAGATTAACTAAGAAAAGATTCATGTTGCATCAATTCATGGATGATCAAATATATCTTTGTAGAGTTGATGCAAGAGTTCACTCTTTAGGAACTATTTCCTCAAGATGTGTAAATGATTGTAATGGAACTACTATAAGAAATACATGTAAGGTAAAAGGTATTAATAGAAGGTTTTAATAAGTTTCATATTGTAACTTATATTTAACTTTGGCATTGTTGTCAAAGGTGGAGAGAAGTAGTAAGGATATAATTTGTAGTGATTGGGAGAGATGTACTAAGGGGGAATAAAGTGATTAAGAAATGGGAAGAATGAATATTGTTGTGAAAAGGGGAGACATGATGCTACTAAAAAGAGAAGCATACCTAAAGGGGGAGAATGTATGGACATGATGCTGATGATGAAGCTACAAACTAACTAACCGTGATGGTAAAGTCTATTGCACAGAATTCAAATAAAGTCAGAGAGCTAAAAATTTGTATCATTATTAATACATACATTTGATTATCTTATGTATTACTTTTTTAATGTAAAATATTATGTTTATGTATTTATATAGATGCTAAAGGGGGAGATTGTTAGTCCCAACTAAAAATGCTATTATTATATGTAAAGATGCATATCATTTGTTATGTTTTTGTTGATGTCAAGCATTATTTGGTTAGACATCATGCTAATTCAATAAAATATTGTTTCATTTGACTAATGAAAAGGATTTGAAGAAAGTACGATGATGAAATGAATTATAAGTGTTGGTTTTAAAATGGTACTTGAATGATTTGAAGTTTGACATTTTAATGTTGGTTTGATCATTTTTCAATCTTATAATGTTGTGATTAAGTTCATAACTAGTTAGTCAGTAAGAGAATATATATTGTATTAATTGAGTGATTATAGTTGTCACCGAGTGCTTGGAAAGGAAGAGATAAAATTTAGTGTTAGCCAAGTAGTTTCAGTGTTAACTGAGGGATGTATTTCCCAAGAGAAGTTGTAATGTTCATCAAGTGAAGAACATAAGAAGAGATTAATTTGAGGCAAAATTTTGATGAAAAATAATAATCTTTGAGAAAACCAAAGGATAAAGTCAAAGATAGTTACAAGATCTATGACTAGAGAAATGTAATGAAGATTTGAAGAAGGAAATTTGATAGAATGGAGATGAGTGCAAAGTTCAAGGTATATCTAGTTTATGACTAACTAGATTAATTGAATATGAGATCTATGTGTTGGAGTTACAATAGGAAAGGATAAAATCCTAAAAATATTCACCACACATCCATCTCTCATATTCATTAAGTAAACTAAAATACCATGCAAAACATATACATCTAAAGTATGTAATTAAGTAAGCATCCACACATATACAACACAAGATATGATTACCCAAAAACCCTCCAATGAGAAGGTAAAATTGGGGTGGGGATGACATCCAAAAATCTTCACTATTGTAGTAATAAAGTGTATCCAATGAAGCTTACAATGTTTGATCATGAACTATGCTCTACCCTATGAAATGTCTACCCCGTTAAAGGCTTAAAAAGATGGTTAAGTCTCACCCTATTAGAGGATTTCAACACCCTATTAGAAGTGTGCCTGATTAAAGGACTTCAACTCAAAATTAAGTAAGCACCTTGTTAGAGGATTTCAATATAACTTGTTAGGACTACTTTGTTAAGAGATTTAACTGATTCACCTATTAGAATGTCTCAGCAATGATCTTGCAGTTAGCACTTTGATGCTTGATGACATATCACCTTTATTTTTTTGTGTACTTGATTCTTCTTGATTAGATGATTCTCTGATATTCATTGTTTCCTTCCTCTATTCTCCTTTGACTGATTTTGTTATACAATTCAGATTATAATTCCTTAGTCACCATGAATGTCTTGGTTTACACATGCAAAACTCTCCTTGATCATTCATTCATTCCCTTACTCGCACATTAATAACTTTAGGGTTTGTCCTCCTTAAGAAGACCTAGGTGACTTAGGGTTAGGTATGAATCAATGACTATGATTCATCCATATTACCACTTAAACCTTCCCTTTACCTAATTGGGTGCATGTAATACATATGGATTCCAACTTAAGATTCATCCTTGTCACCAAAATATCATAATTCAATCTTTAAGTTGGCTCAAAAATGGTTTACATGGTATTTTGTGCCAATAAAAATAACTATGTTACTTAGCATTTGAAGTCCCTAGTGCTTGACACATACTAACTTCAATGCTATCACTTGGCATTTGAGTGACGCATCATACACTACTTTCTTGGCTCTTCAATCATTTTGCACATACTGTGTACTTGGCATTTGAGTGACTCAACACTCACTATTTACTCAGCATGCTCTATCTTATATATTGTGCTCGACATTTGTTACTTGTTCAACATGAACTAATAAATGACTTAAGTGTATAAACACTCACTATTCAAAACCAATCTATGAATAACAATCTTCCCCTTTGACATGAGTCTCCAAAACACTTGGTCATACATTAATACTCTTATTCTTATGAGCATAACATAAACTCTTATTTAGCTTCTATAAAAAAGTTCAAAATATCAAAATTTTGCAGCATGACTTATACTTCAAAATCTTATAACCCCACTTGAGTTGTTTGGTCTATTCTGTATCATATTCTATATCAAAATCTTTTCTTATATT
This sequence comes from Cupressus sempervirens, assembly GCA_028749045.1. Classification (NCBI taxonomy): domain Eukaryota; kingdom Viridiplantae; phylum Streptophyta; class Pinopsida; order Cupressales; family Cupressaceae; genus Cupressus; species Cupressus sempervirens. Next base: position 530,476,893 of record CM053784.1, read on the forward strand.
GAGTAAATTTGTCTTAGTTGATACTCTTTCTTCATTTTTTGCTTGCTTTCTCTTACTTTGGTTTTCTGGATCAAAATATTTTCTTCTCTTACTCCCCCTTTATTATTACTCTCCCATTTGTGCTCCCCCATACTTTCTCCCCCATAGCTCTTACTCCCCCTTTTTGACACTAATTTCAATGGGTTATACACTAATATTGTATTTGTCCAAAAAGGATTTATGAACCTCAAGAATAATCTTAAGAGCTAAATCCCAATTATCACATGCTACCTCCAAAGACTTGATTTGGATGGCCAGCTTGGTAGCAAGGTGTACTAAGCCATCTAATGTCGAAAGATTGAGGTCTTTGTTCATAAGTGTTTTTGCATATCCTAGCTTCTTGTGTAGAAGCTTCATGTGAGGAGTCAATGTAGACTAGATGGTGATTAGTTTAGCCTTTATGTTGGCTTCATCTGCATGTAATGTTGCTAACTAACTTTGGGTTTGCAACAAGGTCCTAAAGTGTTTCTCATTTTGAGATGGAGTCATGACAAATTTAGGTCTGGATGACTATAGTTGACTCTCCAAGCTCATGATGTGATTTCTTGTCTCTTGTGTGACGAGTGTAGTATTAAACAATTTGAAGTACAAAGAGAAAATGTTATCTAGTACCTTCTTCACACTCTCTATCTTAGTTTCTAATGCAAGTTGTGTTAGTGCAATCTCACTTGATATCTTCTCATTCACTTTAGTTTGAAATTTCTTCTTAGACCACTCTAACAATTTGACATTAGTATAATCTAGGTTTGAATTACTTACTCTTTCCACTATGTTGGTTAATTGTTCAATTATGGGCTTTGTTTCATCTAGATTAGGAAAAATATATGCATCTAAGAAAATTTCTTTGATCTCAATCAAAGCTTGCTTATGCCTGTCCTCCCTTCTGAGTAGTTCTTGTTGTTTGTTTCTTGCTAGGGCCTCTTGAAGTATACCCATCTTCTCAATTGTTATTTTTGCATAGTCAAACTTAGGAAAAATAATTTCTTCATCTAGGTTAACATCTCCATAAGTTATTACCTCTTTTGGCTTTGATGAGCTAGGATTAGGCACTGAGAATTGCAATGGTGTTGCATCTATGCTTGGCCTCTAAAGAGTTTTACTAGGAGTTCTTGATTCTAGTAATGTTACTAGTGCTTGTATTGCTTCTAGATCCTTTGGCTTGGGTGTCAACTCTATCTCTTTAGGCTTGTCCTTTTCTACCTCTTTAAGTTGAATTGCACCTTTAACTTGTGTTGGAGGTATAGGTACATCTACCTATCCTATTTGACTTGGTGTCCCATCATTAACTGGTGTTTCCATCTTATCTTCTCCAACTGTCTTACCCTTCTCTTTTTTAGGTTCTTGAACATTTTTTGAGACTAGAGTTCTTTCCATGGGTGTATTGATAGTGCATCCTTCTATCTCCTTCCTTTGATATAAAACTAAGTATGGTTAAGGTTGTAAACTTGTGACTTGAGGAGTGAAAGTAGTTATTTCTTGTGTTTTCACTTAGTCCCTTGTAGTCGTAGACTTTGTCTTCTAAATTTCATTATAACTTACCAATATAGGGTTGTCACATAATTTGGGCTATAGTGTGGATTAGTCAAGTTTCCTCTCCAAATAGTCCTCTACGAGGGGATTGATGTTATGATTAGTAGGATTAGAAATATCCTTTTCTATAATAGTTTTAGTACTTACACTCATGATCTATGGAGGACTGACACTCGACATTTGTATATCTTGTTATCCTCTTCATCATCTTCTACCTCAATAGGTTCTTTTTCACCTTCTTTGGTTGTAGCTGGTCCATATGTGATTTTCCAAATTTTTTTGGACTTCTTTACAACATCCTCTACATTGTTATGTAATACGCTAAATGCCCTATACTTAGATAGAAATCTCACAACATATTTCTTTATGGATTTAGACATTTGTGCCTTACTAATTTTTGGCATAACTTGAGCAAGAGTTGTCTCCCTAATTTTCTTCTCTTTGTCTAAGCAATAATGCCATTTATGCTCAACTCTATCATATATACTTGTAGTTATTGAGTTGGCAATTTCTAGAGGAGTTTTCTTGAATGTAGCCATCATGGCATATATTGCCTCCTCTACTTGATTCTTCTCAATATTTCTAAGGTTATCAAATTCAATGTGAGAAAAACCTAAAAAATTAGCATTGTTTCTAATGTTCTCACATAAATTATCTAAGTCTGAAGAGGGACTATGACTCACCACTTAGAACTAGATGTTGTCATCAGATTCAATTTTCTCCTCATTAGATTCAACTTCAGCAACATATTTTCTTCTTAGCTTTTTCTATGGTCCACCTTCTTTCTCTTTAGGCTTGGCTACCTTTTTGGCCTTCTATATAGTGACTCTTGTACTAGCCTTTGTGGTAGGTGTTGTCATTTTGGACTGACTTGGTTTTGCAACCTTCTTTGGTTTTATCAGTACATGTGTCTTTGCTTTCCTTTTCTTCCTGTTAGTAGGAATAGGTTCTTCCTCAACTTCTTAACACTTAGCACCTTCTACAATTTCTATCTCCTCTTATTGATGGTCCTCTCCTTGAACTTGAGTTAGAGCTAGTGGTGCTTGAGCCTATGTTCCTTCTTATTCTTCATCTTCTTCTTCTTCTTCCTCTTCGTTGACTCCACCAAAATTTTCTTTCAGTTTCTTCACGAATTTGTTCTTATTTTTGATCAAAAAAGAATTCTTCAACTCCATAGTGATTTTAGATTTGGCCAGTTCATAGTTACCAAATGCTTTGGCTTCTTTGTCCACTTCTTTTGCAAGTAATGTTGTGATTTCTACAGAGGCCTCATCAACATTGATCTCATATCCTAATGGCCTTAGCCATCTCACTCTAGGGATTTCTACTTGTACATATATAAGATCAGTGTCAAGTAGGAAGAAAACATCATCATAATGTTTCTCCACTAGTGAGACTGGTATCCTTAATCTCTTCTTGATAGATTGTTTGAAATATTCAGAATAACTAGTCATTACTGACTCAAAGTTATTGCATAATTGTTCAATGAATTCTCCTATCTGTATTGCAATTTATCTATTTGTCTTCCATGCAACTGTGCCAAATGTAGGAAATGTGTTTTGCACATAGAAGAAAATACATACCAAAATAGATCCAAATTTGCACTGAGCAGTCTTTATTTTCCTTATTGCTCCTAGGTTTTCAATCTATTACCACAAGTGAAACTTAGGAAGGTCATAAGTATGATCTTTCTTTACAAGTTTATAGCACATATCTACTACAATGTAAGGTACACTATTTAATCTCCTTGATTGATAAAACTTGTGTGCTATCACCCTTACTACAAAAGCTAGTAGGGGATCTGTGATTGTATCAATTGTCATTCCCCTTTTGTTCCATATAATGCTTGTATTATTTTCAATAACTTCTTTTGACTCACTTCTCATAGTCTTTGGCTGATCTAGGGTTGGATACCTTGTTACCCTATGAATAATTTTATTTGTGATCTTAATAATTCCATTATCTAACCATATTGAACTATCATGAGTTCTACTTAAGACAATCCTTATCCACTCAGTTTTGAAGACACTAAAAAAATCTAGGGCATGATTTAACCCTTTCTTCTCAGCAATGTTGTATTCTGCCTTCAATGCTCTATTTTCACATAATCTTCCATACTCTTCCTTGATTTCCATGTCACCTATGCTACCAATCTTGCAAGTGTAACAATTCCTAATATCTTGTATCATTAAGAGTTGCATTGGTATCATAGACAATGCACTAGAGGGATCCTATTTATATGTTATGTCTAGAATAGCCTTGAAAATAGGTTTTTTTTATCTCATTGCTAATTAACTAAAAATTTACAACTTCTTTTCCCTCTACACCTTTCTCTTTTGAAGAACTAGACACCATCACATAAATCTAGGGTTTACAAAATTTGAAACTGCATAACTCGGCACACAATAAATACCTTACAAATTTTGATGAAATAGTGTCAAATAACCATTCAAATCTCCTACAAGTACTTTAGATGGTATTCTCTAGATCAGCTTTAGATCTTTGTCTTCTTTCTCAAATTCAAATGATGTTAAATATTCTAAAATCAATCAAAAAGCACTTAGAACATTGCAATTAATGCTAAGTGCTTATATAGTTGTAAGCTTGTTATCAACTAATTTCTGGCTCACTCAACATAGACATGTCTTTCCATTTTCTTGGTAACCATTACAAGCTTGGCCTTAATCAACATTTCACTTGACAACCATAAGATCATGTTACAAGATAGAGTTGTCATTTCACCAAAAGATCAATCTTTAAATGCTTGATAGAACCACTAGACTTATAGAACACATGAGGTGGTTAATCCATGTCACAGATCTTAAAGGAAAAGGATGGAAATTAGTCCAACAATTCCCCCCTTAGTGTTACCTGAGGGGATTCGAACCTATGACCAAGCTTTGATACCACTTGTTACATGCTAGAGTTGGCATTGCACCAAAAGATTGACCTGTTAATGCCTGATACAACCACTAGACTTATAGAAAATAGGAAGCAATTAAGCCATGTTATGAATCTTGAAGGGGAAGGATGGTGATTAGTCCAACATAAGATAATTTTCATGCTCGACAATAACATGTAAAAGATGACAAAACTCAAAGATTTTTCTTTAAATTTTGATAATACTTTGCATCTTTATTCATGCTTACATAATCTTTTCAAAACCAAATCTTTTGAATTGATGTGTAATATAACCTTTAAATATCAGTCCCACATAGCTCTTGATTGCTTAGTTTGATGAGGTATGATCACCTAACCCATTGGGTGAAGTGATCCCATCTACAATTGATGTGCTATGATCCTCCTTTCTCTCCCTTGTCTTATTAATCTCATCTCTAATATTTTCAATATATGCCTTGCATTTTCCTTTGTTGAACTCACAACTTGGTGGCTTTAACCTTGTTGGACAATATTGGCTTATGTGACCAGTCTTCAAACAACTAAAAGATGTGGTTTAACTCAACCACCTTTTGTAGTCACTCTTGAAGTGTGTTCTATTACAATTCTCAGGAACATGTCCATAATCTTGACAATAGTGACAACTATACCTTGTATTATAATTCTAATTATAAAAGTTTCCATTGTTCCTTACCTTTGTTTTCTTTTTTGATGACCATATGGGTTTGGATCTGCAATCAAAATCTCTATGTCCATACTTCTGACACTTATAACGATATCCTTCAAAACTTTGAGTGTGCATGGTCTTGGTTCTACATTCATGTACCTAATGACCTTGTTTCTTGTACTTATGGTAGTGACCCTTTCTCTTCTACTTAACATTTTGTATGTGTAGATGGTCTTGGTTCTACATTCATGTGCCTAATCACCTTGTTTCTTGCACTTATGGTAGTGACCCTTGCTCTTTTGCTTAACATTTTGATTTACTATCTTTCTCCTTTATACATTGGCAATATGTCCTTTCTTACCACAATTATGACAAGTAGGTTATAAGTTCTTACCTTTTTTACTTCTTTCTTTAGAACTTTTGGATGATTCTCCTTCTTTAGTACTTGTGTATCCTAGTTCAGATGCATCATTGTTAGATCTAGGAGATCTCATCAACTATTCAAAATGCTTGATAGCTTCATTTGGTTTATTGAATCTTTCAGCAAACTCATTTTCCCTTTTTAGGTCATTGCTCAAGTGTTCATTTTGAAACTTAAGTGTTGTTATCTCAATGTCCTTGGCATTCAATTCATGGTTTACATTCATTATTTGACTTAAAGTTTCTAATTGCATGTTAGTAATCCTAGTTACGTTTGATGATTTTTTTTCTAGTCTACTAATCAAAACTCTTTTGTCATCTTAATTCATGAATTTGTCTTCCATAGCTTTCTTTTTATATTATATCACCTCACATAGTAATATGGCTTGTGATTCTTGTTCTATCTTAAGACTTCTAATTTTTTTAGCTAGGGTTCTATTCTTTTCCATTAGATCTGCAACTGCTACATCAAATTCATTGGAGTTACTATTTGCAAATAGCTTAGTAGTGTCCATCTCTTGGTATTGTCTATCATTCTCCTCAATATAAATTTCCTTCCTTCATCTCAATGATTTCTTTAGATCATTTCTTGCTTCATTTAACTGATGTAGAATGAGTTGTATTTCAATTCCCTGATTCTCAATGATTTTTACCAAGTTGTAAAGTGCTAGTTCCAAGAGCTTTCCTCAAAGTTGGAAAGCTTCACTTTCAGAGAACTAGGCTCCGATACCAATTATTGGAATTACAATAGGAAAGTTAAACTTCTGAGGGGGGGAGGGAGTAAATCAATGCTTTAAACATTGACCCATAAAAATATTCACCACACACTCATCTCTCATATTCAATAAGTAAACTAAAATACTATGCAAAACATATACATCTAAATCATGTAGCTAAGTAAGCATTCACACATATATGAAAAAAGATATGATTACCTAGAAACCCTCCAATGAGAAGGTAAAACTAGGGTGGGGTTGACACTCACAAATCTTCACTACTGTAGTAATAGTTTGATCATGAACCATGATCTACCCTATTTAAGGCTTACACAGATTGTTAGGTCTCACCCTATTATAAGATTTCAACACTCTATTAGAAGTGTGCCTAATTAAAGGACTTCGACTCATAATTAAGTAAGCACCTTGTTAGAGGATTTCAATACAACCTATTAGGACTACTCTATTAAGAAAATTTTCTAATTCACTAGTAAGAATGTCTCAACAATGATCCTGTAGTTAGCACTTTGATGCTTGATGATAGATCACCTCTATTCTACTATGTACCTGATCCTTCTTGATTAGATGACTATCTATTGTTCACTATTTCCTTTCTCTATTATTCTTTAAGTGATTCTAAAATACAATTGAGATTATAATGCCTTGGCCACCATGAATGTCCTAGTTTGTGCATGCAAAACTCTCCTTAATCATTCATTCATTCCCTTACTCACACATTAATAACTTTCGAGTTTTTCCTCCTTAAGAAGATCCAAGTGACTTATGGTTAGGTATGAATCAATGATTGTGATTCATCCATATTACCACTTAAACCTTCCCTTTACTTAATTGGGTGTATGTAATACATAGGGATTCCAACTTAAGATTAATCCTTATCACCAAAATATCATAATTCAATCTTTAAGTCAGCTCAAAAATAGTTTACATAGTAGTTTTTACCAATACAAACAACTATGAAAAAATTGTGTTACTTGGCATCTAAAGTCCCTGGTACTTGGCACATAATAACTTCAATGCTGTCACTCAACATCTAAATGACTCAACATGCACTACTTTCTTAGCTCTTGAATCACTTGGCACATATTGTCTACTCGACACTTGAGTGACTTGGCACATGAGTGACTCGACACTCATTATTTAATCAGCAAGCTCTATCTTATATGTTGTGCTTGACATTTTTTACTTGTTCAGAATGAACTAAGTATATGACTTAAGCCTATAGACACTCACTAGTTAAAACCAATCTAAGATTAACACTATGATCATGATTAAGTGGAATAATATGGAATGAAAAAGTTGCCTATTTAAGGAGATGAACAAGATTGCTTTTAGTTTTTGATAATGTTTTAATTGTGCGAGAAATTTTTTTGAACAAGAAGGAAGAAGAACAAGGTGAATCAAGTGGAATATAAGTGCAAAGATCAAGCTGAGGAAGTGCAAAGTAAAAGTGAGAGTGTGTAAATCAGTTAGTAAGAGATCATTAGGAAGAAAATGATAAAATAAAACATTTGACCAAGCAAGGTAGTGCTAAACCTAATAGATAACTTGACTATTAATTTCTTACCATTGTTGTAGATAAAATCATTAAGCAAGTAGATCTAACAAATGTTTGAAATCCTAAATTGATTAATGATGTATGTAATTCTATTCGAGCAAGATACTCTTTAGTGATGACAAGAAGTGATAAGGTCTAGATGATCTTTGGTTAAAATTCTCTAACTAGGTCACACTAAAAATGTGCATTCAACCTTTGACAAGGTTGGATCCTAGTAGAGATCACTTTAGAAGAGTAAACAATTTTGGTTGACAGTTCCCATGTGGTTTTCCACTTTATAGGGTTTCCATGTTAAATATCTATATCAAATGTGTTAAATATTATGTTTTACAAAATTTATTATAATTGTTTTTTTCTAATGCTGCAACTCAGTATAAACTAAGTTATTACTTGAATTCTTGGTTTTACTAATAATAGTGAGATAATACTTTGAAGTAAAGTTGATATAATCTTGATTTAAAAAGTTGAATGTGGATGCTGAGTTATTGATGTGAAAGTGTATGAAGTTTAAATTGGCACTAAATTATTTTAAATTCTAGTAGGATAACTAGATATAACTAATTCACCCCCCTAGTTATCTAAAAATGTGCATCATGTAACACAAAAAAATATGGTTGCAAGATTGCTAGCTGCATCTTTCAATAAAAAGGCATTGAGATGGTTTATAATTTTTTCAATGACCTCTATTTTTATATAGGTTGAGCTTGGAGATACATTTAACAATTTTTTTGAATAAAAATATGGCCATTTGTCATTGGAAAAATAATCAACCACCATTAAAAGAGCCCCATAAGAGTAGAGGACAAATTTCAATATCTAGTCTTAAAAGACTTGGAACATAATACCCTCCACACTAAGAATTTATATTGATTATACATTCTTGTATTATTTAAAATGTCTAAATAGTGATTTATCAGTCATGATAGAGTTATTGGGGGTTATGTCATTGTTGTAATCTTATTATAGCTATAAGGACAGCAAATATTCTAACCCAAGTGGATAAAATAGCTCCCAAGATTCTTATGCCTCATTTTATAGGTATACAGTCTAATCTACCATTACAAGTGCCCCTTTACCCATTGTTCTAGAATTTATTATTGTTGTAAATTATGAAGTGTAAACAGTTGGGCCATTAAATGAGTTGCAAGAGATTAAGTCTAGTCAACAAAAAATAGAAAGCATTTTATGATCTATGGGGAATGAGGTGATCAACATAAAGAAGTAATACCAAGGACCAAGACCATATTTTCAACAACATAATCAATAGCAATGGGTAGGAGAAGGCCAATCTTATCAAAATCAAGGGTATTAATATCAAAAAAATAGGCAACCCTATCAAGGTGCTTATCAATGGAAGAGACAAAATGTAAATCAAAGACCATTTAATTCATATAAATGTTAATCCGGTGAAGGGTATGGTTCTACCTCACAATAACCTTGTAGCAGAGTACAAATGGTTTTATCCATATAATAAATAACATAAACAAACAACTCTTTAAAGTGGAGTGATCAATGAAGTACATATGGTCTTGAATGTTTTTAGCTTTCATCTAGAGATACCTCCTATCATACTTGAATAAAAATGAGATGTACTTTATAATGAGATTTCATTCTTAAATTAGCGAAGATAAGAGTTTTTTGGTGTAAATGCTGATTTGGAAATTGCACCCAAGACATGAGAAAAGAAAAGAGTTGTAGAAGTGGAATGAATAGTTGATACACAAAAGTGGATTACAACTATGAGACCATAAAACACACCCATACCAAACATGACAAATAAAGCTTCTACATTTCCAATTAGCAACCAACCTGACAAGAATATAGAGCTGATTGTTACTAAGATAAACTAGAGGGTGTATTCTATTGTGCCTTACAATATTATGGACACCATGAAGAAAATTAATTTGATCATGCCTACATGGAAATCCCTTTCTATACTAGGAAAAGATGATATGTTTAAAAAATCTTTGGCTGGCAAAAATACACAAGAGAAAGTTATTGGTGATCATGAAAAATTCATGATGATGATTGTTGATCAAATGAAGGATGTAGACAACAAACCACTTTTCACAAGTGAAGGTTAGAATTTGATACCTCATTTTCTATGTTTCATTGAGTATTCAAAGAAAAATAGTACATAATTGTATGGTGGATAGAGGGGCTACTTATAGGGTAATGTCTAAACAAGTAGCTGATCAACTAGGTCTAAAATATGAGCCATAGAGAAAGGATTATTTTAGATAGATGGTTTGTCTATAAATTTAGTAGGTCTCATTAGAGATGCTAACTTAACCCTGCATGCTTGCCCCAATTTTTGAATTTCCCAAGATATATATATGATTGATTTCCCCCCTCGCTTTGGTGTATCCTTGTCACAAGAGTTCATGGTTAAGATAGGTAGTTATCTCTCATTTGATTTGTATCATATGGTGTTGCATACTAGGTATGGACCCAAAGTAACTATTAAGTTTGAATTTCTTGCAAAGGAAAACATATAACCTTATAGACCTAGTGAAATACATGCCAATTATGTAAGTTTTTAACAAGGTGAGCATGTTATTCTCCTTGATCTTCATACTGCCAGCAATGATATCCTTGATATACTTTTAGATGAGTGGAAAGAAGATCATATGAACTTAATGTTGAGAATGAATTAGTATTGGATGTTAGTATGAGAAAATACATGTTTCAAGAAGTTGGTTTAGTGATGCCTAATTTGGTTAAGAGATTAGAAAATGATAGTTGAAAACACAATGTTTGTGGAATATGTATTTTGATAGTTCAAGAAGTAGACATGGTGCTAGTGGGGGAGAAATTTTGGTTTCTCCTAAGGGTGAGTGATATTATGCTTCTTTTAAATTTGGTTTCTCATGTACAAATAACATATAAGAGTATGAAGGTCTCATTTAAAGTCTTGAATGCATAGAAATGTGGGATCAAGTCTTTGAAGGTGTATGGACATAATGAATTGATAGTTAATCAGATTAGAGGCTTCAATGCAATTAAGAATGATGTTCATAAGTTGTATAAGAATGGGTTTTGGGATCTCCTTGAAGAGTTTGATACCTTAAATATTATTTCTATTCTAAGGAGTAAGAATCAATATGTTGATAGGTTGGTAGTTGTGGGGGCTCAATTTGATATTTTAAATAACATCAAGAAGGGGTGTAATTAGTAGCAAATAAAAACTATTATTAGAATATAATTTCATTTATTTTAAGAATTTATTGATGTATTTTCCTAGGAATATGGGGGATTTGAGTGGGTTTGACCGATAGCTTTCACAATACACAAAGAAATAGACCCAATATCAAAACCAATAAGAAAAAAATAGAGGCCAGTTGATCCCAAGTTAGAGACACTAATGGAAAAAGAAAATTTTAGACTCATAGAGAGTGGTCTTAGTTTTCTTATCAAGAATACCAGCTAAGTTGTAAATCTAGTCCATATATGAAAGAAAAATGGAGAGCTTAGACTGTGTGTATACTTTAGAGATTTGAATTGAGCTTACTTAAAAGATATGCATCCTCTTCCATCTATGGAGAAGATTATATAATGCATGTCATGTGAGTAATATTTATATTTATTAGATGAGTATTCTGGTTATAACTAGATCTTGGTAAAAGAATAAGATTAGTTTAAGATCATATTTATCACAAGGTGGGGTACAATGAAAAATAATAAAATGTCATTTGGATTAGCTAAGGTTGGAGAAACTTTTCAAAAAGCTATAAACATGGCTTTTGGAAACATAATGTATAAGTTTGTTTTGGTGTATCATGATGACATCACTAACTCTTCTAAGATAACAAAAGATCATATTGGCCATTTGAGGTAGATTTTTTAGCATTTCTAGGAGTTTGGCATTAGAGTTGCAACCATTTTGGAGTTGCCTTTTCTTCAATATAAAAAGGGACTTTAGAGCTTCATCAATCACATTTATTTTGTTAGGAAATTATTTTCTAATATAGAATCCTTGTTAAAATCCCTTACAACTACATTAAAGAAGAATGTAGGGTTTAAATGGACCCACAAAGGATAATTTTCAAATGATTAAGGAGGCATTGGAATCAGCTCAAAATATTAGTTAACCCATATTTCAGCAAGGATGTTATTTTGTACACTTTTGGTAGATTTGATGTTATTTCAATAGTGCTAGTGTAAAGGAATGCATAAGGATTGAGGAAAAATGTGTTGGTTGTGGTAAAAAGCCTTAAAAATTTTAGACATTTGTTTTCCCATAGCAAAGTCCATTTACAAGTGAAACATCCTAGTGTTAAGGAGTTGTACTCAACAAAAATTTGGATGAAAAGAGGGCTAGGTAGATTACATAAGTGATGTAGTATGACATAGATATTATGGTTATGTAGTTGGTGAAGGGAAAAGTTTTGTGCCAATATTTGGATAAGGAATAAGTTTCATCATTCAAGGAAAGAAATGAGTTAGTTCTGGTAAATGTTGGGACATCAAGTACTTGGAATACTAGCTAGCTACAAGAGATGTCACATTTCTTGGAAATAGGGAAATGACCTGTAATCTTAGAAGGAATTAAAGAATGTACTTTAGACTTTAGTCTATTCCTTTCTTTTTTTTATTGATGATATATTGTATAGGAAGGATTAAAGGGGAGTTCTTCTTAGGTGTGTTTATAGTGATCAAGTTGATCAAGTATTATATGAGTTCCATGATGAACCTTCTGGAGGTCACCATGCTGTGATGAAAACACCATATAAAATTCTAAGGGTAGGCTATTATTAGCCTAATCCACTTAAGGATGCAAATAAATAATTTAGGAAATGTGCCAAGTGTGCCTTGTTTTCAAGTAAAGAGAAGCTAACTTCTTTACATTTACAACTAATCCAAATTGGACAACCCTTTATGAAGTGGGGAATCTACTTCATGGGGGAAATGAATCTACCTTAAAGTGCAATTTACTAGTGGATTATAATAGTAAAAAATTATTTTATGCAATGGAAAGAGGCTTTGCCTTTGAGAGAAGCCAATGAAACAACAATGTTGAGCTTCTACGAAGATATTGTTTGTAGATTTGGAGTTCTAGACTCTATAATTTATGATAATGCTCTTGCATTCTAAAAATAAGTTGTTTCTTGGGAATTAAAGAATATAATTTTCTTGAATACAAGCTCCAACTATTATCCTCAAGGATATGGACTTGTGATTCCACAAATGAGAATCTGATTAACATTATAAAAAGGACAATTCAAAATAATTAGATGGATTGGCATGCTAAGTTGAAAATCGCTCAGTGGTTACAAAAAATTACCCCTAAAAAGGTGATTGTAAACTTACCTTATCTACTAGTGTATGGAAAGGATGAAAAACTAGTAATTTCTAACAATTTGAAATCTTTGACCTTTTGAGCCATCTGGTTTTGATTGAGTAGACTAATTTTCTTACCTTGATATATACTCACCTAATGGAGTTGAAGGAGAACAAAGACAAAGCTATGAAGAGCATGGATACCAAAAAATCCTAAGATTACCTTTGACAAGAAGGTTGAGACAAGATATTTCATTGTGGGAGGTATTGTATTGAAATGGGATGTTCTAAGGAGTAGATCAGCCCATCATACCAAGTTTGACAATATGTAGATGAGTCATTTTATCATCATGGAGTGCAAAGAACATAAAACTTTGCAACTGGAAACTACTGAAGTTGAAGTGGTTCTTGTCCCTGTTAATGGGATGCATCTCAAACCTTGTTTTGAACTTAGAATAACATTCCTCTTTGTATATAGTTTAGTCTAGTTTTTCTATGTTCAATAAGTATTTGTGCATTTATTTTGGCTTTCCCTAAATATTTTTTCAACACAATTTTAGTTCTTAAGTTTTGTTCTATTTTGTTGAATAAGAATCTCAAATTTTTGTATGGTTCTGTAAGTTGTAAGAAGCAATCCCTAGCCTCTCAAGAGAATTTCCAAATTATGCATACTTGCATACATGACTTATGAAAAGGCCTTGAAGAAAATGTTGTCCCTTCCCATAGCCCACATATCCAAATACACTTGGCTGAGGAATATAGTTGAAATACCATATTATTAACATTATCAGATTTCCATAATCCATTTGTAAATAACTTGTCTTTTGGATTTGATTGTGTAGATGGCTCTCCATTCCTTCCCTCTGAAATCCAAATGGTGGAATCGTTATGTTGATGACACCAATGTTTGTTGGCCACATGGCCTATAAAAACTTGAGGAATTTCATGATCACATCAACAATTTAGCCCCCACAATCTCCTTCACCAAGGAGCTTGAGTTAGACAGCCAGTTACACTTCCTTGATGTTCTTATCATGAAGAAATTAGATGGTACCTTTGGTCATCATGTGTTTTGTAAAGCCATCCACATGGACTTGTACCTCCATTCTTCATCTCACCACCACCCTTCCGAAAAAGTGGGTATCCTCAAGATTCTTTCCCTTAGAGCTTATATAATTTGTGATGTAGAAAACTTACCCCATAAACTTGACCACTTGTGCCAAGTCTTCAAGTTCAATGGGTACTTGCATAAGAAAATCTCTAAAGCTCTCACCCAAGCCAAGTCCTCTTATCTCTCTTGCAATAGTCATCAGACCCCTCAGACCCTCCTCCTTGTTATGTCTCTCTTCCTTTTGTGGTATGTATTTCCCAAAAGATTAGCAAAATATTATCCAAAAATGGCCTTTGGGTGGCCTTCAAGCCCCTCTCAAAATAAAGAAATTATATCCCCCCAATCAAGAACTCACATAACTCTCTTCAGGACTCTAGAGTCTACAAGATTGAGTGCTCATGCATCATGCCTTATATTGGAGAAACTAGTCACTCTATTATCACTAGGATATGGGAGCATAGTGCCAACATCAAACATGAGAGGGTGCAAAAGTATGCTCTAGCAAAAAACTCATATTCTACCAAACATCATATTTGTCTAGAGAATGCAAAAATAGTGTCTAGGGGATAATTATTTCAAGAGAAAATTGAAGGAGGCCATTGCCATTAACCACCATCCCATTAACCTTAACTGTGATGATGGGTGGTCCATCAACCATGTGTGGTGCCCCCTGCTTGACAACCGCCCTTGTGCCATGTTTGACAAACCCCATAATCCTTGATGCTTTCTTGGTTATCTTTCATTCTCTTTCTTTTAATTTTTTGTATGGTGGTGTTCCCCCCCCTTTTTCTCTTTTGGTCTTACCCTCTCTCTCTCCATCATTTTTGTTCATTTTTTTAGCTTGATTTCTTGTCTTCCTCCCTCCTTCTTGGTTTGTGTTGATATATCTCTCTATCCCCCTCTTTTTCTCTCACTGTCCCTCCCTCCCTCCCTCTTCCCCCCTCCCCCCCTCTCTCTTGCACATAGGCACACAAAAATCATGAGCAGACTAGTTTGTCCATGCGTGTTCTAGTTTATTTTTGTCTCTATAGTGCTTGAGTTTTGTGGGTTTGGTCTTCCATTGGATGGTCTTCTTGGTTCCTTTTTGATCCTCTTTTGACTGTGTGGTTTCTTGCTATTGTTGTTTCCTCTTGTATTCTATTCCTTATATATATCAGCATATATACTTGCCTATATATATATGTGCATTCTTACACACACACACACACACACACACACACACACACACACACACACACACACACACTTATGTATTATTTATTTATTTGTATATTTTCATTTTTTTATTTTTATTTTTTCAATTGTTCATTCTTTTGTTAATATTTTGTGATATATGCATCCTTGGGTATTTTTGTTTCTTTATATATTAATAAATATATATTAGTATATATCTTTATATATTTATATACTATATATAGGTATATATAAATATATATTAATACATATTTGTCAGTATATATACACATATTAATATATTAATATATATATACATATATTAATATATAAATATAAATAAATAAATAAATATCTATATATATTTATATACTATATATAGGAATATGTATTAGTGCATATATATTTGTGTGTGTGTGTGTGTGTCTATATAGCCATGAATATATATTAGCATATGTGTACACATATCTGGATCTGTTCTTGTATATGTATATACTCTTTCAGGTCACATATTAATATGTGTAATTAGATTTACTATAATATATATATGCTTGCTTACTTTTGTTTATTTGTTTTTTCTTACTCTTAGCACTTGTGGCTAAGGTTTTCTTAGGTTTGGACTTTCTTTTGTTCTATTTTCTTTTTATTTCCTTTTATTCATTTTTATAGTTTTAAATTCTTTTTTTCCCATTATCCTTCTTGTCTCATTTATTTCATTAGTTTTTACTATTTTTGTTCTTTGCATGAATTTATGTGCCCTCCGTTGATGTTCTTATATCTCTTGAGGAAGGCCCAGTCTGCAATATCTCTACTCCTACACTTTCTCATCCTAATGATGGATCATGTAGTATGATCCGAAATGTTGATGGTAAAAAAGTATAACGCCCCGCCAATGGATCCAAAGAATTAACCTAGAGTTTCACTAAGTTTGGTAATATTTTTTTTTTTACATGAAAGTAAATACCATACATAACTTATTCACAATAACGGAAGCAATAGCAATGTCCATCTAAAAGTAAACATAACATACATAAAAGATTACATTCTTTAAAGATCCCTTAACGTTGAATTACATACAAGAATCCATCTAGTACAACATCCACATGAAATAATAATGATAAGTCCAATGTTTAAACATTACATTTCCAAGTGCTCAATCATCCTCTGTACATGTCACAGGGTATGAAAAGCACAAAGAATATACATATGTAGAATAAGGTACATCATCCTATTCCAATCCATGATACATCATCATAAAAGACATATACATCCATCATAAAGACCAAACAAAATAAACTAAGTGCACAGTTCCTCCCAACCGTTAATAGCATCATTAGACCATCGTGGGCCCTAGCCATCCCTCCGTGCGTAACATCCCAAATCATCGAAGAGATCATCGATATTAACATAGTAGGAATGTCACTCCTAACATATACAACATCATATGTAGAAAGTAATCTAACATGCAAATATAAGCATAAGATAACATCATCTAACATATGCTAATCATCAATGAAAAAGGATACATATCCACCATCATGAAGGACGCATCAACCACAATGTCTCAATGAATCTCAAAATGATAAGAGTGGAAAATACACTACCACCTGACCGTGTGGTACCTAAGTGGTCCACTCCCACCGTGCTAAGGAGATAATCTCAAGTCCCAAACAAGCTATCAAAATCACATAGCACAAATATCTATAGTCCAGGAATCCTAAAAGTATACTAACTCAAAGGTTCCAAACACAAAATCTGACATCTACTTCCCAGAGGCACACAATGACATGTAGGAACCTACTATGCAAGCAAGAAAGTGTCATCACATTTATCACATACAAGTTACCCTGGCAGTTAGCTAAACTCCAGGGGTCCATACTGATCTCATGCAGCCACCAGTATCCTCTCATACTGACAAGGCATACTATGGAATGCAAGGTCACAACCATGCATTCTCACTACTCCCATCCTAGCCTATACAAGCACTCAAGGCATGGGTGAGAACAAAACACTTATCTTTTTAGGTTCATTCAGTTAGTATTAGGTGTGAATGTTATCACTTATTAATCCAACTTACAATGAGTTACCCTGGTAGCCTCTTAGGACCCCGACCTCCATTGCAAGCCACTTCCTGTCACTACATGCAGATATCCTACCCTAATGCTCATGGACTCATAAATCTCAAAATTCCAAATGATAATCCATAAAATCATCAAATATGCATAAAAGCATCAAATCTCCATGAGCAAGCATCCATAGAAAATCATGACCATAACAGCTCTCTATTGGCAACTGAAGTATCACTGATAACCAAAAGTATCCAATGGTTCTCAATAACCAAAATATATCTCAATCATATTGATCGAAGACTACAAAAATTTTTGAGTCAAAACATGTCACAAGATGACATCATCAAGAATAAATCCACATCTCAGTCCCATCATGGCGACTAGAAAATAACCAAGGATAACTGATCGATGACCAAAATAATGGTTAGGTCAAGTGTCTCATACACAAGAATCTCAACTATAACAATTAGTAATCACATACAATACATAAAGCATTCCATCACATAACCATGGTTGGGTTTATAAAGATCGAGATTAAACCATCATCATGACATCACAATCACAAAACCCCCAAGCCTCTGGTAGACATCCTATAACTGGTCAACACTAGTCAACCCAAAACCCAAAACAATAGCATAAAGAATACACAATGTAAACACATGTTTTGGTTTTGCTAAGTTTTCAATTTTGAATTCAAATGAAAAAGTCTCGGTTTACGTTTCCCAAACTATATCAAGTGGAGAAATTTCACGTTTTACCTAACCCATGTATTTGTTTGATAGATAAAAAGTTTCTCCATTAGACTCAATTTTCTAATTGATCTAATAATATTTTATTTATATAAACTCTGTTTGAAGATAGACATTTCCTATGAACAAAACTTTGATTATTTATTCTAATAATTAATCTTAATTAAAACTAAGTTTAATTAAATTAATTATTAATATCTCTTCATAATTGACAAGCTTAATAGCAATATTTTAAATCATTAAAAGAGTGACCCATTAATTGAGAACTTTATCATTAATTATATATACATATATACTTATATATATATAAATATTTATATATATATACATACATAATTATATATATATATATATATATATTTAATAGCATTTAATAATTAATAACATTTCAGCATTTAAAACAAAATCAAAACTCAAATCGCATATGAAATAGCGTTGCGGATTAAACCTTATATAATCGAAAACCCACATATTACTCAACGCCATTTAAAAATCGTGCACCTATTTAAAGTACCGCACCACAGGTACACTGCGGATCGCAGGTACCCTGCGATCTTGCAGGCCTGTGGTGGGTGGGGTATATGATACCCGCCCAACAGTTACATATATATTTTTAAAAACATTTTCAATGTAACATTTCTTTATAACGTTTTTCCGAAACGAAATTGAAATCATAGATGCGTTTTAATGAGTATTACTGCGATAACTCGCTCGACTTTCCAATTAATTATATATATATATATATGTGTGTGTATATATATATACAAATATACGCAAGGTTTTATACAGTATAAATTTATATACGAAAATACAGATCTGAACTATATATATATATATTTTTTCACAAAGAATATATATATATATATATATATATATATATAAGTTTCCTACAATTATTTACTCTCTAAATTTTCTCTATAATTTTTTTTTTTCAATGAATTTGGCTACAATTCAACCCTAGCCCCAATTTTTTTTTCAGATCTATAATATTCTCAATTAAATTAACTACCCATAGAGAATGCATGCAATAACAACAAGAAATTCCTCAGAAGACATATGGAAGACATGAAGAAAACAGGGAAATGGAAGATGCAGAAATAGCATAAATAAAATCACAAGAATCTACCCGGATTCTGATGCTAAATCGCTCTTCCTTAGAAAAACTGCAGAGCAAGCTCCCTTTTTCAGAACTCTCGAATCCTCCAATGCTCCAATTGCACTCCAAACGCTATCTCTAAGCTTCTAGGAATGCCTGAATATAAAGAGCTCTCACGAAACCTCTAGAATGCTTCTAGAAACAGCTGAAAGGTGTCACCAACTAAGCATGGGTCTTTTCAAACCTTTTTGATGAGTCATAGGGTTGTAGACACCACGTGCTTAATTAATGCACTAACCCCCGTGTTGTTGACACATGAGAAATAGAAAAGTGCGTTAATTCCCATGCAAGCTTATAAGTCCAATTTACTTTTTAAATAATTTCTATTTAAATTTTATAACTTTCATTTTAATTTTTCTAACTTTTATTATTATTACTTTATTTATTACTTTATTATTATTTTATAATTATTATTAATTTTAATTTACTAATTTTCTTTTATTTAATTCTTTTTCCTCAATTAATTCTCATTTAATTAATTATAATCAAAATATCAAAGATCATGATATTTAATTTTCTCAAATAATTAATTTATTAATTAAATCTATTTATTAAGACTTAATTAATAGAAAATTCACCATAGACCTCCAAGATAAAATATGAAAACCCATCATAGAGCAAATCATACAAAATCAGTCTAAAGGGTTAAAAATCATGAAATATGTCATCCGACACATTCAGTGGGTACTCAACTCTGATACTTGTCCTAACTCACTAGGACAAATGGTTTTAGGGTTTGGGATTTGGACTTGAGAATTTATCTCCCTTCTCTTATCATTGAGATAGTCTAATAAGGTACACTCATCCTGGTAATTCAGGGAAGTCGATACCCGGTACCTGCAACTTGCAGAAAAAACCATGCATGTACATACAATATATAATGCTAAGCTAAACAGACAATGGTAGGAAGTGGTGCATCATGTAGATCCCGACTAAGCAGGTGACTACAACTCCCTTCCTTAACCACATCAGAAATGCCATACAATAAGAAAAGACGCACACCATACACATGCAAGTATGGGGTAAGTATCCATAATAGAACACATGAGATAATAAACCATCTAACTAATCATCATTAATAATTGAAAACAATATAATGATCATCATACATACATGAAATGTAAAGTCTAAATGATCTCATCATATATCAACTGAATCCATATCATAATATTTGATCGTGTCAAAACAATACCACTAAACCATCAACATAAAACTAGTCCATCAAAGTCTGATAATAATAGCAACAGTAAGTCTAGAAAAGATGTGAATGAGGGTAGGCACTACATCCACCCCCCCTTGGATTAGGCTTACTCCTGGAAGCCTACAAACAAGTAGGGATATAACTCCCTCAATCTAGCTACATCCTCCCATGTAGCTTAAGAATCATCAGTAGGGTCCCATTGGACCCTTACCTGCTCGATGGTTTGACCCCTGAGGGTCAACCCCCACTGCTCCAGAATATGAACCGGCTCTAAAGCCAGCTGCCTGTCCTCTACCTACAACACATTCCAATCGAGAACATGCACAATATCAAGAATATACTGCCTAAGCACTGAAATATGAAAAACATCATGAATGCAAGCTAGGTTGGGTGGTAGAGCAAGACTGTAAGCAACCGAGCCAATCCTCTCTAGAATCTCGAATGGTCCGACAAAATGAGGTGCTAGCTTAGAACCCTTTCCATATCAGATCAGACTCTTTCGTAGTCACACTCTCAAGAAAACCTTATCACCCACAACAAACTAATTATCTATCCTATGAGCATCAGCATACTTCTTCTGCCTATCCTGTGTCGTAGTCAAATGCTCACGAATATGCACTACATGTTGCTCCATATCACGAAGCATCTCAAGACCCAATAGAATGCGATCCTCGAGGTTGTCCCAACTCAATGGTGTATGACAAGGATGTCCATATAATGCTTGAAAAGGTGCCATGCCAATAGAACTATGATACCCATTGTTGTAAGCAAACTCTACTAGATAGAGATAGTCCTCCCAATGTGTCTGCCTATCCATGACATACATCCGTAACATATCCTCCAAAACCTGGTTCACCCTTTCTGTCTAACCATCAGTCTCTAGATGATATGCCGAACTAAAGTTTAGCTGCGCTCCAAGCTCATGCTGCAATGATGTCCAGAATGCGGATGTGAATACAGGATCCCTGTCAAAAATGATCTTTCTAGGAATACCATGTAATCTAACAATGTCACGCATGAAGATATTAGCTACAGAAGCTGCTATGTAGGTAGACCTAATCGATGAAAAATGTGCCACCTTATTCAACCAATCAATGGTGACCATGATAACATCATGATGCCAAACTGTTATAGGTAATCCTACAATGAAATCCATGGAGATGATATCCCACTTCCAAGAAGGAATGAGATTTGGCTGCAATAGTCCTACCAGGTGCTGGTGTTCTGCCTTGACTCTCACACACAAGACACCTAGCCACAAAATCAGCAATGTCTCACTTCATCCCAGACCAAAAGAACAAACATCTCAAATCAGCATGCATGTTCTTGACACCTAGATGTGCTAAGTAAGGTGTACGATGGGCTTCTGCCAGAATCAAGGTGCGAAGCTCATCCAGTAATGGCACATAAATCCTCCCCAAATTTCTCAAAAGACCATCTGATTCTTGAACATAACCTGCAAACTTACCTTCCAAGGGTCTTCCTGAATCAATCTCTCTGCACACTTCCTGATACCAGGAATCTGTAGGAAGTGCTTGAAGAATCTGACTCCTCAAATCCACACTAAGAGTCATTGATGATAACACATGTCTCCTGCGACTCAAAGCATCCGCCACCACATTCTCCTTACCCTGAATGTACTTAACCTCAAAATCATACTCGCATAGAAATCCCATCCATCATCTCTAGCAAGCATTCAAATTAGGCTGAGTTAAAATATACTGAAGACTACGATAATCTCTATGTAGGTCAAACCTGTGCCCCAACAAGAAATGTCTCCATCTTGTCAAAGCATGAACTACTGTTGCTAACTCAAGATCATGCGTAGGGTAATTTAGCTCATGATTCTTGAGCTTGCATGATTCATATGCAATCACCCATCCATTCTGCATCAACACTGCTTCAATCCCTTCAAGAGAAACATCTGTACACACCATGAAATCACCTTCTAGATTGAGTATGGCTAAAATTGGTGCACTGGTCAAAAGCTCCTTGAGCCTCTGAAAATCTTCCTCACATTTCTCTATCCACACAAACTTCTTACCTTTCCTCTGAAGATAAGTGATAGGATGTGCTATCCTAGAGAAGTTCTAGACAAATCTGCGATAATAACTAGCTAGGCCCATGAAACTATGAATCTCTGACACATTAGTCGGTATTGGCCACTCTATTATTGCCTAAATCTTTGCAGGATCCACTGAAATACCATCACCTGAAATGACATGCCCTAAATACTGAATCTCTGATTTGAAGAATTCACACTTAGCTGCATTGGCATAAAGCTGATTGTCTCTCAAACACTGCAAAACCAACCGCAGGTGTTCCTCATGCTCCTTCTGAGTCTTAGAAAATATCAATATGTCATCAAGAAACACGAGAACAAACCTATCAAGATATGATAAAAAAAAACCATTCATCAAACTCATGAACACTGATGGAGCGTTAGTCAACCCAAAAGGTACCACTGTGAACTCATAATGCCCATAGCGAGTTCAAAAAGCGGTCTTGTGAATGTCTGCTTCCTTGATACGAAGCTGGTGGTATCCTAACTTAAGGTCAATCTTGGAGAATACTGTAGCTCCCTTGATTTGATCAAATAAGTCATCAATCCTAGGCAAACGATACCTATTCTTAATAGTCACCTTGTTCAACTGTTTATAGTTGATACAATGGTGCAAAGAATCATCTTTCTTCTTCACAAAGAGCACTATAGCTCCCCATGGTGATACGCTAGGTCGAATGCTACCTTTGGCCAGAAGTTCCTCTAGCTGAAGACGTAGCTCACCCAATTCTAGAGTAGTCATACGATAGAGAGATTTAGAGATAGGCTCCACTCCAGGAATCAGATGAATACTAAAATAAATGTCCCTCTTTGGAGGCATGCCTAGAATCTTACTTGGAAAAACATCTGCATACTCCTGCAAAATTGGGTGATCTAAAGTCTTCCTCATAGGATCTTCCTCATCAAGATCATTTACCATAACAACAAATATCTGACATCCCTTACGGAAACTCCGCTTCATTTGCATAGCAGAAATCATCCGCAGAGAT
The DNA here is from genome assembly GCA_028749045.1 of Cupressus sempervirens. NCBI lineage: Eukaryota > Viridiplantae > Streptophyta > Pinopsida > Cupressales > Cupressaceae > Cupressus > Cupressus sempervirens. Next base: position 530,500,529 of record CM053784.1, read on the forward strand.
ATAGGCCTTGGTATCCCAACTATCTTCACATCATTCCCTTGGTCATCTTGGCACAAAATAATCTTCTTCCTGTAATCTATACTGGCTCTATGAGATCCAAGCTAGTCCATGCCTAAAAACACATCATAGGAACCAAGGGGTATGACTCAAAGATCCACTATCGTATTAAAGCTTCCTACGATAAGCCCAAACTTATGAACTACAGAGTCTGTGGAGACCTTTATGCTTGAGGCTAGTTCCACTTGCCAACCATGATCTTGCTTCACTGCATCCAGCTTACACTTAGAAACTATAGATGGTGAAATAAATGAATTTGTAGCTCCTGAATCAAACAATACTGAAAGAGATATACCTTGAATAGCACCTGGGGTCTCAACCACTATTCATATCAATTCCTAGCTTCTTCTCCTCAATCGTCCACCAAGTGGCCCCAAAATTCTCAAAATTAGTGATCGCAAATCTTGCCTTAACATTGCTATCGAACTCCTGCATAGCAAAAATCCTATCGAGGGAAATAAGCCACTGCTTGGCCACATAACTAGAACCTTTCCCATTGAAAGGCTTGACCTTGGATCTTGAAAGATCTTTCATCTCAGTGGACACAATGGACCTCTGACAATCCTTCTAAGGACTTCTAGACCTGGGTCTATGCTCTTGTTTTGTCTGATGCAGTTTAGGCTATTCTTGAATAGGAGGTAAACATTCTAGAATAGTCCACATCATCTATCTCAGACTAACCTCAACAGACTTAGCTTGGTCCTCTCTACGGCTCTCTTCCTGCTGCCTACTAGAGTGCTCTTCCCTGCTCTCTACACGAGTTGATCCCTCATGGGCAGACTCATGGGAACTGACAGCTCTACCACGACCACGGCCTCTTCCATGGCCTCTACCATGACCTCTAACAGAAGACCTAGTCCCAGATACCATCCTACAATAGTACAAAGTACTATTAAAATCAAAAGACTCATGTTTGCAATGGACTAAGTTCAATTCTATGTTTAAGTTTAAGTAAAATTTCTAGTTTTGAAAACTAAGTGTTGAAGTATGAAAAATATTCAAGTAACAGTTCAGGTTCTGTTTCAGTTCACCTAGTTTCAAGTTGAAGAGATACACTTTATAGTTCAAAGTTCTAGTTGTTCCAAAATACCTAGAGCTCCCAATGTAGAAACCTGGCTCTGATACCAAATGTAACGCCCCGCCAAGGGATCCAAAGAATTAACCTAGAGTTTCACTAAGTTTGGTAACATTTTTTTTTTTACATGAAAGTAAATACCATACATAACTTATTCACAATAACGAAAGCAATAGCAATGTCCATCTGAAAGTATACATAACATACATAACATATTACATTCTTTAAAGATCCCTTAACGTTGAATTACATACAAGAATCCATCTAGTACAACATCCACATGAAATAATAATGATAAGTCCAATGTTTAAACATTACATTTCCAAATGCTCAATCATCCTCTATACATGTCACAGGGTATGATAAGCTCAAAGAATATACATATGTAGAATAAGGTACATCATCCTATTCCAATCCATGATACATCAAAGTAGAGATAATCACATGATACATCATCATAAAAGACATATACATCCATCATAAAGACCAAACAAAATAAACTAAGTGCACGGTTCCTGCCAACCATTAATAGCATCATTAGACCATCGTGGGCCCTAGCCAATGTAATGCCCCGCCAAGGGATCCAAAGAATTAACCTAGAGTTTCACTAAGTTTGGTAACATTTTTTTTTTTTTACATGAAATTAAATACCATACATAACTTATTCACAATAATGGAAGCAATAGCAATGTCCATCTGAAAGTAAACATAACATACATAACATATTACATTCTTTAAAGATCCCTTAACATTGAATTACATACAAGAATCCATCTAGTACAACATCCACATGAAATAATAATGATAAGTCCAATGTTTAAACATTACATTTCCAAATGCTCAATCATCCTCTTTACATGTCATAGGGTACGACAAGCTCAAAGAATATACATATGTAGAATAAGGTACATCATCCTATTCCAATCCATGATACATCAAAGTAGAGATAATCACATGATACATCATCATAAAAGACATATACATCCATCATAAAGACCAAACAAAATAAACTAAGAGCACAGTTCCTCCCAACCATTAATAGCATCATTAGACCATCGTGGGCCCTAGCCAATGTAACGCCCCGCCAAGGGATCCAAAGAATTAACCTAGAGTTTCACTAAGTTTGGTAACATTTTTTTTTTTTACATGAAAGTAAATACCATACATAACTTATTCACAATAACAGAAGCAATAGCAATGTCCATCTAAAAGTAAACATAACATACATAATAGATTACATTCTTTAAAGATCCCTTAACGTTGAATTACATACAAGAATCCATCTAGTACAACATCCACATGAAATAATAATGATAAGTCAAATGTTTAAACATTACATTTCCAAATGCTCAATCATCCTCCGTACATGTCACAGGGTATGACAAGCTCAAAGAATATACATATGTAGAATAAGGTACATCATCCTATTCCAATCTATGATACATCAAAGTAGAGATAATCACATGATACATCATCATAAAAGACATATACATCCATCATAAAGATCAAACAAAATAAACTATGTGTACGGTTCCTCCCAACTGTTAATAGCATCATTAGACCATCATGGGCCCTAGCCATCCCTCCGTGCGTAACATCCCAAATCACCGAAGAGATCATCGATATTAACATAGTAGGAATGTCACTCCTAACATATACAACATCATATGTAGAAAGTAATCTAACATGCAAAAATAAGCATAAGATAACATCATCTAACATATGCTAATCATCAATGAAAGAGGATACATATCCACCATCATGAAGGATGCATCAACCATGATGTCTCAATGAATCTCAAAATGATAAGAGTGGAAAATACACTACCACCCGACCACGTGGTACCTAAGTGGTCCACTCCCACCGTGCTAAGGAGATAATCTCAAGTCCCAAACAAGCTATCAAAATCACATAGTACAAATCTCTATAGTCTAGGAATCCTAAAAGTATACTAACTCAAAGGTTCCAAACACAAAATTTGACATCTACTTCCTAGAGGCACACAATGACATGTAGGAACCTACTATGCAAGTGGAAAAGTGTCATCGCATTTTATCACGTACAAGTTACCCTGGCAGTTAGCTAAACTCTACAGGTACATACTGATCTCATGCGGCCACTAGTATCCTCTCATACTGACAAGGCATACTATAGAATGCAAGGTCGCAACCATGCATTCTCACTACTCCCATCCTAGCCTATACAAGCACTCAAGGCATGGGCGAGAAAAAAACACTTATCTTTTTAGGTTCATTCAGTTAGTATTAGGTGTGAATGTTATCACTTATTAATCCAACTTACAATGAGTTACCCTAGTAGCCTCTTAGGACCCCGACCCCCATTGCAAGCCACTTCCCGACACTACATGCAGATATCCTACCCTAATGCTCATGGACTCATAAATCTCAAAATTCCAAAAGATAATCCATAAAGTCATCAAATATGCATAAAAGCATCAAATCTCCATGAGCAAGTATCCATAGAAAATCATGACCACAACAGCTCTCTATTGGCAACTGAAGTATTACTGATAACCAAAAGTATCCAATGGTTCTCAATAACCAAAATATATCTCAATCATACTGATCGAAGACTCCAAAAATGGTTGAGTCAAAACATTTTACAATATGACATCATCAAGAATAAATCCACATCTCAGTCCCATCATGGCGACTAGAAAATAACCAAGGATAATTGATCGATGACCGAAATAATGGTTAGGTCAAGTGTCTCATACACAAGAATCTCAACTATAACAATCAGTAATCACATCCAATACATAGAGCATTCCATCACATAACCATGGTTGGGTTTATAAAGATTGAGATTAAAACATCATCATGACATCACAATCACAAAACCCCCAAGCCTCTGGTAGATGTCCTATAACTGGTCAACACTAGTCAACCCAAAACTCAAAACAATAGCATAAGGAATACACAATGTAAACACATGTTTTGGTTTTGCTAAGTTTTCAATTTTGAATTCAAATGCAAAAGTCTCGGTTTACGTTTCCCAAACTATATCAAGTGGAGAAATTTCATGTTTTACCTAACCCATGTATTTGTTTGATAGATAAAAAGTTTCTCCATTAGACTCAATTTTCTAATTGATCTAATAATATTTTATTTATATAAACTCTGTTTGAAGATAGGAATTTCCCATGAACAAAACTTCGATTATTTATTCTAATAATTAATCTTAATTAAAACTAAGTTTAATTAAATTAATTATTAATATCTCTTCATAATTGACAAGCTTATTAGCAATATTTTAAATCATTAAAAGAGTGACCCATTAATTGAGAACTTTATCATTAATTATATATACATATATACTTATATACATATATATATATAAATAAATATATATATATACATACATAATTATATATATATTTTATAGCATTTAATAATTAATAACATTTCAGCATTTAAAACAAAATCGAAACTCAAATCACATATGAAATAACATTGCAGATTAAACCTTATATAATCTAAAACCCACATATGACTCAACGCGATTTAAAAATCGCGCGGCTATTTAAAGTACCGCACCACAAGTACACTGCAGATCGCAGGTACCCTGCGATCTCACAGGCCTGCGGTGGGTGGGGTATATGATACCCGCCCAATAGTTACATATATATTTTTTAAAACATTTTCAATGTAACGTTTTTTCGAAACGAAATTGAAATCGCAAATGCATTTTAATGAGTATTACTGTGATAACTCGCTCGGCTTTCCAATTAATTAAATAAATATATATATATATATATGCATATGTATGTATATATATATGTATATATATATATATGTGTGTGTGTGTGTGTATATATATATATATATATATATATATATATATATATATATATATATATATATATATATATATATATATATATATATATATATATATATTTATATATATACAAATATACGCAGGGTTTTATACAGTATAAATTTATATACGAAAATACAAATCTGAACTATATATATATATATAAGTTTCCTACAATTATTTACTATCTAAATTTTCTCTATAATTTTTTTTCAATGAATTTAGCTACAATTCAACCCTAGCCCCGAATTTTTTTTCAGATCTATAATATTCTCAATTAAATTAACTACCCATATAGAATGCATGTAATAACAATAGGAAATTCCTCATAAGACATATGGAAGACACGAAGAAGATAGGGAAATGAAAGATGCGGAAATAGCATAAATAAAATCACAAGAATCTACCCGGATTCTGATGCTAAATCGCTCTTCCTCAGAAAACCCACAGAGCAAGCTCCCTTTTTCAGAACTCTCGAATCCTCCAATGCTCCAATTGCACTCCAAACGCTATCTCTAAGCTTCTAGGAATGCCTGAATATAAAGAGCTCTCACGAAACCTCTAGAATGCTTCTAGAAACAACTGAAAGGTGTCACCAACTAAGCATGGGTCTTTTCCAACCTTTTTGATGAGTCATAGGGTTATAGACACCGCGTGCTTAATTAATGCACTAACCCTTGTGTTGTTGACACATGAGAAATAGAAAAGTGTGTTAATTCCCATGCAAGCTTATAACTCCAATTTACTTTTTAAATAATTTCTATTTAAATTTTATAACTTTCATTTAAATTTTTCTAACTTTTATTATTATTACTTTATTATTATTTTATAATTATTATTAATTTTAATTTACTAATTTTCTTTTATTTAATTCTTTTTCCTCAATTAATTCTCATTTAATTTATTATAATCAAAATATCAAAGATCATGATATTTAATTTTCTCAAATAATTAATTTATTAATTAAATCTATTTATTAAGACTTAATTAATAGAAAATTCGCCATAGACCTCCAAGATAAAATATGAAAACCCATCATAGAGCAAATCATACAAAATCAGTCTAAAGGGTTAAAAATCATGAAATATGTCATCCGACACATTTGGTGGGTACTCAACTCTAATACTTGTCCTAACTCACTAGGAAAAATGGTTTTAGGGTTTGTGATTTGGACTTGAGAATTTATCTCCCTTCTCTTATCATTGAGATAGTATAATAGGGTACGCTCATCTTGGCAATTCAGGGAAGTCGACACCCGGTACCTGCAACCTGCAGAAAAAACCATGAATGTACATACAATATATAATGCTAAGCTAAACAGACAATGGCAGGAAGTGGTGCATCGTGTAGATCCCAACTAAGCAGGTGACTACGACTCCCTTCCTTAGCCACATCAGAAACACCATACAATAAGAAAACACGCACACCATACACATGCAAGTATGGGGTAAGTATCCATAATAGAACACATGAGATAATAAACCATCTAACTAATCATCATTAATAATTGAAAACAATATAATGATCATCATACATATATGAAATGTAAAGTCTAAATGATCTCATCATATATCAACTGAATCCATATCATAATATCTGATAGTGTCAAAAAAATACCACTAAACCATCAACATAAAACTAGTCCATCAAAGTCTGATAATAATAGCAATAGTAAGTCTAGAAAAGATGTGAACGAGGGTAGGCACTACAAAAAGCACACACAATCTTGCCACACAATCAAATCTAGAAGACAAGTTATATACCATATTATCTTAGTTTGATGTGCATATTGCATATTTTATCCAAAAGACTAAATGCACTTGATAATCACTATTGTCAAGTCAACAATTAGGTCTAGGAATCATAACAATGGAGAAGGGTTGTTGTACTACTATTAATCATAAACCTACACATTGACTAGAAATAAATAACTTCCTAATTTACTTAGACCAATGTATGCATCAAGGATACTGGTCAAGTGTCTAGCAGTCAACCACCCATTAGAGGTTGCCAAAATGTTACCTATTTTTCACCTATTGGCTCAAATCAAGTAGAGCCATGCTAGCTAAAGGGTAGTCATTTTAAAATTTGATTAAGAATTTTATGCCATAATGATTCCATTTATGCATAGATATATTTTATGAAGAAAAAAGAAACAACATGATATAAATTGATACACTCAAATATTTATTTTGAAAACGTAAATCTTATTCATCAAATTATTCAAAGTGATTTAGACAAGAAGTGAAACTAGCTAAGGGAAATAGATTAAATATTTTAATTTATAATATGTATACATAAACAAATATAGAAAAATGAGGCATAAGATTCAAAGGCGCTAGCCATTTCTCAAATGACTAGTGAACTTGTCATTGCTTTAACCATGCATGCTCCATCTTTTTCCACTTCCTTCTCTCCAAGTGCAAGATCCTATAAAGACAAGAGAAAATAGAGTTATATCTAGGGGATCTAAGCAATGACTAACCTATTATAATTACACCTTAGATAAGCATCCATATCATCAAAGTCAAAATAGTGTTTTATCTTTCTAACCATTTCGTATCATGTGCAAAAAAACAAAAATTAGTAACATGTGGATGTAAATGTGGCTCCCAAAAGGATTAATCCAAAGTTGGGTCTATGTAATGTACTTTGAGTTTTTTTTTTGCATAACTATGACATAGGTTAGGTGACTTGTTTGTTTTTAGTACCTTATTGATGATAATGGTTAATGAGTTATTTAGGATGATTGAGAATCTTTATTATTTTTTCATATTAAAATATGTTATTAATATTGTTAAATTGAATTGATAAATTATAAATCAATTTAATAATATTAAGTTTTTAAATGCAAAAATTATAAATAAAGTTATATGACTCATAATCTATCCTCTTAACTAATGGCAAGATAAGTTAACAAGTTTAATGAGATTCTAGAACAAATGGATTGAGGCTGATGTTGACACAAAAGTATGCACCCTTGCTTAAAGTATAAGCCTCAAGTGACCTTGTGTAACATTGAAACAATCTCCAAGATGTAGGGCTTGAACTGTGAGATTGAGTGTCAGGAGAAGGCCAAATTCCTTACAATCAGGATGCATCTAAAGTACCACTTGAGGGGAAAAGGAAAAAGGAGATGTAGCAAAGTAAATTTCTAAAAAGGGAAGGGGGTGATGTACCTAATTGAAATGGTTACACCTCTACCCATGACTGCACAAAACATCAATGACACACTTAGATACATAGATCTTCACTCTAATCTACCTTTAAAGAATTCACATGCAGGTTTGGAACTGATCAAATGTTGAAAGGAAAGACATCTTCATAGTACAAAAACCATCAATAGATTGAACACAACATAGAAATCTTAGAAACTAGAAAGAAACATTCAAAACAAGGAGATATACATCCACAAATAATAAATAGAAATAAAAGGTAAGGAAGAGAGCTATTTCATTAACAAATAGAAAAAGTTGTAAAGCATAATGCTACTACAAAATATGGATAGAGGAGAATCAAACATATTTACAACTACTTTTTATTGAGTTTAGGCATAACTCTGATGTTTATATTGAAAATCTAAAATCAACCACTAAGATGAGTTGAGATTGTTAAGGAGAGAAATAACTAAGAATTAGAAGGGAAATATGATTAGATGCATGCCCCCATGTAGAAAATATAATCCTTACATGCAAATATGGCCTGAAGAGACAAAATGATGATCATAATTTCTCTAACTAGTAGATGGATAACCATGGTGGCAAAGGAATGAAATCTACATTTATCAGGCATAGAGAACACCAAAAGTTGGTTGCAAGTGATCAAAGGATTGTTCACCATTAAAAAGTTTCTTGACCTTCATGTTCATAACCATGCTATGTCAACTGTCATTAATTCAACTAAATTCAACCTTCTAACCCACCTCATGTCCTCATATATTTTAAGCATTCTACCACCTCATCTAACTTTTCTAACTAACCTATCAAGCCTATGCCTGGTCTTATTCATGGCTTCACAGCTTAAAATATTCATTAATTGCATGGCCTTGCAAAATTGTGACCTCTACATTTTATGCCTTATCACTGCTTCACAACCTAAATCTCTTTAGCACATTAAATTGTAACTGTATGATGACCACAAGACTAACCACTTTCTACCCTCATAAATTCTAGGACTTAACACTTCCTTAACTGTGAGATGCTATGTTTCCCATTGTGGATGGCTAATATCCTTGTTCTTTAGCATCACAACTATATACCTTAATTGTAGATAAAACCTTCTGATGGTGCCAATAGGGCATTTCATAGCCTCAACACTTTAACAATGGGTTAAGCCTAATTATATCTAACAATGCAAAGGCCTTATCTTAACTGCTATGGTAACCTCTCGCATTGTTGCAACTACAAAATATATCATTTATTTTAGCTTGGTGATTTTGCAATGATACTTACTAACCACACACTCCATCATAATCACTTACTTATTTCCATCTCCAACTGCTGCAAAATGAATAAACCACCTATAGTTAACATTTGCATTGGATCACATATTCATGACTTAATTTTTAACAATTATCTTAGTGTGACAATAGTCTTTCATAACTTCATAGCTATAACCCTAGATCACTCTTAACTCCCTATGATGAAGCGACAACCATCTTCTTTAACTATCTTGGTCACCAATTGCACTTTGCAACTTAACATTTCACAGCATCACAGACACTTGTGATGATGTGAAGACCACTTCCTTTGTCTATTTGATGCCCCTCATAGCTTCACAACTTAAAAAGTATTCAATTTTCTCTTACCTTTGACATTTTAATAACTACCAACCTAACTATTTTTGCCTCACTTGATGAAACTCATCCAACCCCAAAAATTGCTTATCGCTATAGCAATGGCAATAAGCTCATCCATTATTGTTGTATCCACTTTCTACCTTCTATCTATAGTGATAACCAAGATCATTATAGCTATAATGATGAATCTCCATGATTTCTCATTGCTATAACCATAATCTTGTTTTTGCATATAGCAATAATTTTTTTTGCCATAGCTATAGCGATAGAGAAACTGTACATAGTTTTGGTCTATGAACTATCAAACGAGCATTAAACAATTTATTCAACAACCACATCATCCAATATGACACCTCTGATGCATGAAACTAAACTTCTTAGTTTTTTACACCTATGAATGCTCAAAACTACACACTATCTTCAGCCAAAAATTGTAGAAATTGCACCATTCAATGCCCAAAAACTACATAACTTATCCCATGGAAGATTTCTTTGATTAATTATCTATGATGGGATAAATGGTGATATAAATGTCAACATTTCTATAAACTCAAGGGTGATCCTTTCCTACTAAGCTTGGACCAATGGCCTTAAGTAATCCATTGGGGTATAGAGTCATAAAAATAAACCCTATTTTGCAAAAAACCATTAAAAGATACAACATCTACAACCAAAAAAATTTGAAACCTTCTATTTCATAGAGAAATAACCTGTACTCATACACTTCTTGAAAAAAATAGAAAACACCTACTCTAATATGTACATGAATTTACAAAAAAAAATATCAAACAAATCCATTGACTGGTTTGTTGAAGGAGCTGCCCTTCCTCGCTAGCTGATATTTTCTTCTATACACATGGGTAGCTAAAATGATTAGCAAACATGACAAGAACATTGCTACATGGGACACCTTCTCCTCAATGCTAAAGACAATAAAGCTCTAAAAAATTGGGGCATTACCTTGTTGAGTAAAACATACTTTCTCCTCTTTGTATAATTCTTCCTCATACTCAAGAATGAGCATGACCCAAGGCAACATGCATTGTTGCAAAGCTATATGCCTAATGGGGCATCCTCTTGATGGTACATTGTCAAAGGAATCATCCTTGACTACTTTGTTATGATCTACAACCTTTGAATCCTCTTGGCTAGGTGGGATTGTCTCTGATGGTATGGTTAGTAGTATGTTCTCCACCAGCCCATGTTAATCCTTGCAAATAAGGGGTTGTACTTCTTGCACTTGTATAGGCTCTTGTGACATGGGAGCAAGGGATAATTATGTCTTTTTTGCCTCAAATTTAGCACTCATCAGTCTCATCAGCCTTTCTTGTAGTTCCTTCTCACATCATTCCTTTTGTACAACCAAATCCCTTACAAGAATTACTTCATGCTCTTGTTGTTAGGCCTCTAACTTCTTTGTAATGTCTACCTCAAATTTCCTTCATTGTGCTTCCAAATACTACAACAAGGTTTCTCCCTTTGGAGTGTGTGGTAGTTCATGAGCAAAAATTGATACCTCTTGAACTTGGAGTAGCAAAGGCAATGCCTCATCTTCGATCATATCATTGGAGACCTCCTATTGCAACATGCATTTTGGCTTTTCTTCCTTTTACCATAGGCCCTCGAGTTCCACCCTAAGCTCAAAAGTGACATTTTATTCTTCAAGAATAGGAATAACCTCATCCTCATTTGTTTCTTTCTTCTCCACCCTTGGTAGAAACTCAACATCAAGTTGAGGAGCTATAAGATCTTGATCATTACAAAAAGGAATATAAATCTAGGGAGGCTCACTCCTCCTAAAGCTATCAAACTTGCATTTGAGTGGCTCTTCTCCATATGGATTTGGGAATCTAACTTGTTATTGGGGCTTTGTCTCTTGTGTGATATCTTGTAGAATAGGAGGGATGCTTTTTATGAAGCTAGCAAACTTTCACCTTGGAGGCTCTTATACTTTAGTTGCTTGCACTTGACCAATCTTGAGCCTTGTCTCCTCTTCTATAGTACCCAATCTTCTTACAAGATCCTCCTCAGATTGCCTTTGTCTTAATTCCTCCTCCTTTTGCAACAAGAAGACAACCTCTTGAGCCTCTCTAAAAGCAATAGCTATCTCAAATAGCACTTGATACACATAAGGATAAAAAAATCCAAATCTACTTGTCGTTATACATTGCATCAATCCAAAACCTCACAAGGAGCATACTGAAGGAAAATTTCCCACTATCTAAAAGCTCATAAGGATTATGAACTTCATCAAAATTCCTTCCTAGGTTGGAAAAACCCAAGAGAAAACCATCTATATGGTTGTATATCTCCTCTAACATGGCCTTGGGATCATTATAGTATTCTATGGGAAACTAGGTAGACTAATCTCAACTAGGCTATGGCTGATATAGGGGATGGGATGGCTAAGGAATAGCCTCTTAATGATATGGGGAAAGTGGGAGGCATCTCTATAAAGGGAGTCAATGATAAAGCATTTAGGAAAACAACTTCACAAAAATAGTGTGGAAACAGAAAACTGAAAATCATACCAACACTTAGTTTTTTAAAATTGATAGATGCATAGAGTCACCATGGTGTTAGATGAATTCCTTCAAAGGCTGATGGCACTAAGAATAAAGCCCTATTTCAGAGTGAATGGATTTCAAATGGCTAACTAGTGGACTTATGCAGCTAAATATGTGTCCCACCAAGCATGCCAAAAATTGTTGACACAAAAGTCTTCACCCTTGGTTAAGGTATGACCCTCAAGAAACCTTTTGTAACATTGAAGCAATCTCCAAGCTATGGGACTTGAACTATGATCTGGAGTCTTCAGAGAAGGATGACTTCCTCACAATCAAGATGCATCTAAACTACCACTTAAGGGGAAAGGGAGAAGGTGATGCAAGAAAACAAATTGTTGAAAGGGAAAGGGGGTGATGCACCTAATTGAAATGGTTACAACTCTACTGATGACTACATAAAATATCAATGAGACACTCAGATACATAGATCTTGACTCTAATATAATTTGAAAGAATTCACATGTAGGTTTGGAACAAATCAAATGATGAAAGGAAAGACATCCTTACAAAACAAAAATCATCAACAGCTTGAGCATAACATACAAATCTTAAAAACTAGAAAGAAATATTGAAAATAAGGCAAGAAACATGGAAAAATAATGAATGGAAAGAAAAGGTAAGGAAGATAGCTATTTCATTAATGGATGAAAAAAATTGTAGAGCATAATGCAACTACATAATACAAACAAAGAAGAACCCCTAAAACATATTTACAACTACTTTTTATATAATTCAAGCATAACTATTATGTTTACAATGAAACTATAAATTGAATCACTGAGTTGAGTTGAGATTGCAAAGAAGAGTAATAATTGAGAATCAAAAGGGAAATTTCATCAGATGCACACCCCCATGCATAAAATATGATCCTTGCATGAAAATATGGCTCTAAAGAGACAAAAATGATAGCCATAACTGCTCTAAATAGTAGATGGATAACCATGGTGTCAGAGGAATAAAATTTGCATTTATTGGGCATAGAGAATACCAAAGGTTGGTTGTAGGTGATCAAAGTATTGTTCACCTTTAAAGAGCCACTTAACCTTTATGTTCATAACCATGCTGGGTCAACTATGTCATCAAGTCAACTAGATTCAACCATCCAACCTACCTCATGGCCCCATATCCTTTAAGAATTTTTCCACCTCATCTAGCTTTTCTAATTGATCGTTAATCTTACACCTACTCTTATTCATGGCTTCATAAATTAAAATATTCCTTAATTACATGGCCTTATGAAACTAGGACCTCTTCATTTTATGCCTTATCATGGTTTGCAACCTAAAATCTCTTCAACATATTAACTATTGTGACCCTATGGTGACTGCCAAACTAACTGCTTGACATCCTTACAACTGCTATAACTTAACACTTCCTTAATCATGCAATGTTGCAATTTCTACTCTAGATGGTTGCTATCATTGTTTTGAAACATCAAAATTGAAGGCCTTAACTATAGATGAAATGTTATAATGGTGTGAACAAGGTTAACTCAACTAGATTCAACTTTCCACTTTAACCATAGGTTAAGTCTAACTACATGTAATGATGTGAAGGCCTCATCTTAACTACTATGGTAACCTGTCACATCATGGAAACTACCAACTCTATTATTTCTATTAGCCTGGCAATGTTGCGATGACACTTATTGACTATATCCTCAATCACAACTACTTATTTCTTTCTTTCTTTAACCGCTATGAAAAGATAAAAGCACCTAGAATTAACATTTGCATTGGATCACAACTTTGCAACTTAAGTTTTAACAAATCTCTTAACCTTGTGAGAATGTGATAATAGGCTTTCATCACTTTGTAGCTGTAACCCTGGATCACTCTTAACTTCCTGAGATGAAGTGAATTACCACTCACTTTAACTATCTTGGTCACCATTTGCACCTTCACAACTTAACATTTCACTACAACTTAGACACTTGTGATGATGTGAAGACCAGTTCCTTTGACTTTTTGATGCCCTTCATAGATTTTCTACTTAAAAAGTCTTCAATTCTCTCTTACTTGCGACATTGTGATAAGTGCCACCCTAACTATTGTTGCCTCACTTGATGAAACTCATTTGATGCACAAAAGTACTTATCACTATAGCAATGGCGATAAGCTCATTGCTTATTACTGTATTCACTTTCTTCTTTCTATGCACAATGATAGCAAAGATGACTATGGAAACGATGATAAATCTCCCTAATCACTCATCACTATAAACATAGTCTTGGTTTCCTATATAGTGATAACAAACAATCACCATAGCTATAGTGATAGAGCAACTGCACATAGTTTCGACCTGTGAACTATCGAACAAGAAGAAAACTATTCATTAAACAACAAACTCATTCAATATGACTCCTCTAACACACAAAATTGCACTAATAAGTTTCATGCACCTATGAATGCTTGAAACTACACACTATTTTCAGCCAAAAACTGCAAAATTTGTACCATTGAACTTCCAAAAACCACATAACTTATCTTATGGAAGATGTCTCTAATCAATTATCTATGATGGGATAAATGGTGATAAAAATTTCAACACCTTGTATATGTTCTATAATTTTTTGACCTCTTCTAAAGTAATTGGGTCATTTGAGAATGTTAGGAGAATATTTAGGGTGCATTTGATCATGGTGTTGAACTTGGATTTGGTCTTCTTTATTGTCATTTAAGAGTGTTCTTAACTCTTCTAAGCAAGTGGGAGGTAGTTTTGGATAGGTGTCATGTACCCATAAGGTTGAAAGTATTTTTTAGACATTTTATCATATTTTAGGGTAGACCTAACATCAATTTTGAATCATTTTATCCAATATTTGACCTTGAGTGTTGGAGGGATGTACTTATGAGTTTTTGAAGCTCATTTTGAGATCAATTCTTCTACATTAGTGAGAGAGACTTTTTGAATTCCTTTGTAGAAAGTGTATCTTTTTTGTAGTTTTAACACAATATTTTTTTATGAATCCTTTACAATCACTTTGATAATAAAATTTTTTTTGAGACCTACTTGGACATTATCTCTTGTGTACTTCTTTCAATTTGATGTTTCATTCTTGATTTTTTTTTTAATCCTACATTATGATGTCTTGAAATCTTACTTTAAGTGAAGATCTCATAGCTTGATAGGTTGTATATTTGATAGCTTGATCTCATTTTTCATATTGATCTAAGGTTCTAAAAATAATATTCTATGTATCTATGAAGTAATTTATTCAGCTATCTACCCACCAAGTTGTGTTTTTCTTATATGACTAGTATTATCATTTTACACTATGCTGTATTTTGAGTTAAAAACATTTTTACATTTGTGATGTATTACCTTGAGCAATTTTAGTATTACATTAGCATGAATGATGATGATATTTCTATGGGGGATTATCCTAGCATTACTAGAGCATTGGTGAGATTGACAATGATTATGTATTCTATAAATGACCATGTTTGTCATTGATGTCAACATACTATGAAGATCAACATACTATGAAGATTGGGAGCGTAGTATATAGAGATTGAGTTTATACATATCAAGTATTGAAGATGAAGTCAAGCCTAGTTGAGGACATATTATACAATGTGTCTTGATGATGTAGCTAAGAAAGCATGCAAAAATTCAAAGAATGGTAGTAGTTATTTGTGATTTGCAGAAGACAATTTGAATACATAGTTCTTAAGAAATAGTTTTTGGTATTCAAATTATATCTCCTAACATGGATAGAATCTAGTTAATCACAATTATATAAAGACAATAGATAGTTTGATGATGACTTAAAGAAGTTTGCAAAGTTTGAGATCACACATGTGAGAAGTTGTGAAGACTATGAGTGGATAATGTTTTGTAATTATGAAAAGATGTAATTTATTTTATTATCTTAATGAGGTCTTGATGCATAGTTCTCCCTTATAAAGGAAACTAGGTTTTTGTGTGGCCTTAGATAGTTTTAATTACACCAAAATGGAGTTAAGAGAGGGCTCTACACCTTTAGAATAAAGTTTCTTACAAACATGGCCTAAGCACCCAAAAGAGTACAATTAGGTCTAATAGCACAAAAATACTAAATAATAGGTTTATATTTTAAATGGGAACACATATGTTCAAAAGGGAGAAAGGCTCCTAGAACATTCAAAAAACTCAAAAAAGTGGGTTAGAATAGCCTATATTGTTCCCCAAGGTTATGAATAACAAAATTGGCTTTAGGCCTAAGAGCCCCAATTAGCCCTATCAACAAGGAATTTAGGGTTTAGTTTGAAAGTGTTCTAAAGGACCAATAAAAGAAAGTTAAAATATAAATACCCTTTGGGAAGAAGTTTCTAAGTCAAAAATTTTAGACTCTCGATTGACCAATTGACCCCTTACCCAAAATGCAACAATTAGCCTAGTTGGGCCTAATTGATAGGGTTTGTGAAGGAAGTATAGGTTAGGTGATTTACTAGGTTAAGCCACTAAACGGGAAACATGTAGGGATCTAAAAGAGATTGCATTCAACCCTTAAAGAGGTTTCATCCACCCCCAAGTGCTTGCAACACATCAACAATTGTTGTCCTGCACCAAAAACATAGAGATGTTTGGCCTAGGGCTGGCTAGTAAAGTTAGATGCCTTTCTTTCCATCTCCCATAGTTTCCCTTTCCTCTATTATTCTTTGCTTTATTTCTGCCACTTTTTTCATTCCTTCTTTTGAACTTATCTTCAACCTTAAGTGCCAATTGGCAGCACTAGTTTACAGTGGTAGGATTTTTCAAACTTAGATCATCTTGAATGGCAATATACCTGGCATATACCTAGCAAGTTTTACACTTTAAGGTTCAACAAGTTTGGATTTCATCACCAACTTCTAAAATTCTTTAGTGTAGGTAGAGATTTCCATCTCTTTCTACCTCAAACTTAGTCTATTCTTATGAAGTTAAACTTCATAATCCTCAAGGACATAGGTCTCTTTGAGTAGAGTTGGCATCTTCTTCCATGTGGTGATTGGATTCTTTTTATTCATCTTGAGTGAAGTTTCACCATGTGAATGTAGAGACCTTGAGTCTAGACTTAGCAATATTCACCCTTTGGTTCTAAGGGATGTCTTCACAATCAAAGAAACTAGTTAGCACATCTACCCAATCTATTATAGCCTTTGCGTCCATCTTCCCATTGTATGTGGGCAAGTCAAGCTTAGCATCCATGGTTCTCCTCTCCATAGATTTTAGGGTCCTTACAAGAAACCTTTGGTTAGCAAGACTTTCATCTTCCTACTACTCAAGGGGTTCTTCATCACTCCCTTGTCCAACTTCTTCAGAGTTTTCACTACTTTTGTTATGAAGCTCTTCTTTAAGCTTATCAATTTCTTACCTCATCAACTACATATCCTTGTCTCATTGTTAATCTTGCCTTAGTTTTTTTTCTCTCAAGTATTTCACTATCTCTACATTGGTCATCCTTGAAGATAACCCTCCATCATCTTCCCCTTCCATGATGTTATCAAATCCTTTACTTGAGGGATCTTAGGTTTCTCTGATACCACTTGATGCAAAGTTCTCCCTTATAAAGGAAATTAGGTTTTGGTGTGGCCTTAGATAGCTTCAAGTACCCCAAAATTGAGTGAAGAGAGGGCTCTATACTTTTAGAATAAATTTTCTCACAAACATTGCCTAAGCACCCAAAAGAGTACAACTAGGTCTAATAGCACAAAAACACTAAATACTAGGTTTATGTTTGAAATTGGAACCTATATGTTCAAAATCTAGAATGGAAAAGTTATTTGACATTCAACAAACTCAAAATAGTGGGTTAGAATAGCCTATCTTGTTCCCAAAGGTTATGAATAACAAAACTAACTTTAGGCCTAGGAGTCCCAGTTAGCCCTATCAATGAGGAAGTTAGGGTTTACTTTGATATTTTTCCAAAGGAAAGATAAAATAAAGTTCATATATGAATACTCTTTCGGAAGAAGCTTCTAATTCCAAACTTTCATACTCCCAACTGACCAACTGACCCCCTTACCCAAAATGTAACAATTAGCCTTATTGGGCCTAATTGATATGGTTTTTGAAGGAAGTATAAGTTAGATGATTTATGAGGTTAATATAATCACTATGAAACATGTATGTATCTACAAGAGATCATATTCCACCTTCAGAGAGGTTTCATCCATCCCCTAAGTGCCTACAACACTTCAACACCTGTTGTCCTACACTAAAGACATATAGATGTTTGGCCTAGGGTTGGCTAGTAAAGTTAGATGCCTCACTTTCCATCTCCCATCCTTTAGGATTCCTATGGTAAATCCTCATAACTTTCATTTTACCAAATGGTATGAAGTTCCTGTGGTATAAATGTAGGTTAGGACATATTTTTCCAAAATTGGTCACTGAATTGAGAGTTTTGTTGCACTCGAGAAAGAAACTTGGATATATTTTGATGCTAAGTAGTTCAAAATATAAAACCACTTGCATTATTCTACTACAAAAATCAAGATTCAAAATAAAACATTCATTTGTCTCTTCCAACCCATACCAGTCTATACACTTACATTTTGCAGTGAATTACAAGAGAAAATGGGATCTTTTATCAAATTGCAAAATTACATCTTCTCTGTCTTCCACCTACCTAAAAGGGATATTTGAAGACATTTCCCAAATAATCCAAGTAATTTTTAAAGGTTGTGACCATTGGGAGTGATTAAGTGAAATTTTTAAAAATGTAATCAGAAACTATCAACCTTTAGCAAGTAGTCAATGTTAATCAAGATCACTAAGGCAATGAGGATAGTTCCCTATATGCATAGAGCATTTAGTGTTAACTAAGTTTAGAGATAGTGTTGAATGAGTTTAGTCAATTAACAAAGGAAAGTTAGCTTAAACTCTATACTAATAGAGTTAGGTTAGTTAACAAAGGGATTCTCTGTGTTAACAGAGTATACAAATTAGAAACCTAAGAACACACCTATGGTATCTTAGGACTAAGATGTCCCTAATGACCATAGTGAAAAGCCCATGGTTTATAGATCACCAAATGGAGACTAGGTATTACAAATAAGCTTATTTCAAACAATAAACTACTTCTACCTATAAAAAAAATGTCTCTTAGGTAAAAATATCTTTGAGAAGAACTCCTTCAAAGTTAGATATTGTGGATGCTTTGGAGAGTGGAGAAATAGGTGATCCTACACTAGGTCCTATTATAATTTATTGGGAAAGCCTCAAGGTTGACTCAATAAATTATTTTTAGGAAATGGTATAAAGGAAAGTTATTTTCCTTGTGATGAAGAATGCATTGTATGCAACTAATTTGTGAATGCGATAAAAGAAGAAGATTGGTAAATACGTGTAAGCGATCAAAGGGATTATTGTGATGTGAGTTTGTAGATATGGTATTGAGATTCAAGAAATTTTTTGCTGTAGTAGAGATATGATAAGAGGACGGAGATAGTATTTGAGTTTCTAACATTAGTTACATTTATATTATTCTAAAAGAAATACTATAGAGGCTAGTTGGACAATGAGTTCAGTGGTCTTTCCCCTAAAGCTATTGGGACAATAGGTACATCTACCTTCTACAACCCTAATAGGGTTGGAATCTCCTCATAGAGATTCAAAGTATCCTAACATGTATTGATATGTATTGGATATATTTCATTGAATCCTAATGGAGTCCATCCTCTTACAAGTAACTTATATATTAGTACATCATTTGGAGGGTACCATCTCCACTAGGATTTCCCCTCTATTTAAGGGTTTCCCTAGTTAAAATATTAAGTGTTATTGTGTATGTGTATCTTCTTATGGTTATTATTGTTATTGATCAAATTTTAAAGGTTTGACAAGGTTGATAAAAGTTGTATTGACTAGATAACTTATCCACCCCCCTCTTAATTAGCCCAGTGAAATTTAATTTCTAAAAATTGGTATCAGAGCCTTAGGTCCTTAAAGGATTAAACTATGAAAACCAACAAGAGAAGACAAAGATACATCTTCTATGTATGGGTCTAGAAAATTGGTTAATTAAAAAGAATGGGACAACCATTGTGGAAGAAAGAAAACTTGAAGAGTGTATAGAAGTTGAAAGAGAATTGTTTATGTGTAACATGCTTTCTAGAGGAACTTTCATTAGATCTTCTTGAAAATGAATGCAACTAGCTAAAATCCTTGGTATCGTCTCATGAAATTTGGAAAACATTGGAATATACTTTTGAGGTGATAAGAATGTTAAAAGAATCATATTGAAAAACTAGATATGATTATTTCAAGAAGCTAAAATGATGGAAGATGAATCTGTAAGAAGTTATGTTGGCAAAATATCAAAAATTATTTCAGGAATCAAGTTGTGTAATGGAACTAAATATGAGGATCATATCATATGGAAGATCTTGAAGACTTTGATACCACCATTCAAGAAATCACCATAGATGATTGAGAAAGTGATACCTTGTAATGAGAAATTTTCTAGAGAAACTCTTCTTGGAAGATTAGAAGTAGAAGAAGTAAGTTTGAAATAGACTGGAGATTTTTCTACGGTGGATACTTCCTTTAGTGCATTAAGTGTTTTTCCTTCCCTATCAAGGAGTGGAAAAACAAGAGGAGATTACGCTAGCAGTAGTAGATACAAATATGAGGAAGATAGAAATATTGGAGAAAGAATTACCTTGCTTATAAAGAGAGAACTAGATGGTAAGAACATATTTAAATGTTGGATTTGTAATGAATTTGGTCACTACGCTACTAAGTGTCCTAAGAGAGTAAAGAAGTATAAGAATAGTTTCAAGTCTAGATGGCCTAGAGAATGTTTGCATGAAAATAATGATGATATATCTAAAGAAAAAAGTGAAAGTGATGATGAGTTAGGCTTTGTTTCTATAAAGGAAGAAAATCATGAAAAAGAAGTTAGAGAAGAGAAAGTCCTAGTGTCACAGATTAAGAAGAAAGATGTTTGGATCATAGACAATGGTTGTTCACATCATATGACCAGTGATATGCATAAATTTGGTGATTCTAATAGTTGTGATGGAGGAATTGTTAAATTTGGTAAAAATGTGTCTTTTCTTGTCGCATTAAAGAATTATGATCTATTACTCTTTATGGAAACTAAAACCGATGATGTTAATTTTTTTGATGGATTCAAACATAATCTTCTAAGTGTTTGAGAGTTGGTTGAAAATGGATATCAATTATAGTTGAAAAAGAAGAAATGTATCATCAAGGAAAATAATGATAAGATGATTGACGCTGGTACAAGATCTAGATGTAATTTTTTCAGCTAAATTTGACATAGATGACATGTTTGGTTGGTAAATTTGATAAAAAATAGTTGTGGTATAGAGGGTTTTGTCATATAAATTTTGATAATACTAGGAAAGAAAGTAGTATATTTTCTATAATAGATTTACCAAAAATTGTGAAGCCTATAAATGTTGTTTGCAAGGAATGTGTTATGGGTAAGAAGATAAACAGTTCTTTATCTAGCAAGAAGTTTTCTACAAAAACTATGTTGGAGATTGTTCACATAAATCTAAGTGGTCCCAAAAATACAAGAGTATTCTATGAGGAAAGGTACTTCATGATTATTTTTGATGAATTTAATTGAATGGCATGGGTAGCATTCCTTAGAGAAAAGTCTAAAGTATTTGAGAAGTTTAAGTTGTTTAAGAATAGAGTTGAGAATGAGTTTGGATTGAGGATTAAATTTTTAAGATCAAATAGAAGTGGATAATTTACCTTGAATGAGTTTAATAATTTTTTTGAAATAAATGGTATTAGGAGACAACCATCAAACCATAAGAGTCTTGAGAATAATGGTATTGTTGAGAGAAGAAACATGTATGTAACACAAGAAACAAGAGCTATGATGTTTGAGAATGATGCATCAAAGACATTTTGGAGAGAAGAAATTAATACAACAGTGTATATAATGAACAAGGTACGGATTAGAAAATGTATGAACAAGACTCCTTATGAACTATGGTTTGGACATGCACCATTAGTGAAGAATTTAAGGATTTTTAGAATTATGTTTTATATCAAGAAAGATGATGATATTGGTAAGTTTGATGCAAGAAGTGATGAAGGTATGTTCTTTGGTTATTCATTGAAAATAAAATCTTATATATATATTAATAAAAGGACTAAGAGTGTTTTTCAGAGCAAAAATGTAAAAGTCGATGAGAAGTTTGGATTTCAAGAGAGAATAATTGATTATAATTCTAATGATGAAGAATCTAATAATCCAAGAAAATAATGAGACTTTGTAAGATATAAAAATATATGGTTGATTAGATTTAGAAAAATGCACATGAAAGAGACCCTAAACCCATATTTTATACGTACATTTGAAGTGTAAGGGGATAGAATGTAAATATGGAAATGCTAATATTGAAATGAAGAAATGAAAGTACTTACCTCTGAGAAAGAACCTATTGAAACCCTTGTCAAAATGTCTCAGAAACTGTTGATTTTCACATTCTTGAATTAGAACTATGAGATATACAAAACCAAGAAATATTTCTCTTTTATGAGTAAAGTCAACCTTGATCTGCACTACTTCAACAAAAATTCTATTTGTGGATCCTAAAAGTTTGCCAAAAATGGTACTCAAATCTACACCAATATTTGTTATCCCACAACTAATCCTACAAGAAAAAGGATTTTGTTTGTAGGATAAGGGGTTTTCCTTGGTCCAAACCTAGTTTAGAATTAACCTTGTAACTAAAATTATAATATAGATAAATAAATTAAATGGAACTATTAACCTACTTATGTTTTAATCCTTGAATCAAAAGTATGGATTCTCTAAATGAATGTAGAATTGAATTTAGGATTTCTCAAATCAATTGTATTAGATGTTGAATGTGGATGTTGTAATCTTCAACAAGAGGGCTCCAAAGAGATTGAATCATTCAATAACTATCAATAGATCTCCTTGATGAATTGAATGCTTGAATGCTTAGATGCTTGATCAGTAGAGTATATTGTAGAAAAACTGGCTCATAGAAAGACTTCCTCCTCCGCGTGAAAAGTGGATCTCAAAATGAGAGAGAAAGGCTTCTTTTTATACTAGTCTAGGACACAAACTTCTAGAGAGACCAACATAGGAGAATTAAATTCCAATTAAGACTTAACCCCAAGAAATGGACCTAAATTATATACACTTTAACTAGAGTTTATAGTTCTAAAATTTGAAATAGCTAACCAAAAAATGAGAAATAAAACTTTCCAAAGCCTAATATTGTCAAACCTTCAAAATCTAAAATTTGGACCTAGGGTCAAGGTCAAGGTCATCCTTAATCTAGGTCAAGGCCAAGGTTAATCTTGACCTAGAAGGTTGTCCTTGACCCCAAAAATCAAAGATCTTAGACCTTCAGTAAAGATTGCTAGAAATGAGCTAGAAATAGGAGGGAGAGAAGCAAAATAGGGGGGGAAAGCCAAATATAGTAAAATACCCAATCAAGGCACTTGACATGACCCTAGACCACTTGATTAGAGGGTTAAACTAGTCCTAAATGGAAGTGCTTCCATTTTCTTATGATACACTTAACCCCCACTTTAGCAAGAGTATGGACTCAATGCAAACTCATGGTAAAGGATATCATAATGAAAATATAATCTTATTGAACTAAAAGAGACAAAGAAACTCTCAAGCCGTGAGGGACTCAAGTCTTTATTAACTCCAAGATCACAATAAGAACGACATTTCTAGAAGAGAGAGAGAGAGAGAGAGAGAGAGAGAGAGAGAGAGAGAGAGAGAGAGAGAGAGAGAGAGAGAGAGAGAGAGAGAGAGAGAGAGAGAGAGAGAGAGAGATTATCTTACCCAATGAGAACTTATGTCCCATTGTGAGCCACACAAGGAAATAATGCAACTAGAAAGATGGAATTGAATCACCTAGTGAATGTGGCTACTCACTAGTCAACCCATCAAACATTCACCCTTAGGAATATTCTATTCCATAAGAGTAAAACCAAAAGTAAAAGAGATCCAACCTTAAGGAGGGGAGAGAATATATATATATATTGAAAGTGTATGTGTGCAATAAGTGATTAGAGTGTATTCCCCCATGTTAAAGTCATTGCTAACACTTTAACAAGAGCAATGACTTGAATGGAAGCATACACAACTCCATTGATTATGTTCCCACTATGAGATGCCCCCAAAAGAAGACAAATCAATGGAAATAAGACATAAACATAAAGAGAAGATAGAAGGGATCTACCTTCCATGGGGTCAGTATGATCATAAGATAATATATATGATATTATTGCAAATGAATTGACTTCATTCCCCAAAGAAAGTAGAACTAAAATCACAATGGAGGAAAAAACATAGAAGAGTTATAAAGAAGAATCTTTTCAGAGAATGACATGGAGACCAAAAAGAATTAGTGCTACAAAATCACAGATCCAAGTAGATTTCACAAGAAAACTATTACAAAAAGAAAGAGCATAGGTACAACATAATAGGAAACAATATATAGAAGAAAAATAGATACATATAGAGGAGTAGCACAACTAGTTTGATTCCTTTATCACCTTGCACCAACAAAGCAACAAGGATCATATAAAAGAATCTAAAAAACATTTAGAATACACATTATGGGAGAAACACAATACAATAGACAAACACATAAAAGGCTACTATAAAGGACCAACCAATCAACTATGCTACCTACTCTCCTTATCTTTTTCTGAATCATTTTGATGTAGTGCTAATCCGGATGCACCCCAAAATGAGGTGATCCAAAAACTAGAAAACAAACACACGATAGAAAATAAACAAGAGGAATGAGATTTAGATCCAGAGAGACAATATTCCATATATTCAAATCAAGGAGTTTACATCCGATATGCTAGGCTATATGGCCTTCTAGGTCATGACCATTACAAAGAAGAATACATCTAAAGAAGAATAGATCTCCAAACTCAAATGTGAACTTCTATCTTTGAGATACTCCAAGCTAAGGCATCACAAATCCAAAACCATCTACATCTCCATACTTTAAAAAATGCCTAAGACTTGACCCAAGACCCCTTAAAATAATTGCACGGCCATAAGTTGACCTATTACATATTTCTGAATAAAAAAACCCTTACATTAAATGTATAACCAAGCCACGAGTTGACTCTTAACAAATATTAAATAACCATCTCAAAATTAAATACACACAAGGTCTACTCAAACTAGAACCAAATGCAAAAAAATCAAGAAAAGGTGGAAATTTTTTTGACACTCAGCATTAATAGGTTCACTTGGCACATGAAGGAACACTTAGCACATGAAGGAACACTTGACACATACTAGATAACTCAGCCCACACTACAAAACTTGGCACACATTATAGAGTGAAATAGGATAACATACTAATCCTAGTGTTAACATGACATGGGATAACTTTAACTTGACAATGACTACAAATTTGCTAGCACTCGACAATTGTTGTAACTTGCTAAAAACCAACAAAATTATCAAGATAATGTTATGGCCATGATGCTTCTACATCAGACTGCTAAGGTAAATAGAAAAGACCTTAGATGCTCCTGCATCAAACTCCCTAGGTAAATAGAAAAATGTGTCCCACATTTTGCTTCTAAGAGAAATCTCTTCACTTATCTTCTTCTTCACCAAAGGTTTCCACTCCATGAAAGAAAAGAGGTCAAATCTGAAAATCAACCATCTATACTTCATCCATTCAAAAATTAGAATCTTATCCAACCAATCAACATACTCACTCAACTAAAAATCAAAATGCTCCATCTATAACTTATCATTGTAATCATTCATAAAAATATCCTCATAAATGAAAACCAGATCAGCAACAACATCCAAATCACAAACCTGACCATCAAAAATATATGATCTTAGATCTATAATAGTAGCAACATATAAATCCATAACAACTATAGTATATATATTTAGTTCTCTAGCAACATATAATTCAACAACATCATCAAAATCCACATTAGTAGTAAATTCCATATCCTTCAACATCTCAACATCAACATATAAGTTTAGATTTATATTAGCAACAACATCATCATGTAAATCTACATCAATAACATCTCTGAAATCCTCAACCACATTACCAACAACTAATTCCATATTCTTACCATGAGCAATAGCTAGATCAATAATAGAATGAACATACAACTCCTTATAAAAAACAATAACAATATATATGCCCTCAATCACGTTCATTTCAACATTAACATCATTCTGAATAACAAAAACATCCAATTTTTTGTTAGAAACAATAGTCCACCAAGATAATTGAGAGAGGGTGGGGAGGGTGAATTAGTTATTTGACAATTAAAATATTTATCTTCTTTAAAAAAGCTTAACCATTCAACCAAAGTAAACAAAAACCATAATAAGATGCACATAAACAATTACACTAGATATTTTAACTAGGGAAACCCTTGATCAAAGGGAAAACCACAATGAGAATGATGCCCACAAGATGATGTACTAATATAATTATTCCTTGTTAGAGGATGGACCCTATTAGGAGTCTAATACAATATTTTGTAGATAGAGTCCCTATTAAGAGACTTTGAAGTCCTATTAGGAGATCACAACCATCTGATACACTTTGAATTTGTTTTGTGCTACATAGGCTAAGAGTAGTCTTACTACTTCTATTCTAGCCACTGGAACATAGGTCTCATCATAGTCTTTCCCTTCCTGCTATGAGTAACCTTTACATACCAATCTTGCCTTGTTCCTTACAACTTTTCCTTGTTCATTCATTGTTAGTCTCAAGAAATACCTAATCATTCCTTGACTTAGTAACAACATTATCATCTAAATTGTAATCTACTATTCTCTCTTGTATCCTAAATTTCTCATCATCTCTCACATTTGCATTTTCCATAATAGTCTTAGCTCTTTGATTATCACATCTATAAGACTTTATTTTCAATGATTAACCAAGAAACATACCTTCATCACCTCTAGCATCAAACTTACCAATATCATCATCTCTTTTCATATAACACTTACTCCCAAAAATTTTACTATAGGTGAGTGACCAAACCACAATTGATAAGAGGTCTTTTTTGTGTCTTCCTAACTTGCACTTTGTTCATAATGTATAATGTTGTATTCAAAACTTCTCTCCAAAATGTCTTAGATACCTCATTCTTAGCTAACATAGATCTTGCAACTTGTAATTGACCTGTTCCTTCTTTGTACAATGCCATTCTATTCAAGAGTCTTCAACTCAACTCTTTCTTCTACTCTAGAATTAGATCTTTGTTCTTCAATCTAATTCAAATTCTAAAAATCATTGTTAATGATAACTTCCACATTTTCATGGTTAGCCTCTGGGTCAACAATATTTGCCAAAGATATCTCTTCAACTACTTCCTTTTACTTAATCAATTCAATCTAATAATCACAATCTTTTAAGAATTTTTCCAACTTGCTTTAAATTCTTCATCTTCATCATAAAACAAACTCTTTCTAGATTTCCTTATTCTCTTAGGGCATGTAGACACATAATGACCAAACTCATCGGATGTCTTCTTTTTCTCTTTCCATGATTAGATCAATACCTTCCTTGATCTTCATGACTTCTTTAGATAACTCAACAAGATTTCCTATCTTCTGTGTCAAAATTTCCACTATCACTTAGGACTATCTTCTCTTGCCATGATCTCCCAAAAATGTTAAGCTTTATCTTCAAGGGCATGATGCTCTTATACCAATTGTTAGAAACAATAGTCCACCAAAATAACTAAGAGGGGGGAGGGTGAATCAGTTATCTAACAATTAAAAGATTTATCTTCTTTAAACCATTCAACCAAAGTAAACAACAATCATAATAAGATGCACATAGATGATTACACCAGATTTGTTAACTAGGGAAAACCTTGATCAAAGGGAAAACTCTGATGGGAATGATACCCACAATATGATGTACTAATATAAATATTCCTTGTTAGAGGATGGACCATGTTAGGATTCTATTACAACATTTAGTACATAGAGTCCTTGTGAGGAGACTTTGAATCACTTTTAGGAGATTTCAACCCTGTTAGGAATTGTAGTACAATGTATGCAAGATGATCCCACTACCCAAACATGCAATTTCAACTACAAGAAGAGCTCACTACTCAAACATATTATGTTCTTCTTTCCTTTGTTCTTTTAATCAAACCAATCAGTTTTACACCTTATAGACTAGGTCATAAACCTCAAATCCAAATATCAAACCTCATATCACCCAACAAAACCTCAAGAATGAAGTTTCCTTCACTTCCACTCTGCTTTGCTCAACTTCACATTTTGCTCTCTCTCTCTGCTTACAATTACTTTGCATCAATATAATTCATGTCATCCTTGATAAAGGAAAATGTCCTTTTTTAATACCAAGTCCTCAAAATAATTTTTTAAGTCAGCTATTGGACCTTCTCAATTAATCATTATAGGACCTCATTATCAACATGTTACACTTTAGAGATACATTAATCTTTCACCTTGCAACTTGAATAACTTTTTTCATACACAATATTATGATGAGTGAACTTAGCCATATCATCACTAACATGTCTTCTTCATATCTTCAACTTCAATTCTTAGAATATCAACTCTTCTAAGACATATAACAAGTTTACTAGAACATGGCTCTATAAACTCTATCTTAGAATAGACATCACCAAAACTTAGTTAAATTCTTCTAGACTTATCATTTCTTCTTCCAACATTAACTACATATACTAGATACATAGAAGTATCTCCCAAAATCTCAAATAGTTAGAATACTCAACTAGCCATCCGTACCAACTTGATCTTTCTGCAGTTCTTCTATCAGATACTACATAAAATTGTTATGTTGAAATCAATAATAAACTCAATCATGAATGTAACATATCATCATATCTCAGTACTCTCCCACAGGAATATCATCATCATTCATGCTTGTTACAACTTTTACCAACACAAGTGAAATTCTCCTCTTCAACAATCTCATTGTGCACAAAAAGATGCTCTATAATTTCCATGTCAAATCTATCCATCTGCTCATGAAAACCAATAAATACTTCCTCCATTTTAGCAATATAATAATGCACTTCCATGATCTGTCTTCTTCTCTTCATAATCTTTTTAACCACCAAACAACCTTCTTTATAATCCTCGGATGCCAACTTAAATCAAACTTTTCTAGATCATCAATCCTTTCATATAAATCATCCCAAAAATAATCATACTCATCACTCTCAACATCATCAAGATGTCTTCCATGGTTTTACACTAACTTAATAGCATCTACTCAGGTTGCAAGTTTCCTCAACATGTCAAATCATTATGGATCAACATTTATCCTTCCACGAACCATCTTTATACATACAAACAATGAATGAACAAGTCCTCTACAAGTACAGACCAAATCCATAGATCTATAAACCCTACACTAAATTCACCAATGAGCTAGGACTTTGGAAATCAAAATCCTTCTCTGATAAACTTCACCCTACCAAGGTTCTGGTACAAACTACCTCACATTTTGGTGATCTACCTCAAATTTTGATGATCTACTTGCACACTTAGGAACAATTGTACTCTAATAGTAAATGATGCAACACTAATCTAGATGTATCCAAAAATGAGATGATCTAGAAACTAGAAAAAAAAAGGCAACAAAAAATGAACAAGAGGAATGAGATTAAGATCTAGAGAGATGATAATATATATATTCTAATCAAGGAGATTATATCCAACATGCCCAACTATATGAACTTCTAGGTTACAACCATTATAAAGAAGAATAGATCTCCAGACTCAAATGAGAACTTCTATCTTCAAGCTACTCCGTGCTAAGATGTCAGAACTCAAAAACTATCTACATCTCCATACTTGAAGAATAATCCTAAGACTCTATCCAAGACCCCTTTAAATACTTGGATGGCCACAAGTTGGCCTATTACAAACTACTAACTAAAAAAACCCTCATGTTAAATGCATAAGCAAGCTACAAGTCAGCTCTTAACAAATATTAAATAACCATCATGAAATTAAATATAGGCTAGTTTAGCTCAAACTATAACTAGTCACTAAAAGCTTGACAAAATGAGGAACAAAAATGTTGACAATCAACATCAACAAGTTCACTTGACACATGAAGGAACACTCAGAACATGAAGGAACACTTGAAATATACTGGATAACTTGGCACACATTTTAGAACTTGGCACACACTATAGAGTGAAATGAGAAAACACACTAAGCCTAGTGTTAACATGACGTGGGATAACTTGAACTCAAAAATGACTAAAAATTTGGTGGCACTTGACAATTTCTTTAACTTGACAACAACCAATAGAATTAGTAGGATAACGTGATAGCCAAGACGCTCCTGTATTAGACTATTAGGGAAAATAGAGAAGACCTCATATGCTCCTACATAACATTTAGGGAAGGTGGGTAAATTGCAAGAGAGACTATATCCAAAACAATAAGGATGATAGCTAGTTCCAAAAAAGGATCCTCTTGAAAATCATCAAGAGTATCTTCTTCATTCAAATTTTAAAAAATAGGATCTAAAATATGAATAGGATCATCATAATCTTGCATCTTAACCCCATTATTGGTTTTAACTTCATCTAACACATCATGCATAGATTGATCAAAAGAAGGTAAAGAATTTTGAATAACAAAAAGTATTGGCCTCAGCTTGTGCATGGTGCTTCTTACGATGTTCATTAGAAGATCAATTACATTTTTTGTTGTTTGAAATAAGTTGAGAACTAGGAGGAACAACTACTAGATCCTTCACAAATTCTATAGGAGGATTAATATGATTCCTAAGAAACTCACAAGAAACACTAGGAGCTTGATGAATAGAACCAAAAGCCATAGATAAAGGAGGTATGGAAGGTGTAGGAAAAATACCATGATTAAGATCCATTGGAGGAATTCTTAACTTGAGAATATTTTGATGCTTATAGGATTGATATGAGAAAAAAAGATTATCAAGTTGAGAAGGACATGAATTAGGTATCGAAGGCCAAAAGTAGTCAAGTGTAGCACAATCCTTGGGCCTGGAAGGTTAGTATAATTTATGGTTAATCATCTTCACTTGTACATCATGAATGAATTTAAGAAATTTATGGATAGGAAAAGAAACATCATACATGACATTCAACCAATTCAAACCAAGATTAACTTGAAATTGATCAAAAGTATGAACAACAAAAAAAGTAGTGTTCATAATTTTACCACAAAGTTTAACTGACAAACCAATAGAAACAAATGATGGATACAAGAAACCATTGCAAGTTTGAATTCACACATTAGATGTATCATAAGAATCACATTGCAAGCTTTTCATGAAAATATTTTCTTCAGTAATAACATTGAAAAAGGATGTAGGATCAAATAGAAAACCACGTATAGGTATCTTAGAAATATTAGCATAAATGTAATCTAGACCATTAGGAGCTTTAATAATCTTAGAATCATCAAAAGTAATCATGAGTTCCTAAGGTCTTTTATTCTTATATTATTGTTTAGTTTGAGGTTGAGGTGGAGATATAGATTGTGAAAAATCAACATGTTCCACATGGTTGACAACATGATTAAGATCATCCATTTGTGAATCATAAACAATATCTATAGAGGATGGATGAGTAATAACATTAATATCATGTGTAGCTAAAGGATTCATATAGATTTGAAGGTTTTGATTAGGAGGAGAGACAAACTTGTTCCCACTACCATCAAAGTTATCCATAGATAAGACAGTAGAATCAATCAAGTCCTTAACATTATGTTTTAAAGAATAACACTTCTCAGTATTATGGCCATTTTGATGATGATATCAACAAAAAGCTTTAGGATCAAAAGATTTAGATGCAATCATATCTGGTAAAAGAGTTAAAATGGGAGGTAAAGTAATCACATTAGTAGTTAATAAACTATTCATAATAGAATGTAATGATTCAAAGAGAGGAGTAATCATATGATTCAAAAAAAAATAGTGGATGCAGAAGTAGCATTGTGAGATGCAACAATAACTTGATCAACAATTGTATTCACCTTTTTTAAGTTTTATCTTGACATAATTTTTGGGCTTTCGAAATTTGTTTGGATTAGGAGCAACATCACTCTTATCAATTGGAATAGGAGCCATTGGAGTGTTTCTATCAAATTGACTCACTTGTAATTGAAAATTATGAAGTGTTGCACAAAGTTGTGGGAAAGAGTGAAACTCAGTAAGAAGAAACTTATCTCTAATATCCTTTTTCAAATTTAAAGTAAACATATATTGAATATCAATATCAGGAACATGATAAGAAATATGAGCATGTAAATGGTTAAATCTACCAATTAATTTAGTCAAATTTTCCTTAGTGTTTTGTTTATAATGCATTAAATTAGTTAAAGAAACTTGCAGACCAATGTTATTTTGAAACTGTTGAATAAAGGCATTGGCAAGTTTTGGAAAAGAATCAATAGAATAATGAGGCAAGGAACAAAACCATTGCAAGGCATTATCATGAAAATTTGTAGAAAATAACTTCGCTAAAATCCTATGGTCATGAGAATAGTCCCTACAAAGGATTTGAAATGTTTTAATATGAATAATAGGGTCTCCCTTTCCATTATAATTCTCAATACGACGCATATCAACTTACTGAGGAACAAGAGTACATATGATGCCTAAGGATAGAGGACTTCACATGTCACATGTAGGAACACTAAACTTGTTTTGAGTTAAGGAAGCAAATTTTTTTTGTGAATATGACATAGTTTTAGCCAAGCTAATAGTTGTTGAATCATTAGAAGAAATAGTAGGCACAACAATGTTAGAAACACTAGGTAAAGTGGAAGACACATATGGAGGAACACTTCAACTAGAAGAGGATTGGAATAAGTAAAAGGAACATTATAGTAAGAAGGTTGTGATGTAGGGAGGGATACAAGAGGAACACTCATAGAAAGAAAGGGAACCATTGTAGTAACCAAAGAAAGGGTATAAGTAGGAAGATTAGGTAAAGGAACTGAAGAAAGTTCAAAACTAGTAACCAAAGAAGAAATCATAAATCTTGAGCTTCTTGAACTAAAGGTTTAATATTTGAATGCACAAGGTGAGTGATACCACATAGAAAATTAACAACTTGATCATTATCATGAAGGAATTTCTTAAGAGCCTCTATAGCTTGAATAGAATCTTGATTATGGTTTTCTTGAATAAGCCAATTACCCATTTTATCAAGTTTGGTTGAAATTTTTTGAACTTGTTTAGGAGGAACTCTTAAAGAATCATGAATAATTAAATTGTCATACAATATCCTAAGAAAAGAAGTAGAAGACTTAGGATCAAAGTCACCCATAATTCTAGGACTTCTTCTAACTAGAATACTATAAGTAGAACTAAAGGTAGTAAAGCTTATATACCAATGTAATGAAAATGAACTAAACTAATAAAATACAAAGCATGAAGAAATGAATATTTTTGTATTTTTACTTTATATGAGATGCAAACACATAATAAAAATCCAATACATGCAAGATCTAACACCATAAAAGAAAGAGTTGTTTATCGCAGGTTTACCAAAAATGTGAGATATACAAATATATGGTTGAATAGGATTTAGAATAATGCACATGAAAGAGACCCTAAATTCATATTTTTATACATACATTTAAATTTTAAGGGGATGAAATCTAAATATGGAAATTCTAATATTGAAATGACAAAATAAAAGTACTTACCTCCGAAAATGAACCTGCTGAAAACCCCATCAAACTGTCTTACAAACTATTGATTTCTGAGGTTCTAAACCAAAAATGTGAGATCTTAAAAACCTAAAAATATTTTTCTTTTTTGAGTTAGGTCAACCCTAACCCTTTTATTTTTGACCTTGACCTACATTTCTCCAATGGAATTTCTATTCACAAATCCTAAAATTTTGCTGAAAAGGGTACTCAAATATGCACTGATATTCGTTGGCATGCACCTACTACTACAAGAAAAAAAGTTTTTTTTGTTGGATAAGGGGTTTGCCTTGGTCAAACACCAGTTTGGAAGCAAACTTGAAATTGAAATTGCAATATAGATAAACAAAGTAAATGCAACTATTCACCTTTCTTATGTTATAATCTTTTTGGAGGATTCAAATCCTTGAATCCACAAGTATGGATACTCCAAATGAATGTAGAATTCAATGTAGGATGTTTCAAATTAATTACATTAGAGATTCAATACCAATCTTGAATGGATCTTGGAATAGAAAGAAGCTTGAAGGAATGTGGATGTTGGAATCTTCAACAAGAGGGCTCCAAAGAAATTAAATCCTTCAATAGATATCAATGGATCTCCTTGATGAATTGAATGCTTGAATTCTTGGATGCTTAATCATGAAAGTGTATTCTAGAAAACCTAGATCATAGAAAAATTTCCTCCTCATGAAAAGTGGATCTCAAAATGAGAGAGAAAGGTTACTTTTTATACTAGTCTAGGACACAAAATTTTAGAGAGGCTGACATAGGAGAATTAAATTCCATGTAAGCCTTAACCCCTAGAAATGGACCTAAATTAAATACAATTAAAGAATTTACCATTCCAAAATCTAAAACAACCAACCCAAAAGAGGGAAATAAAACATTCTAAATCTTGATATCTGGAAACCTTTGAAATCTAAAATTTGGACCTAGGATCAAGGTCAAGGTCGACTCTGACATAGGTCAAGGTCGAGGTCGACCTTGACCCAGAAGCTCATCCTTGACCTAGAAAGTAAAAAATCTCATTCCTTCAAAAAAGGTTTACAGAAAAGAGCTAGAAATAGGAGAGAGAGAGAAGTAGAATAAGGGGAAAAAGCTAGATCCTATCAAATAGTCACTCAAGGTGCTTCACATGACCCTAGACCACCTACTTAGAGGGCTAAACCAGTCCTAAATGGAAGTGCTCCCATTTTTTGATGATGTAGAATTTTTATGGGACTAACAATGGTTTGAAAAATGACATTCAAGTTGTGGGCTAATGAGAGGAACCAAGATCTAAAACTAGACTAGAAGTAAGAGTTGAGATAGTGACACCAACACAAAACAATAATCTGACAAAGAATCACCTAGTTGTTCAAATTATTGAAAGAAAAGATAGAGGAGTTCTGATAAGAAAACAAGCACATGAAGAATTATGTTTGATTTCTCTAGTTTAACCTAAGAGTATAGATAAAATATGCAAGAATGATCATTGGGTACAAGTAATGAAGGAAGAAGTAGATCAAACTTTGAAGAATGAGACATGAGAATTGGTCCCTAGACCAAAGGGAAAAATATTATAGGAATAAGTGGGTTTTCAAAAATAAAATGAATGAACAAGGTGAGGGTTTGAAACAAAGATAGATTGATATGGGACAGATATTCAGAGCAAGAAGGTGTAAACTATGAAGAGACATTTGCACTTGTTTCCTAAGTTAAAACAATGACAATGTTTTTGGCTTATGTAGAAAACAAGAAGTTCAAAGTGTATCAAATCGAAATGAAGTCAAAATTTTTGAATGGAGAAATTGAAGAAGAAGCTACATTAAGTAGCCTAAAGGATTTTCTTTGGAAGAAGAAGTGAGATATGATATGCTAGCTGAAGGAAACATTGTATGGACTAAAGAAAGCACCTAGAACCTACTATGTGAGGTTGGATAATTATTATGCAAGATTGAGATTAGCTAAAGGTATTGCATATGGTAAATTGTATTTGAAATAAATTGAGAATGATTTGTTTATTATTGTGATATTTTTGGATGATATAATCGTTAGATGTAATGATGAAGTAAGTGACAAATTTATTGATGACATGAAGAATGAATTTGAGATGAGCATAAGTGGTGAGATTAAATATTTATTGGGTTTAAAAATTATGTATAATAGTGATTGTATTTTCCTATCATAGATTAAGTATTTGAAAGACTTGTTGAAGATATTTGGCCCAAAAAGTTATAAGCACACTGTTACACCTATGATGACTAGTCATAAGTTATCTAGAAAAGATGAGGCACATGCAATTGAGAAGAATAAGTACATATCCATGATTGGAGGTTTGCAATATATAACTCATACAAGATTAGATATATAAAATTTACTTGGTATAGTAGAAACATTTCAAGAGGATCAGAAGGAATCACACTATGCAACAATAAAGATGATATTCATATATTTGAAGGGTAAACTTGATTTTGAAATGTGGTATGATAGATCAAATGCCTTTACCCTATGTGCATATACTAATGTGGATAGGGAAGACAATATGGATGATGAAAAGAGTACAAGTATTGGAGAATTTTTCCTTGGGGGAAGATTATGTTTGTGATTATGCAAGAAGCATGATTGTATTTCACATAGTACAACAGAAGTAGAGTATGTGGCATCAACAAACAATTGCAATCAAATCATGTGGATGAAATAGATGTTGAAGAATATCAGGATAGAGTTTTCAAAACCTATTATCATATACTATGATAACCTAAGTATAATGAATATTTCTAAGAAACCTATTTTACATTATAAGAAAAAGAACTTATCAATTAAGTATCATTTCTTGAGAGAGAAAGTTGTACAAAAATAAATAAAATTGATGTGTGTTAATATAAAGGAGAAATTGCATATATCTTTATGAAGCCTTTTCCTAAGGATACATTTGATTATTTGAGAGGTATGCTTGGGGTTATGCCTCTTCCTATATTAGAGTAGATAATTCCAAGATTGTATCAGTCCAATGGTACAAAACACCATTATTTATATAGACTAAATGTCGATGCTTCCTCTATGGAGGAGTATTTATGATTGAGAAGAGTCATAAAGGACTCTTGGTAGCTAATATTGAATAGTGTCCTTGGACACTTAAGTTGGTTGAAGACATCTGGGTAGTTGATTGACATAGTGATGCCTTTGTCATTGATGTCAATGAGAGAGAAGTAAGTGCAAACAAAAAATCTTCTCAACTGTAGGTATCTCATATTTTCTAGATAACTTGTGACTAGTTATCATAGGTGTACCAACATTCTAACAACTTTCCAAGATAAAAAATTTCAACAGATCTTTCAAATACTTAGTCCATGATAGGAAGATACCATCATTGTTATGCACAATCTATAGACTTAAGAAATATTCCATCTCACCAATCATACTAATCTCAAACTTATTTTGCATTTCATTAGCAAATTTATCACTTGCTTCATCATTACCTCCAAAGATTATGTTGTTCAAAAATATCATGAAATAAATAATTCATTCTCAATTTCTTTCAAATACAAATTACTATTTTCCACACCTTTAGAAAATACCAACTTTGCCAAATACTTTTCCAATCTAGCATACTAGGTTCTAGGTGATTTCTTTAGACAATGCAATGCTTTCTTCAACCTATATACCATATCCTTTTCTTATGTAAAATAAAATCCTTTAGTCTTCCCAATGTATACTTCTTCTTCATTTTCTCCATTGAGAAATGCTGATTTTACATCCATCTAATATACTTTGAACTTCTTACTTACTACATAAGCCAAGAATATTCTTATTGCTTCATTTCTAGCAATAGGGGAAAATGTCTCTTTGTAGTCTATACCTTCTTGCTATGAATATTCTTTGCATACCAATCTTTCTTTATTTCTTATAAGCTCACCTTGTTCATTAATTTTATTTCTAAATACCCATTTAGTTCCCATAACATTCTTATCTTTAGGTCTAGGAACCAATTCCCATGTCTCATTTTTCACAATATGATTTAGTACTTCCTTCATTACTTGAGTCCAATGATCATCTTTGCATGTCTCATCTAAAATCATTGGTTTAACTTGAGAAATTAAATACAACTCTTCATGTGTTATGTTTCTTATCATAACTCATTTTTCTTTTCTTCAAATAATATGGTTTGCAGGATGATTCTTTGTCAAATTCTTCTTAGGTGTAGGCATTGCTAACTCAACTCTTACTTTTTCTATAGGTTTGGATATTGTTTCTTCTCTCTATTCAACAACTTGAACATCATTTTGAAAATCAATGTTAGTCTCAAAGAAAACTTGAACATTTTCTATAATAAGTTTAGGATTAACTTCTTCTTCAGCATAATTATAATCCAACACTCTTTCTTTGACTCCAAAATTTTCATCCACTTTTACATTTGCACACTCAAAAATAGTCTTAGTTTTTTTATTAGAACATCTATAGTATTTTTTTTTCAATGAATAACCAAGGAATATACCTTTATCATTTCTTGTACCAAACTTACCAATATCATAACCTCTCCTTATGTAACACTTCCAAAATTTATAAAATAATTCACTGAGGGTGTAGTCCAAACCATAATTCATAGGGAGTCTTGTTTATATATTTTTTGATCTACACTCTATTCATTATGTATATTTCTATCCCACTTCTTCTATTATAGACCTATTTATTCTTTTAGCAATCCCAATCTTCTGAGGGGTCTTATGTGCTAATATATGTCTCTTAATGCCATTCACTTCATAAAAGGTGTTAAAGTCATTCAAGGTTAATTATCCACTTCTATATGATATTAACAACTTAATCTTCACTCCAAATTCATTCTCAACTCTATTCTTAAACAACTTAAAATTTTCAAATGCCTCAGAGTTTTCTTTAAGGAACACTACCCATATCATCATAGTAAAATCATTAACACAAGTCATGAAGTACCTTTCACTGTATAATCTTGTTTGTTATAGTAGGACCACTCAAATTTGTATCAACAATCTCTAATTTCAGTGTGGTAGAGAAGTTTTTTCTAGGAAAGGAAACTTTCTTCTACTTAACCATAACACATTCTTTGCACACAACATTAGGTGGCTTCACAATTTAAGGTAAATCTCTAATAAAAAATGTACTACCAGCCTTCACAATATTATCAGTATTTATATGGAAAAATATTCTATGCCATAACCAACTATTATCCACCTTTACAACCAAACACATCATCTCTATATTTATCCTTGATAATACATGGCTTCTCTATGAATTGTAACTAATATCCTCTATCAAAAAATTGTCTAACACTTAGTAGGTTATTCTTTAATCCATCAATAAAATAGACATCATCAATGTTATTGTTTCCATCAAAAGTACTAGGACCTATTCACTTGATATAAAAAGATGCATTATTACCAACTCTAACAATCCCTCCATCATGACTACTGAACTTAACAAATTTATTCATGTCACTAGTGACATGATGAAAACAACCACCATATATGATCCAATTATCTTTCTTTTCAACCTAAAAAAAATGGCTTTGTCTTCTCTAACTTCTTATTTAATAGATACAAGTCCTAACTCATCATCACTTTCACTTTGAACTCTTTCATCAGATTCATCATCTTCATTTTCATACTAACAATCTCTAGGTCTTCGAGACTTTGAATTATTCTTATACCTTTTCTCTCTTTTATGAAACTTAGAAGAATAATGACTAAATTCATTGCAAGTCCAATATTTAAAGATTCTCTTACCATTTGGATGTCCCCTTACAAGTAGGGCAATTCCCTCTTCAATTCTTCTATCCTCCTTGAATATTAATCTACTTCTACTAACATAGTCTCCACTAATGCTTGCATTTTTTGACAAGGAAGGGAAAACACTTAATGCATTAAAAAAATTCTACTCTCAAAAATTCTCTAGATTTCTTCAAGCTCACTTGTACTTCCAATCTTCCAAGAAGAATCTCTCTGGTAAACTTCCCAATGCAAGGTATAACTTGTTCACTCATATGTGTTGTTTACCTCAATGGTGGTGTCAAAGTTTTCAAGATCTTCCATAAAATCTTATCTTCATATTTAGATCCTTTGCATGACTTAATTACTATTTTTTTTTATGATATTCTACCTATATAACTTCTTATAGATTCATCTTCCATCATCTTAACATCTTTAAACAAACATGTCCAATTTTGTAATTTGACTCTTTTAGCATGCACATCACCTTCAAAAGTAGATTCTAAAGATTTCCAAATTTTATAAGATGTCTCTAACTATTTTACCTATTTTTATTATTTTTTAGGAAGAGCAGACAATAATGCTTCTCTAGAAAGCATATTGCACATAAAAATATCTCTTTCAACTACATTGCATTCTTCAAGTTTTCTCTCTTCCACAATCGTCTTTTCATTCTTTGTCATTAGTGAATATACTGGACCCATATATAGCAGATTGGTCTTCATATTTTCTTTCAAGATGACATAGTTAAATCCATTAAATTTAGAACTTTATTTTCTAAAATGACCCACCATTGATCTCCTTAAGCTGTTAAGCTTTTCCTTCAAGGACTCAAGGCT
The DNA here is from genome assembly GCA_028749045.1 of Cupressus sempervirens. Classification (NCBI taxonomy): domain Eukaryota; kingdom Viridiplantae; phylum Streptophyta; class Pinopsida; order Cupressales; family Cupressaceae; genus Cupressus; species Cupressus sempervirens. Next base: position 530,541,122 of record CM053784.1, read on the forward strand.
TTGATACCAACTATTAGAAAGTAAAGACACCAAGATAACTAAGATAGGGGGGTGTTGAATCAATTATCTAATTATTAAAAAAATTATCAACATTATTAATCTTTAACCATGTGAAAAATATAACCATAAACCATAAGAAGATACACATACAGAATAACACTAGATATGTTAACTAGAGAAACCCTTGACTAGATGGAAAACCCAGATGGGGATGGTACCCACAAAATGATGTACTAATATAAAATTTCCTTATAAGAGGATGAACTCTATTAGGAGCCAATGAAATAAATTCTATATATACTAGTTCCTATTAGGAGACTTTGAATCCCTACTAGGATATTTCAACCATGTTAGAAGTTGTGCCAACCCTATTAGGAGTCATAGAAGGTAGAAGAATCCACTATCGAAACAACTTCAGGGCCAAGACCACTAAAATCACTATCCAACTGACCTCTATATTATTCCTTTCATAATAATATAAATGAAATAACTCAAACTCCTCTATCCTCTTAACCAGACCAAACTTCTTCTGATCTCAATACTAGATTAGCAACTTCATATACAATAATCCCTTGGATCACTTACATGCATTTACCAACTTTGCATTTCACTTACTTAGATATAAGAGAATTAATACTACTTCCATATTTAACCACAAGGAAAATAACCTTCCTTTATACCATATCCTAAAAATAATTCTTTGAGTCAGCCTTGAGGATTTCTCAATTGATTATAATAGGACCTCATTAATATTTTGCATTTTTTTGCAATTACAAATCACTGTCAGCTCATAGTCTTTAGAACTTCTCACACATATGACCTCTACCTTGCACACTCACTGACATTATGATCAAGCTATATATTGTCTTTGTCTAAATTTTCTCATCATAATTCTATCCTTGTTAAGAGGTAAAATCCAAACATAAGAAACTATTTATCATATACTATGTTTACACACTATCCTATGTTATTATTAAATAGCTCTCACATCCCTTTGTATATATGTACATGCAACATTCTACTTCATCAGGATACAATCTAGAACAAATCCTCAAGTGCTCTTGATCTTATCATCAATACATAGTCTATATGACCTTGTTCTCTATCTACTATTGTGCCAGTCTTTATAGAAATAATACTATGTTGACATCAATGACAATAATAGTCATGAATACAATAGTTTAGTCATGCTAATGAACTCTCCAATGATTATGATACTCTCCCAAAGGAATATCATCAGCATTCATCCTAACATTATCTTGATGGATTCTAATTTGTAATGTGTTGAGCTTATATAGTTTAGAATCAAGTGCACAACTTTAATAACTAAGAGTTTTGGCATGCTAAATGAGAATGAGTCAGATTTTTTTATTAAGTCTTGTTGTTTGATGTGTTGATAGTAATATAATAGCTTTGTAGAGTTTGTTTAACTAGCATATCTGGCAAGTCTAGGTAGAGAAAAATGATCAATGCATTTTGTTTATATGAGAAAATAGAAACCATAAGTTCAAAATTTGTAGAGTTTCTATAGTTATCTCCTCCAAGAAATAGAGGGAGAGTACCTAGAAGACATGTTCCTTCTCCTAGAGTTTAGTCAACTTGTCTTGGTTTTTGTGATAAAACAATGTTTTCATATGAAAGAAGGAGAGATCCTCTTGTTAGGCATTCAACAACACCTACCTTTACAATAGATTTTTCTACCTCTTCTTTTGGGACTTGAAAATTTTCAAAAAATAGAAGTTTTTCTAAAGCATGTAGTCATTCTATATTGCCTCTCAAATTTGTATTTTGAACCTTGTTATATTTTGATTTGAGAGATACTTGATACTATGGTTATGTTTCATTTGAGATGACCTAAGGGTCAGATGTTATACTTGATTTCAGTATCATAAATGTTATACTTCTATGTTGTTTAGTTGATCATATTAGCATGTTGATACCATTTTAGATGATAGTAGATTTATGACAATATTTGGTTATTTGGTATTTGGTGGTATCTCTAATTCTATTATGTGATGGATTTTATGCTATGGATATTTACTTCATTCTTGCTTCATTATGTTTTATGTGAATGTGATTGATATAAATGGATTATTTTAGTAAAATTGAATGAATGGTTAAATTAGGTGATTCGATGCATTTATTACTTCAGATATGTTATTAAAATGCAATAGTACTAGATCATGTATTTTAGTGTGCAAGATTCATATCCCTAGCAGTGGCATGATTCAACTATTCATATTTTACCAATGTCATCCTTGTATGGTTGACATATCATTATTTTAATTATTTAGTTAAAGCTTTAGGTGATTATTAAATTTGAACTCATTTTCACTATGCAATTAGACCAATGATTATATCTTTGTATTTAGAGTTTCACATTGTTGCAAAAGTTGTTAAGAAAATTTATGTGGTTTTGGGTTTTAGGGCTTTAAATTTTATTGAATTTAATTTCTGGCAACTTTTCCATACATGAATTTCTATTACTAGGAATAGCCTATTTTTGTTTGGGTCAATTTGGGGTTTAGCTAGGTTGGCTGGTTATCTAATCTAATTAATTATTCATTCAAAAAGTGAATAAGTATTGAAAGAAGAAATTAATTCGTAACTTATCACTTTTATAATTTGGAAAATTGAGAGCTTTTTCTAAAATCATTTTCTGAAGGATTAGTTTTCTATTCATTTTGAGAGCTATGGGTGTGGGATCTTCGTGAGGATAGACTTGTTGAATCCATCTTGGAGAGACCTTTCTTTGCCATCATTTTTGGCTTTATCTATAGATTATTTATTTTACTTGGTTGTTTTCCATCTTAGTCATTTTGGCTATTAGGTAGGGCTCTTCCATTTTCATGTTTCAGCTCTATTTTTTATTTTGTTTCTCATAGATGTTTGCTTGGAGGCTAAGAACTAGTGTTCCCCTTTGTTTCTATTTACTAGTTCTACCTAGTTGGTCAGGTATAAACATTTTCCTAGTTTTTGGGATGATGGTTTGGGGTTCCACATTGTTATGCTAGTCATTTTTGCATATGGTGTTTGAACCCAAATTTTATTGGATTTTGGAGGTTTTGTGCCCAAAGATCAAATGGGTTTTAATTTTGTAGTTTTCCAATTTTGGGATTTTTACCTCATTTTGCATGCCACCCTATTTTTTTAGGTTTTCTTAGCATGATGTTGGTCGTAGACCTTGATTGTTCATTTAGATGTTAGTTAGACCATTGTTTCTTTTTTATGCATTAGGATGCATGTCATATTTGTCCTCCCGAGCATGTTTTAGTTGAGTGATATTTTTCTTGTGTTCTCATCTAGTCCTTATATTATGATCTTCATGATGGTGGTGTGTGATATACAAGTATGTGCACATACATTGTTGGGTGACTTATGAGGCTCAATCTCCCATTTCTACTTTGATGGAGTTATGATTATTTGGGATTGGGTTAGAAATATGCATGCCTATATGCACTCATCATTGGATGAGCATGGTTAGAGTAGGGTAGATTATGGATGGGGCTTCGATCTCGTAACTTGGTGACCATTTTCTAGTGTATTGGTAAAGGAATTTTTAAGTAACAACTAAATAAAATACTAGGTGGTAATAAAACCTAAGATAATAAAATGTGTGAGCACCTAATTAAGTTTGACAACACAGTGTGAGAGCCTTTCGTTGGTGAGTTGTGTTGGGAATGAGAATAGAGTAACTAAGAGGGGGAGGGGGTGAATCAGTTACTCCAAAAACTTTCATAGTCCTAAGATGTATGAATATCTCCTTGATCTGATTAATATGAAATGCTAAAACTTGATAATGCAGCAAATGACAAATATTAAGAACTGATATGTTATCATGCACAAAGCAATTTAGTAATTAAGAACACAAGAGACACTAGATTTAACATGGAAACCCAATATGGGAAAAACCACCAATGTAACTAGTTACTATTTTTCACTCTTCTGAAGTGAGCCCTGTTAGGAGCCAACCCTATTATAGGTTACAAAAACACACTGTTAGGTGTGACCCTGTTAAAGGATTTAATCACCTTGTTAGGAGTGGCCTTGCTAGAGGTCTTTAGAACAATTCAACTAAATTGTCACCTTGTTAGAGGATTTATTGAATGGCTGTTAAATCAACTCTGTTAAGAGATTTTGAATTCACTGTTACAATGGTTAGAAAGCAACAATGAAGTGACCTGATATAAAGTACAACTTATCTTTGCTGATTATAGATCTCTGTTATGCTTGACTGGATCCTGACTGATTAAATGCAACTTTGCAGCTCCTTCAACACATCTGATCCTTCATCAAACTTTGCTCAACATTCTCCTTTTCATTTCATACTATAATTCGCATTCATAAATTCTTCTTTTTTAATAATCTCACACTTTAATTCATAACTTGAATGACCATATATACCTTTTATATTATCTTAGTCGGCTCGAATCACTAACTAAACAAACAATTACAATAGTTGGCTAGAAGTAATTAATTTGCAAATCTTATACTAGCCGACCCTGCATGGTAAACTTTGTTCAAAAAACAATTCTTGTGTTAACTGACTAAGCTCGGTTAATACAATGAACTTCATGACAATCCTTCAATCGTCGGGAGAACTTGGTAAGTACTGAGTTTCCAGAGAAAACCGAGTGAGCTCAATGAAAACTATTCTTTGAAGACCGAGTGAAGCTCGATTAACACTGACTTCTCCATAATTCCTTTGATGATCAAGTGAGCTCGGTGGAAACTTCCTTTTGGAGACGAAGTGAAGCTCGGTTAACACTGACTTCTCCATAATTCCTTTGATGACCGAGTGAGCTTAGTGGAAATGTCCCTTTGGAGACTGAGTGAAGCTCGGTTAACACTAACTTCCTCATTTCCTTCGTTGACCGAGTGAGCTCAGTGATCACTTTCTTTCACCTTTCCTTTGTTGACTGAGTTAGCTCGGTTAACACTGTCTTCCACATTTATTTTGATGAACGACTGAGCTCGGTTGTCACTGTAGATTGCATTGCAGATTGTCTGAGCTCAGTGAACTTGAGACTAATGACTGATATGACATTTGTGTGACATCAAGGACAAAATTATCCAACAATCTCCCTCTTTGGCATTGATGGCAACACAACATGTCATAACAGAATAAAATTTTGAAAATAAGTCCAACAAGATAACAGACTTCTCCCTCTTTCAATAATCTCCCTCTGTTAAGGGACTTCATGGAAAACTTTTCAAATCTTCACAAATTTCATAAGGATATGACAGTAAATCTCTCCCTCTTTGACAACACATGCCAAAGACAACAGAAGTTAAGTGAATTGTAATGTACCTTTAGTACTAATTCATATGCAATGATTTCTAATTAAACTACATCAACAGATAGATCTTCAATCTTGTATGCGTTGATGCATCTCTAGAAATCATTTTTAGTGGACTTTAGATAGGGGAATGACCCCTAACTTACCTTTGAGATACAAAAATGCATCCTTAGGTAAAGGCTTTGTGAATATGTCAGCAATTTGTTCCTTTTTATGGACATATTCCAGTTTGATCTCCTTGTCTTGCACCAATTCTCTGACAAAATGATATTTTATTGCAATATGCTTGGTCTTGGAATCCATCACTGGATTCTTAGATATGTTGATTGCACTAGTATTGTCACAGAACATGACAACTAGTTCTTTGATCTCCATCTTCATTCCTTGCAATAACTGCTTAAACCAAACAATATTTGAACAGTTTATTGCTGCAGCAACATACTCTGCCTCTGCTCTAGATTGGGATGTACAATTCTATTTTTTGCTTGTCCAAGAAACCAATCTTTTTCCAAGAAAGAATGCTCCTCCACTTGTGCTTTTTCTATCATCAAGGTTTCCTGTCGAATCAGCATCAGTAAACACTTTCAAATCCAAATTACCTCCAAATTTGTATCATAAGCCATAATCTTCAGTTCCTTTCAAATATCTCATTATTCTTTTGATTGCCATCAGGTGAGTTTCTCTTGGCTTTGCTGAAAATCTTGCAACAATACCAACTGCAAGGGCAATATTTGGCCTGGTATGAACTACGTATTGCAATTTTCCAATCATAGATCTATACAATGTTTGATCTACCTCTTTCGATTCATCATCTTTGGTAAGTTTCAATCCAGTACACATAGGAGTTCCAACAGGTTTACAGTCCTCCATACCAAACTTTTTCAATATCTCCTTGATGTATTTAGATTGAGTGATGTAGATGCCATTCCTATTTTGTTGAATTTGAAGACCAACAAAGAATTTTATTTCACCAAACATAGACATTTCAAATTCCTTGTTCATTTGTTCTAAAAATTCTTTACAAAGATCATCATGCCTTGTGAAGACAGTATCATCTACAAATATTTCTGCCAAAAAAATCTTATTATTTGGTCCTTCCTTTATACACAAGCTACTATTATCATTAGTTCTTTGAAAACCAATCTGAATAAGATAGTTATGCAATCTTTCATACCATGCTCTAGGGGCTTGTTTTAGACCATACAGTGCCTTGTGTAATTTGCAGACCATGTTCTTTTTATCTGGATCAACAAAGCCTCCAGGTTGTTCAATGTAAACCTCTTCATCCAGTATTCCATTGAGGAATGCTGACTTGACATCCATCTAATAAACTTTGAATCCTTTGTGAGCAGTATATGCAAGTAAGGTTTTGAATCCTTCCAATCTTGCAACAGGAGCAAAGGTTTCTCCATAATCTATGCCTTCTTCTTGAGAGTATCCTTTGCATACCAATCTGGCTTTGTTTCTAGATACTTTACCATCTTCAGTCAACTTGTTTCTGAATACCCACTTGATTCCAATTACATTCTTATTTTTAGGCCTAGGTACAAGAGTCCATGTCTTGTTCTTCTCTATCTGTTCTATTTCCTCGTTCATTGCCTCAATCCAGCTATCATTTGTCAATGCATCTTTAATGTTTCTAGGTTCAAAATCAGCAAGTAAACAAGTATTTTTCAGCTTGCTTCTTGTCAAGGTTCCTTCAAACTTGTCTCCAATGATCTGATCTGGTGCATGATGTCTTCTAACATATTTAGCTAATACAAGTTCTTTGCCTCTTGAATGAGTTTCATTTCTATCTCCTTGTGCTTCAATTTCATGTTTAGGCTATTCTGGCTTGGTAAGAATTGGCTCGAGCACTTCAGACTTGGTAGATACCTGCTCGGTAATGTTTGAATGTTGCTGTGGCTCGGTTTGAACTTTTTGTAACTCAGTTAGTGATGACTCGGGAGTTGAGGATTCTTGAGTGAACGGTATGCTTGGTATAGTATTTGGTTCAATGTAAACAAATCTTTTGTAATCTTCAGGTACCTTTTTGCTTTCTATTTCAGATTTGTCTGCAAACTCATCAACTTTCACATGTGCACTTTCTATGACTTTATGGGTGGATAGATTTAAACATCTATATGCTTTGCTTTTGCAAGAATATCCTAAAAATATTCTTTCATCACCTTTTACATCAAATTTTCTTTTTCTAGATTCTTTCAAAATATAACATTTGCTTCCAAATACTTTTAGATAACTTACATTGGGTTTGTAGCCATACCATAATTCATAGAGAGTTTTGAATGAGTCCTTCTTCAACTGTACTTGGTTTAAGGTATGAACTGTAGTGTTGATGGCCTCCTTCTAGTATTTGATAGCAATGTTCTTTTCTATCATCAAGGTTTTTGCACAATCCATGATGGATCTATTTCTTCTTTCAGCTATTCCATTTTGTTTAGGAGTTCTTGGTGCTAAGACCTGTCTTTTAATACCTTTTTCAATGCAGAAGTTATTGAATTCATGTGAGATGAATTCACCACCTCTATCTGACCTTAAGCATTTTAGTATTTTACCTATTTTTTTTTTCTACTCTTTCCAAATACCACTTGAATTTCTCAAATGCTTTTGATTTATTCCTTAGATACATGACAATCATCATTCTTGAGTAGTCATCAACAAAAAGAATGAAAAAATTTTCTTCAGTATAGCTTTCTATTCCAATGGGTCCACATAAATCAGTATGACAATTTCTAATATATCTTCAGACTGATAGTTCTTACTTTTGAAACTAGTCTTTCCCATTTTACCAATCTGACAATTCTTGCATAGACCAACCTCAGGTTTCTTAATGTTATGAATGCCTCTCACTTTCTTGAATTTGCTTATTTTTAACATGACACAACCTTTTATGCCATAACCAAATTTCTTCAATTTGAGCAATAAAACATGAGCATTCACCAAGTTCTAGATAAAAACAAGTTACCTTTAGTTTGGGTGCCAGATCCTATCAGCTTTCCTTGCTCATTCAACAGTCTTGCCTTTCCATGCATGAATTCCACCTTGAATCTAGTATTGAGTAACTGTGCCACACTTAGCAAATTATGTTTAAGACCTTCAACCCAATAGGCACTATTGCATACAAGTTCTTTGGTTAGATAGATTTTTCCTCTTCCTTTTATGAAACAAGGTTCATTATTTCCAAACCTTACACTACCACCATCATGGTCTTCAAACTGATCAAACTTAGTTTTATCACCAGTCATATGATGTGAGCAACCACTATCTATAATCCATGTATCATTCTTACTTATATGAGAAACAAGTGCCATTTTATCTTCCTCATCACTATCATAATCATCTTTAACGACAATATAAACAATTTCATCCTCACTATTATCAGAATCTTTAGAATTTTCAGCCATGAAGCATGATTTCTTACCTTTGTTCTTGGATGATTTGAAGTCTTTCTTGCCATTCCATTTCTTTTCATCATGATTTTTCTTGTTTGGACACCTTGCTGCAATATGACCAATTTCTTCACAAGAAAAATAGATTAGAGGAACTTTACCTTTGTATTTTCCTCTGCCTCTAGAATATTCCTTTGCTAGTGATGACGGGCCACACCACCCGTACTAACTCACAACCAAAAAAATGCAACAAGATGGAGATAGAGAGATGACAAAAATGCTTCATAAAGCATCATCCATTAATACTTGAAATTCATTAGAAGAGATTACACTTGAAGAGCTTTTATTTCTCCAATTTCTACTTCTCAAGCTTTCTTACAAGAGATTACATTAGAAGAGCTTCACTATAAGAGCTTACACTTGAAAAGCTTCTATTTCTCCAACTTGATTACAGATGATAATAAGCCTTGCTTAAATAGGAACTTCTAACCCAAGACATTACAAACACAAGCAATGTGGGATAAAAGGTAAATACAACTACCTTTAAATAAATATTAAATTCCCACCCAAATACAACTAAGCACCCAACAAATATTAAATACATGATTTAAGAAACTTTCCACAAACTTCTAAGATGCCGCCTACACACCTCGATTAATGGAATGACAACTATTTTTATTATTTTTTATTTATGCCACCCATGCACCTTGAAAATAGACATTCCTCTTTTCTATTTTTTCCCTTATTTTATTTTTTATTATTTTTCCTTCTATTTTCGTCACTTTCTCTCTCCTCCACAATTTTTTTTTTTTTTTTTGTCCTTTTTTTTTTCTAATAATTTAATTTTCCCATGCAAGATGCTCCTGCATCAGACTCCCTTGGTAGATAGAAAAGTGTGTCCCACACTTTGATGTCAAAAGAAAGATATAGAACCATCTTCATCTTCACCACAAGCTTCCACCTCAATAGGGACAAGAAAACCAACATACAAATCTTCCACATTTTTTTTTGCTGATGCATGATGCTCTTGCATCCGACTCCCATGGTAGGAAAAATTTTGTGAATATGGATTCACAAAATGAAGTAGCCACTATTGACAGATTTTTTTCCTCTTCCTCCAACACATAGCTGGAATAAGTATTTGGTACCGATATATTTTCTTCTTTCTTCTTTTCCAACACCCAGTTGGAACAACTATTTGCTGCTAAAAATACTCCTTCACAATGAACTCTATCCAAGTATAAATCTTATCCTCATTCAATCTTTTTGAATTAATCACACCTGTAATAAACCCAACAACACCATACCAATCTTCCTTTGCATGCAAAACATCACTAACAAGATCCTCATGCAAACCATCATCAATATCTTTTAAACTCATATCAAACACAACATCCCATGATTCATAAGAATTTACCTGTTTGACATATTCATCTTTTCTTGCCTCTTTTATGTCATCAACAATGCACATAACTACTCCACTTTCTTGATCTCCAACTAAGGCACTATACTCTTCCTCCATTGTTTTAGTCTTCCAATCACCTTTATCTACTTTTGGCATACAAATATGGTTATCTTCATGCTCTTTCTCTTGTCTTTCATCTTCTTCAACTTTAGGTTTGCAAATGATTTCCTCTTCATCCGCTTTCTTTTCCACTGGATCATCTTCCTTTTCCACATCCGAAGAATTATCAACATCTCTTTTCTGGTGACATGCTCTTTGTTTCCACAACTCAGCTTTTAATTCAATCACTTGCTTCTGCAAATAAACTAGCAATGATTGTTTATTTCTTGCTCTAAATTTCTCAAGTCAAAGAATCCTTAGAATCCATCCAATCAAAAAAGTCATCTTCTTCTTTCTCTTCTCCATACTCAAGTCTTTAGAAGACAAATCTAGTGCAACACAAGAACCTGGTGCAAACTACCTCACAGTTGGCGATCTGTCTACACAATCAAGAACTTCTTAACAAACTTCACCCAACTCAAGGTCCTGGTGCAAACTGCCTCACGTTTGAAAATCTGTCTACACACTTAGGAACTCATGCTCTGATACCACTGATGATGGGCCACACCACCCGTACCAATTCACAACCAAAAAAATGCAACAAGATGGAGATAGAGAGATGAAAAAAATGCTTCATAAAGCATCATCCATTAATACTTGAAATTCATTAGAAGAGATTACACTTGAAGAGCTTCACTTGAAGAGCTTTTATTTCTCCAACTTCTACTTCTCAAGCTTTCTTACAAGATATTACATTAGAAGAGCTTCACTACAAGAGCTTACACTTGAAAAGCTTCTATTTCTCAAACTTGATTACAAATGATAATAAGCCTTGCTTAAATAGGCACTTCTAACCCAAGACATTACAAACACAAGCAATGTGGGATAAAAGGTAAATACAACTACCTTTAAATAAATATTAAATTCCCACCCAAATACAACTAAGCACCCAACAAATATTAAATGCATGATTTAAGAAACTTTCCACAAACTTCTAAGATGCCACCTATACACCTCGATTAATGGAATGACAACTATTTTTATTATTTTCTATTTATGCCACCCATGTACCTTGAACATAGAAATTCCTCTTTTCTTTTTTTCTCTTATTTTATTTTTATTATTTTTCCTTCTATTTTCGTCACTTTCTCTCTCCTCCACAATTTTTTTTTTGTCCTTTTTTTTTTCTAATAATTTAATTTTCCCATGCAAGATGCTCCTGCATCAGACTCCCTTGGTAGATAGAAAAGTGTGTCCCACACTTTGATGTCAAAAGAAAGATATAGAACCATCTTCATCTTCACCACAAGCTTCCACCTCAATAGGGACAAGAAAAGCAACATACAAATCTTCCACATTTTTTCTTGTTGATGCATGATGCTCCTGCATCCGACTCCCATGGTAGGAAAAATTTTGTGAATATGGATTCACAAAATGAAGTAGCCACTGTTGACAGATTTTTTTCCTCTTCCTCCAACACATAGCTGGAACAAGTATTTGGTACCGATATATTTCCTTCTTTCTTCTTTTTCAACACCTAGCTAGAACAACTGTTTGTTGCTGAAAATACTCCTTCACAATGAACTCTATCCAAGTATAAATCTCATCCTCATTCAATCTTTTTGAATTAATCACACCTGTAATAAACCCAACAACACCATACCAATCTTCCTTTGCATGTAAAACATCACTAACAAGATCCTCATGCAAACCATCATCAATATCTTTTAAACTCATATCAAACACAACATCCCATGGTTCATAAGAATTTACTTGTTTGACATATTCATCTTTTCTTGCCTCTTTTATGTCATCAACAATGCACGTAACTACTCCACTTGCTTGATCTTCAACTAAGGCACTATACTCTTCCTCCATTGTTTTAGTCTTCCAATCACCTTCATCTACTTTTAGCATACAAATCTGGTTATCTTCATGCTCTTCCTCTTGTCTTTCATCTTCTTCAACTTTAAGTTTGCAAATGATTTCTTCTTCATCTGCTTGCTCTTCCACTGGATCATCTTCCTTTTCCACATCCAAAGAATTATCAACATCTCTTTTTTGGTGACATGCTCTTTGTTTCCACAACTCAGCTTCTAATTCAATCACTTGCTTTTGCAAATCAACTAGCAATGATTGTTGATTTCTTACTCTAAATTTCTCAAGTTGAGGAATCTTCAGAATCCATCCAATCACAAAAGTCATCTTCTTCTTTCTCTTCTCCATACTCAAGTCTTTAGAAGACAAATCTAGTGCAACACAAGAACCTGGTGCAAATTGCCTCACAGTCGACGATCTGTCTACACAATCAAGAACTTCTTAACAAACTTCACCCATCTCAAGGTCCTGGTGCAAACTGCCTCACGTTCGGCGATCTATCTACACACTCAAGAACTCCTGCTCTGATGCCATTGATGACGGGCCACACCACCTGTACCAACTCACAACCAAAAAAATGCAACAAGATGGAGATAGAGAGATGACAAAAATTCTTCATAAAGCATCATCCATTAATACTTGAAATTCATTAGAAGATATTACACATGAAGAGCTTCACTTGAAGAGCTTTTATTTCTCCAACTTCTACTTCTCAAGCTTTCTTACAAGAGATTACATTAGAAGAGCTTCACTACAAGAGCTTACACTTGAAAAGCTTCTATTTCTTCAACTTGATTACAAATGATAATAAGCCTTGCTTAAATAGGCACTTCTAATCCAAGACATTACAAACACAAGCAATGTGGGATAAAAGGTAAATACAACTACCTTTAAATAAATATTAAATTCCCACCCAAATACAACTAAGCACCCAACAAATATTAAATGCATGATTTAAGGAACTTTCCACAAACTTTTAAGATGCTACCTACACACCTTGATTAATGGAATGACAACTATTTTTATTATTTTCTATTTATGCCACCCATGCACCTTGAAAATAGAAATTCCTCTTTTCTTTTTTTCCCTTATTTTATTTTTTATTATTTTTCCTTCTATTTTCGTCACTTTCTCTCTCCTCCACAATTTTTTTTTTTTTTCTCTCTTTTTTTTCTAATAATTTAATTTTCCCATGCAAGATGCTCCTCCAGCTAGTAGAGCTTCAATCACTTCGAGGTCACTGTTTGAACTTTGGCTTGATTCATTTTCACTTTCTGACTGAGATTCCTTCTCCTTTTTATTTTTCTCCTTGAGTGAGAGCTTGGCTTGAAATGTTGATTCAATATTTTTGGAGGCTAGAACATAGTTGTCAAAGTTATCTAGTTCAAATGCAGTTAGTCTTCTAACTATGGCCTCAAGATTTATCTGATGATTTGCTTCACACCTTCTTTCCTGAATTGCAGAAACTCTGATTGCATACATGGGAAGCAAGGTTTTGAGAACTTTTCTTATAACTGTTTCTCCTTTGATATCACCTCCAAATGCTATGATTGCACTCACACATGCTTTAAATTTTTCAACATACTTTGCAATGTTTTCATCCTCTCTCATCCTCATTTGATCAAATTGTCCTCTTAGACTTTCTTCTTTTGCTCTTCTCACATTATCATCTCCTCCATAGATCTCAATTAGCTTGTTCCACATCTCAAAGGCAGTTTTGCAATCTTTAATGTCATCAAATTCTTTATAACTAAGAGCGGATGCTATGTCTATCATCATATTATTGTGAGTCTTCTTTTCAGCAATGTCATTGACAGATAATGTGCCAGGAGGTTCTTCATATTTTTCTTCAAGGTATTTTAGTCCAGTATCACCAATAGTAGCTAGATGAAGTCTCATCAATCCTTGCCATGCAGAGAAGTTATCTCTATTGAGTTTTGGAATTTCTTTTTTGTAAGACATCTTGATCATTGGCTTAGATCCTTGAAATCTCTTCTTGCAAGCACCAAATGCTCTAATAAAAATTATTGGAAATGAGAATAGAGTAACTGAGAGGGGGAGGGGGTGAATCAGTTACTCCAAAAACTTTCAGAGTCCCTAAGATGTCTGAATATCTCCTTGATCTGATTAATATGAAATGCTAAAACTTGATAATGCAGCAAATGACAAATATTAAGAACTGATATGTTATCATGCACAAAGCAATTTAGCAATTAAGAACACAAGAGACACCAGATTTAACGTTAAAACCCATTATGGGAAAAACCACCAATGTAACTAGATACTATTTTTCACTCTTCTGAAGTGAGCCCTGTTAGGAGCCAACCCTGTTAAAGGTTACAAAAACACACTATTAGGTGTGACCCTATTAAAAGATTTAATCACCCTGTTAGGAGTGGCCTTGCTAGAGGTCTTTAGAATAATTCAACTGAATTGTCACCTTGTTAGAGGATTTATTGAATGGTTGTTAAACCAACTCTATTAAGAGATTTTGAATTCATTATTACAATGGTTAGAAAGCAACAATGAAGTGACCTGATATAAAGTACAACTTATCTTTGCTGATTACAGATCTCTGTTATGCTTGACTGGATCCTTACTAATTAAATGCAACTTTGTAGCTCCTTCAACACATCTGATCCTTCATCAGACTTTTCTCAACATTCACCTTTTCATTTCATACTGTAATTCACATTCATAACTTTTTTTTTTTTTTTTTTTTATAATCTCACACTTTAATTCATAACTTGAATGACCATATATACCTTTCAGATTATCTTAGTCAGCTTGAATCACTGACTAAAAAAAAATTACAACAGTCGGCTAGAAGTAATTAATTTGGAAATCTTATAATGGCCGACCCTACACGGTAAACTTTGTTTAGAAAATAATTCTTGTGTTAATTGACTGAGCTCGGTTAATACAACGAACTTCGTGAAAATCCTTCAATCACTGGGAGAACTCGGTAAGTACTGAGTTTCTAGAGAAAATCGAGTGAGCTCAGTGAAAACTATTCTTTGAAGACCGAGTGAAGCTCGATTAACACTGACTTCTCCATAATTTCTTTGATGATCGAGTAAGCTCGGTGGAAACTTCCCTTTGGAGACCGAGTGAAGCTCGGTTAATACTGACTTCTCCATAATTCCTTTGATGATCGAGTGAGCATGGTAGAAACTTCCCTTTGGAGATCGAGTGAAGCTCGGTTAACACTGACTTCCTCATTTTCTTTGTTGACTGAGTGAGCTCGGTGATCACTGTCTTTCACCTTTCCTTTGTTGACTGAGTTAGCTTGGTTAACACTGTCTTCCACATTTCTTTTGATGACTGAGTGAGCTCGATTGTCACTGTAGATTGCATTGCAGACTGTCTGAGCTCGGTGAACTTGAGACTAATGACTGATATGACATTTGTGTGACATCAAGGACAACATTATCCAACAAGTTGAGCCACATGATTTGAGCTTGGGCTTTCCAATGCCAAGAAACTTTCCATGATGTTAGCCCCTACATAATAACCCATTGAGTGTCTAACTAGGACCTATGGTTTATGCATTATCTTTGATTTTGGTTTCAGTCCTCATTACTATCTGGCATGAGTGTTAGCATGGAATTTTTCTTTATATATGTTTGTGGTTGGATCATTATCTCCATTACCATGATGATAGTGGAACTATGGGTTTCATGTGGTTGGGAGGCATAACTACCTAAACCACTATTAGGGACTGGTGTACATAGATGATCTATTGTCCCAATGTGATTGTTGCTAGATGTTTTCACTTGGTACTTTGGGTTTCAAAGTATGCTTTCTTAAGATTTATGCTTTCATTGGAATGCTTGTATATCATGTTTAGATGGTGTTAGTTAATTGATACATTCTCTTATTATGGTATTTAGCATATGATTAGATGATGTTATCTACTTAGTTGGAGTATTTATTTCTTTTGGTTTAGCATGCTATATTTCTTGTTCTTATGATTTTATTATGCTTTAGTAGCAATGTCCTTATAAGACAACTCTGACTATCTAGTTGGCAGTTTGGGATGTTATGCATGGGGGTGGATAGGACCTTCAAGGTTTCACGATGCTATTATGGTTGGGAGAAACCACACACTTAGTTTGGTTATTTTAATTCATTTACGATGTTGTTTCTATATATTGTGATGTTTCTTTTAGTACATTCTTTATTGCTATGTTTTAGATGGTTAGATGTAGTTCCATCTTGTAGATCTATGGATCTAATACTCTTTGGTGTGGATGAAATATTTTCCTATCTTTTTACCTCATTATTTTTTGGCTTGTTGATTTGGATCCTCACACAAAATTACACTTTCTCATGTGAGAGTGCAAAAGTTTGCATGGTCTTTTGAGTTTTCTCACAGAGTTTTTAGTACTTCCTTGTGCAAAACTCCACACCAATTATGGGTGTTTTGGTTGCTAGGTCAAGTACTTCCTCACAAAATTTGGTGCATTTCCTCATGTAAAAGGTAGTTTCTTGTGTGGAATGATGTACTTTCTTATGCAAATTTCTATTAGCTATATTCCTCATAGAAAAAATAGGGGGAATCTCTACTAGGTTTTGGGGAATATAATTTATTCTTTTAAGTACCCTTTGGGTTTGCTTAATTTTCCATGCTTTGATAGATCTAAGATTCTTTGTTCTATTTTCTTCTTTGGTCTTCATTTCTCTATTTGGGTGTGTCAGTTAGGTAGTGGCATTTGGAGATTCACTAGTTACTGGGATTGTGGTTAAGTCTTCCATTATGATCTTTGTGATTCTTGTATGTTGAGTGTCATGTACATCCACACTTTCTTAAGAAAAAATTTATCTTGTCTTGTATTGAATCTTGGTTCTAAGGATCTCCAAGTGGGGCATTACATTTGGTATCAGAGTCCATGTTGCAATATTGGAATATTTGTGTTATGCTTCCACTATGTTTGTGTTTTCTATTTGTGTATTGCTATCTTATGTTTGCTTATTTTGATATCTCATTTTGGTTCATGCTTGTGACTATAGTACCTAGACAATAGGCTAATACATAACATACTATTAGCAAATAAAAAACTCAATAAATATATGCTAGCACCCTCTAGTCTACCATGAAACCAAACTAATAGAAAGGAAGAAAAACAATATTAAAACTCCCTCTTTCATTTGTAGCTCCCATGTCCTTCTTTCTTCTCGAAATGATGTAGCTCCAAAATTTCCTATAGTGCACACAATTGTGAAGCAAAAGCCTAAGATGATGATAATGCTATGAGAATACTTGAAGTTTTGATTTTAGTGTGAGAGGAAGAGTGCAAAAGATGAGAAAACTAGGGACTAAAAATGAGAGAAAGAGTGGTCATTTTATAATCAACACATAGAGTGAGAGCATTGGATTTGTCACCTTGGATATGCAATGTGGCAAGAGATTCCTTTGAGAATCCATGATGCATATGACACAGATGCCAAGTACAAGATTCTATGATGCATGGAAGTCAAACTTGGCTAAATGTGGGAGAGAATCTATGATGCATCATAAGACACCTCAAGCCCACTTAAAGCCAAGAATCTATGACAAAGGGAGCTAAAGATAGAAATGCATAAGGGAATAAGAATATTGGATTATGACATATCTTAGCCAAATGTCAAAGGAGAATCCACGAGATGTCATACCCGAGTGTCATGATGATGTCAATATTTCATGGAATATTTGAATTAAAAATCCTTTATTCCACAAAATAGAAATTAGTAAAAATGGGATTAATGGTGGAAAAATGTGACTTAGGAAATTAAGAATTTCCATGGTTTGTGAATGATGAATTAATTAATCAATAAAATTAATTAATTGAGGATGTTAGTTAAGAAGAATAATTAGTAATGACATAGGATTAAATTATGGGTTATTTAATCCTATAGAGAAAATTAGTAGATGATTGGCCAAATTGATTAGATAACTTTGACAGTATCCTTTGATGAAATGTGATGATGATACAAATTGAATAGGATGATGATAGGTTGACCAAATCCATGATCAAATTGATTGATTGATCAAAATTGATAACATGCCAAGGACACATGACATGAACTAAAGATATTTAACATTTAACTGACATTGTAAATGCTACAGGATTGAGATTGATTGATAAGGTTGATCATAATAATATCGATGGACACAATCAATATTATTAAAGTGGTTGATAATTCCATGATCTAACATTGAAAGACTCAATAATTTCAAAGATTAGATGACATGAATGATAGTACTAAGGTCAAATTGATAAGATTTGATAGATTGATAGGTTTCCAAGGCACTAAAAGCCACAACAATACCTAGGATTGGACAAATGATGATTGATTTAAGATGTTATACATTTTGTGATGATTATGGTTGATTCTAGATAGTTCTAAGTTGATTTGGGGTGATTTTGAGTTTATTTGAAATGGTTTTGAGTTGATTTGATATGATTTCAAAATGACATGAAATTGATGTGAAAGAGGATGCAAATGATAGAGTATGATCAATTCAGCCAAAATATTAGAGTTAGTAGAATGACAAAATGGGAAAAATTAGTATGAAGAAGTGATGAAATTGTAGATGTGAACTATTTTTGAGTGTCTACAGTGATGTTTGTTCTACCCCTTATCTTGTGACTCCATAGTGATTCCTCCTATACATAGCCCTAGTGGTCACAGTGGTAACCAACATAATAATCATGAAGAAGAACACTAGGAAGAGGAACGTCAGGGTGGAGAGGGAGAATAGGGTAATTATTATTAGAATAGTATCAAGGCATTGATGTTGGTACTACATGAGGTTCTTTCTCAACCAGGCCTTTATGTAGATGCCAACAAGATCATGCTTAGGAAGAAGGATCTCATCATGGATATTCCCACATGTCAGATCACCGAGAAGAGGAAGAGCAAGGCCATGAGTGGGAACATTCTTGTACACCACCTAGTGGTAGAAGGCACCAATAGAGAGGTCATGGTCATAATTATAATGATGACCTCACTTAGGTGGAGATGACACAGGAACTTTAGAGGTCCAAACCAACATTTTTTGATGGTCATGGGACAAGGCTCAAGGTTGAGACCTAGTTACTGGATATGGGGCATTACTTCTCTTTACTATCTTACAAGATCAATGTGAAGGCCTGTTGTGTTATCACATAGTTGAGGGAACATAGTTCTATTTGGTGGGATATGGAGAGAAAGAAGTTCTATATTGATGTGGTGGATCTCACTTGGGAGATTTTTGAGGAAAGGTTTATGGAGAAATCCATTTCTCCATAGTACCTTGAAGCTTGTACTAATGAATTTCATCAACTCAAAAAAAGAAACATTATGGTGGACTAGTATGACAAGTGGTTCCTTTGGTTGGGACAATATTCAAGTTATCAGAATGACAAGGTACTTGTCACGTAGCATTTTGTTGAGGGCCTTTTGGACTCTATCATTGCGGATGTCCATGTTTAATAGTTGAGGATGCTTGTAGATGCCATGGAGAAGGAAAGAATTCTAGAGAGTAATGTGACAAGAGGGTTCAACAAAAAATTTGGTTCTCAGAACAAAAATGCACAAAACTCAAGGCAATATGCACAATTCACTCAGCCCTCTAGAAAGGGCCAAACCTAGTCAGTACCCGCTTAGGGTGGATATCATCTTGGGAATTGACAAAAAGGGTTTTGGACCAAGGGTGGACATTATTTAGGTAACTCAAGGAAGAAAGGAGATGACCAAATCCATGGATAGAAATCTCAATAGGATTTCCCTTCTTAGAGAAGTCAACATAATGCTAGTAGGGGTAGTGCACTATATTCTAGTACTATTTAGGGTCGTTGTGGGACATGATCCAACTTTTAAGGAAGCTATTTTTCTTGTGGCTAGCCTAGTCATAAAGCTTTGAGATTTCCTATTAAAACATATTCAAGACCTAGTATAGGTGTAGCTAGATTAAAGCCTACTATGGGAGATGCAAGTGGGAATCATCGAGTCTTTGTAGTAGTTGATAACCATCAAGCTGGGCACTAGGATACCGTAGTCAAGGCTATAGGTACATTGTATGGTATTTTATCGTCAATATCATTTGACTTAGGCGATTCAAATTATTTTATTTCACCATCTCATATTCATCAATGTGGGCTAGTGGTAGTATGTTAGGTTGATAGGTGGTAGGTTGAGTTAGCCACAAGTTCCAAAGTGGCTATAGATTCTTTGGTTAGTGATTGTATTTTGAATTTGAGAACCTTCACCACCATAGTGGATCTTTATATCCTACCTCTAGGATTGTACTACATTTTTTTGGGCATGGATTGGTTAGCCACCCATTAGGTGACTATAAGTTGTTGTTGTAATTTAGTGTAGTTGATAACACAGGTGGGTAGGTGGAACTTTTAGGGGTTCAGAGACTAGTCTCACTTCAGATGATCTTAGCTAATCAGTTGAAGCAAAGTGTGTGAAAGGGATGTTAGATGTTTCTTGTTTCTATTAATGATCTTGAGGAAGCTGAGAGTCATACATTAATAATTAATGATTACCCACTCCTTCTTGAGTATGTAGATGTGTTTCCTAATGAGATTCTAGGTATGCCACCATAGTGTGACATTGATTTTCAAATTGATATCATAATAGGAGTGGAGCCTATTTCATGATCTCCTTACTACATGAATACTTAGGAGTTGAGTAAGATTAGATTGCAATTAGAGGAATTGTTAGCACTAGTCATCTTCATGAATAAGAAAGATAGTTCATTGCATTTATCTGTCTACTACTGGTAGTTGAATAAGGTGACAGTGAAGAACTGATATCCTTTGCCAAGGATGGTTGACTTGTTTGATCAGATGAAGGGATCATGAGTGTTCTCAAAGATTGATCTTAAGTTAGGATATCATTGGCTTCATATCCCAAAGAATGATATTCATCAAATAAATTTTTGTACATGATATGGACATTATGAGTTCATGGTTGTACCCTTTGGGTTAACCAATGCTCCATCAATGTTTATGAGTTTGATGAATGGAGTATTTCACATGTAACTCGATTAGTGTGTCATTGTATTCTTGGATGACATATTGATCTATTCAAAGACTATTGAGAAACATGAGATCCATTTATGTTAGGTGTTGCAAGGCTTGAGAGACCATTTGTTGTATGGAAACTTGAGTAAATGTCATTTCTTCTAGTTAGAAGTAAAGTATTTGTGGTATATAATCATCACTAATGATGGCATTATGGTGGATCTAGAGAAAATATGAGCTATCGTGAATTGGTCGCTACCCCCTAATGTTTCAAAAGTTTATAGTTTCATGGGATTGGTAGGTTACTACCATTACTTAGTGAAGGATTTCTCATGAGTGGTTCATACCATCACTTCTCTTCAGTGGAAAGGGAAGAAGTATGTTTGTCATAATAGTTTGAGGCAACATTTAGTACTCTTAAGGAGTGTTTTACCAGTGCACTAGTCCTTATAGTGCCTAATACTACAAGTGATTTCATAGTTTGCATAGATTCTTTGTTGGAAGGTGTGGGTGCGGTGTTGATGTAGGATGGTCATGTGATTTCTTATGATTCTAGAAAAATCAAGGACCATGAACTTAACTATCCCACTCATGATTTGAAACTTGTGGTCATAGTGTATGCTCTAGTTTTTTTAAGGCATTTCCTTTTGGGACATAGGTTTGAGTTGCATAGAGATCATAAAAACTTGCAATAAATCTTTACTCAACTAGATCTGAATACACGATGACATCATTGGATGAAATTCTTGTGTGAGTATGACTTTGATGTTCATTACATTAAGGGGAAGGAGTATGTCATCACAGATTCCTTGAGTAGGAGGTGACATGTAATATTAGTGTTTTCATTGGGTGTGGATCAATGAGGCCATATCTTAGAGGCTTTTCCTAGTGACACTTGGTATTAGAAGATGAGGGCAGACATTGAATCTGGACATACCCTTGAGAGGAGGTTTTTAGGACTATGACACTTAGGGCATATCTATGTACCTGTGTCTAGTGATCTTTGTACCTTGGTTTTGTTGGAAGCACATCTTGTACCATATTTTGCACATCCTAGCATTAAGAAAATGCATGCCAATCTTAAATAGTTATACTCTTGAGTACAGATAAGGTGTGATGTTGCTGATTTTGTTGCTTGATTTCTTAAGTGCTAGAGAGTGAAGGCAAAGCATCAACATTTGGTGGGTATTTTGCACTCGATACCATTCTAGAGTGGAAGTGGGATATGATTATTCTATTGATTTTATCATAGGGTTGCCTATCTCATCATGGTGACAATGGATAAGTTGTTCAAGGTAGCACATTTCTCACCTATGAGAGCATCCTACATAGCTTCTTTTGTAGCACATGTTTTCTTGGAGGATATTTTTCATTTGCATGGGATCCCTCATAAAATAATTTTAGATAAAGATCTAGTATTCACTTTTGCATTGTGGACATCTCTCAAGCATGCTTTGGACACATAGCTCAGATTTAGTTTGGCTTATCACCTAGAGAATGATGGTCAGACTAAGATAGTGAACTAGGTTGAAGAAGATATGCTTTGCATGTATATGATAGACATGTAAGTAAAGTGGTAGAAGTATTTATACCTTTTTGAGTTTGAATACAACAACAGGTATCATAGCTCTCTAGGAATGTCACCTTTTCAGGCCTTATATGGTAGACTATACCATACCCCTTTGAGTCAGGATCATTTAGAGGACTAAGTACTTTTGTGTCTAGATATGCTTCAAGATATGAAGCAATAGGTTGTTTGTATTATGGAGCATTTGGTTATTACTTAGGATATGCAAAAGAAGTATTCAAATGCCCATAGGTTGGATCATCACTTTTCAATTGGAGATAGGGTGTTTTTAGAGTGTGTTTGAGGAAGAGCCTCATTTTTTATGGGAAGGCCTCTAAGTTGGCACCACATTTTGTCAGACTATTTGAGATCCTCAAGAGGATCAGTCTTGTTTCTTATTGACTAGTGTTGTCACCTAGCCTATCATGAATCCATGGTTTGGTATCAGATTGGTTTTGACAATTGAGTGTCAACACACTTAAGAAATTTCTAAGATAATGTCAAGTTTAATATAGATGTTGAGCTATAGTATGTGCTGAGCCAGAAATCCAATAGGTGCTGAGTAAAATTCAGGTGCCAAGCAAGTTTCAAGTACCAAGTCACTATAGGTGTTGAGAAAAGTATAGGAGACGAGTGAGACAAAGTTACTATAGGAGCCAAGCAAGATAGAAATGCTATATATGTCAAGCATTAGTAATAAATAAGTGCCAAGTAACATAGAATCAACATATGAGTTTGTGCCTTCACAAACTCGAATGTAAACCATTTTTGACCCGACTCAAGATGAATCTTGAAGGATCTAAAAGATAAGATCAAATCTATTACATTCCCTATGTAATTAGCATGCAACCAATCAGAAAAATGGAGAAAGCATGCAAAAAATTAAGAAATATGAAAAACTTGAGTGGGAAAAGATGGATGAATCTCGATTGCAGATTCATACCTAACCCTAAGTCTCAAAAATCTTTAAAAGGAGGTCGATACCCCATAATTTAGAAAGAGTTGAGTAAAAGAGAAAGAGGTTATGTGGAATGCATGAGTGAATGTTAGTGAAGTTTTAAGGGGTGTAAGGACTTAGAGGAAGAGCAACACTGAAGAATCAAGTTGATTAGAACAAAGTATCAACACTATGAATAGAGTTATATCAGATCAGGAAGGATCAGATCAAATTGAGTGAAATAAGGGTCTAGATTTAGCAATTAAAGATTGTAAGTTATTAGGTCAAGGCATTCTACCATACTTTCTAACCATTGTATTAGGAGAATGAAAATCATATGATGATAGGTTGGTTTAATAGCCATATTGTAAATCATTAACAGGGTAACATTCCAAGTGAATGTTTGTAAATCCTTTAACTAGGTCACTTTTAATAGGGTGTAAAGCCTTTAACAAGGTAGGCCTATTACAGGGTAGACCATTGTTGATGGTCAAACTTTGTAACCTTAACCAGTTACATATTGTTGCAATGATAATTTGTTGGTGTCATCCCCACCCCAATTTTACCTTCTCATTTTGGAGGGTTTCTGGGTGACCAAAATATCATGTTATCTATTTGCATGCATTTCTTTACTCTTATGTTTATTAGAGATGTTATATGCATGTGATTAATCTTAGTTAAAATTTTTAGAGGTAGAATACTGGTACTTCTGATTCACCCCCCCTTCTTAGAAGTAAATCTTTCCACTTGTAAATTCCAACAATTGGTATCAAAGCTAAGTTCTCACAAGGAGAAGCCTTACGGTTTGGAGAAAAAGATCTAGAAATGGAATTCTACTAACTTGGGAAGATCATAGAAAACTAAGAAATTGAGATACACCTCATTCTACATTCTCTGGAAGAAGCCAGGGAAGAATTGAGGAAGTCCTTAAAGAGAAGAAGATAGATTGCCATAGCTGAAAATGATACACAATACAAGGAGATTGACACCTCAAAAGTGTTTGCAAATGGAGATTCCAAAGATTTGATGCAATAATAGTAGACCTGATGGAGAAGAATAGAGCCCAAGCAGACGAGATCATAAATCTTAAGCTTGAACAAGAATCACAAGCCATGATGCTTTGTGGAATGACTGAACAAAAGAAAAGAGCTATTGAAGATAAGGCTATGATAGAAGAAGACAAGAGAAACCTTGTTAACAGATTGGAGGAAAATCCAATTGAGCTTGCAAGAATTTTCAACATGCAGCTAGAAACCCTAAGCTAGATGATGAATGCACATCATGAACTAAATATCAAGGACATTGAGATCTCCACACTAAAGATGCAAAATGAACAACTACAACATTACTTAAAAAGAGAGAAGGAGATTTTAGATATCTTTAGCAAACCCAATGAAGCCATCAAGTACTTTGAACAAATACTAAAATCACCAAGAGCCAACAATGATACTTCAGGACTAGGATAAACCAACACTGAAAAAGGAGAGTCATCCAAGACTGCAAAAGATAGAAGTGACAAAGGTAAGAACACTAAACCTACTTGTCATTTTTGTAGTAAAAAAGGACATACCTCTAATGTGTGTAGGAGCAAGAATGCTCATTAGTAGGACAAACCTAAGAACATGGGTCATTTTCACAAGTGCAACAAGTAAGGACATCATGCACATGATTGTAGGACTAGAACCATCAAAACACCAAGATTTGAAGGACAATACTACAATTGCAAGAAGTATGGACATAGAGCTTTTGAGTGTAGATCAAAACCTATGTGGACACCAAACCAACCAGTAAGGTCAAACAATCATGGATGTCACTAAAATTGGGATTACAACACAAGGCATAGCTATCACTACTATTAAGAATATGGACACATCCCTAAAAAATTGCATAAGAACACATTTTAGTGGAAACTACAGTAGATGGTTGAGCCAAACTACATGCTTCAATTGTTTGAAGACTAGTTATATCAGCATAAATTGTCCAACAAGGTCAAAGGCACCAAATTTATGTTAGCTTAAAGAATAAATTTGACAACTGAGTGTCAATACACTTCACCAAGATCAAGAGTAAGTGTCGAGTAAGATAAGGTGCCGAGTGATAACAGGTGCCGAATGATAACAAGTGCTAAGTGCAATAGGTGCCGAGTGATAACAAGTGTCGAGTGATAACAAGTGTCGAGTGATAACAAGTGCCAAGTATAACAAGTGCCACGTATAACAAGTGTCAAGTACAACAGGTGCTGAGAGATACAATTTTGTTTAGGTGTCGAACTATCTAGGAAAAAGCATGTGCCGAGTATCAAAAATACTTTAGGAGCCGACTAACTCAGTAGATCAGCATAAAAGTTTGAAATTGCACAAACTATGATGCAAATAGTTTTTGCAGCCGGTAGAAGGTAAACTTCAAAGGATCTAATAATAAAATCGAATCTTTTATTTTTCCTATGTAATTTGCATGCAGCCAATAAGAAAAATGCTAAAGGCATGCAACCAATCAGAAAAAGATAAGTATTGAGAGGGAAATTGAGATTCAGTATGGATCGTAGATCCAAATCAAACCCTAAGTCTTTGAAGTCTTTATAAGGAAGACAAAATTTCATTGTAAATATAAATATGAAAGGACATACAAGGGTGCATAAGAAAATCTATTTTTAGAAGCAAGGGTTATTAGATCACAAAGGATCAAGATCAGGAGAAGGAAAAAAAAGAGCCTGCATTCAGCAATCAAGGATTGTAATCTATCAGGTTTATTGTATCTAATACTCTCTAGAAATTATATTAGAATAAAAATCCTATGGTGATAGGTTAGCCTTATAGCTATTTTGTAAGATCCTTTTGAATAGGTGATTAAAATCCTTTAACTAGGTGACACTTCATGTTAAGTGTTTGTAAATCCTCTAACTAGGTCACTATTAATACAGTGTAAAACCTTTAACAGGGCAGGCCTTCAGAAGTGGTTGAACAATATTGCTGCAGTAAATTTTTGTGGGTATCATCCCCACCCTAGTTTTACCTTCTTATTCGTGGAGGGTTTGTGGGTTACCAAAATTCCAGTGTTATGAGTTATTGATGCATGAGTTTTGTTACATGTTTATTTGATGTATTTACATGCATACAACTTACTTTCAGTTAAAAGTTTTATTGGCTAAAGTTTGATACTTATGATTCACCCCCCCTCTCATAAGTACTCTTTCCATATTTGAATATTCCAACAATTGGTATCAGAGCAAGCCAGGTTCTCACAAGGGAAAGCCTAACAGCTTGGAGGAAAAGATCTAAAGATGGAAGCTTTCAAACTTGGAAAGATCATTGAAAATCAGGTGATAGATGTGCAACTTTCTCTGCATAGCTTGGAGGAATCCAGAAACAAATTGAGAAACTCATTAAAAAAGAGGAAGGATCTAGCCATAGCTGAAAATGATATACACTACAAGGAGATTGATACCACCAACATATTTTCCAGTGGAGACACTAAAGAGTTTGATGCAGCAATAGCAGAACTGATGGAGAAAAATAAAATTCAAGCAGATGAGATAAGAACTCTCAAGATGGAAAATGAATCACAAGATATAATGATATGTGAAATTACTAAACAAAAGAAAAGAGCAGTTGATGATAAGGTCATGATGGAAAATGACAAAAGGAATCTTGCAAACAGACTTGAAGAAAAATGTACTGAACTAACAAGGATCTCAAACACGCAGATGGATACACTTGCCCAAATGATGAACCTTCATCGTGAACTCAATGTAAAGGATATTGAGATCTCTACCTTGAAGATGCAAAATGAAAAAATGCAGAATGAATTGAATAGGGAAAAAGAGGTAGCAGAGAATCTCAAAAAATCAAGTGAAGTAATCAAGTATTTTGAACAGTTGCTGAAATCACCAAAATCTGCCCATGATACATTAGGACTTGGATATAGCAGCACTGAAGTTGGAGAATCATCAAAGAGTGTAGAACAAAGAAGTGATAAAGGTAAAAATACAAAACACTCTTGTCATTTCTGTAATAAGAAGGAACATACAACTAATGTGTGTAGGAGTAGAAGATTCAATCAATCAAACATACCAAAAAGTTTCTGTCACAAGTGCAACATGCAAGGACATATGACACAAAATTGCAAATCCAATGTCACAAGGACTCAAAGATTTGATGGACATTGTTATAATTGCAAAAAGTATGGACATAGGGCATTTGAATGCAGATCAAAACCTATGTGGATAGTAAATCAACCAGCAAAGACATCAAACCATGAATTTTGGGATTACAACACCGGGTACAACTATCACTATTGTCAAGAATATGGACATATCCCACAGAACTACATAAGAACACATTTTAGAGGAAACTAAGAAAGATGGTTGAGTCAAACCACATGTTTGAGTTGCTTGAAAACTGGTCATGTCAGCAGGAATTGCCCAACAAGGTCAAAGGCATCAAGTTCTGAGTTCAGCAATGGAAAGGCAAAGATAGATGTTGGACATATTAGAAGTGAAATGAATAAGACATGGAGGAAGAAAGATGAGTCTAGCACATCAAGTATAGAGATCACTTCACCTAATAGGTCAAGTGATCACACTTCATCAAATTAAGCAAAGAACAAGTGTGAGGGATCGATAAACCTAGTTACATCATAAATCAGTCCCAAGACATATAAGAACTACAAAAATGAAATCAGCATAAACAAAGATGCTAAGTCAAAATTGAGAACTTTGTGAAGATATGTCAAAGTTTCCTTCAGGAGACGAGTTGCTAAAAACAACCAAGTTGATAGTTGATGTCGAGCTATTTAATATCAATAGGAACCGAGTAAAGTAAAACACAATGGGAGCCGAGTCATGACGAAACTTTTCAAGTGTCGAGTAGACAGTTTGCAGTGTACTAAGCATTTATTACTCTATTTTGAAGGGTACATAAATCCAATTTTCAATCATTTTCCCACCATTCGAACAAGAAGCAAAGCCAAAAAAGAGTGGAGAAGATGAAGATCAGCTCAGAAGCCATTCGTGAAGATTTCAACAGCAATTCAAGACAAGTTTCATCGATCTAAGGTATTTTACTTTAGTGCTAAGCTACGTAGGACTTATAAACTTGTTTAAATTATAAAACATAGCTTGGAAAACAATGGCATCTGGGTCAGGAACCACTAAGGGTATAGAGAGTCATGAAGTTTAGTTGGTCACAACGAAGTTAAACAACCTGAATTTAAGCCCATTCCAAAAGTAGCATACAAGAATGATCCTACAGGTGCATTATCAGTTATTCCGGATAAAGTTGTTATGGTCCAAGATGTTTGCAGATGTTATAATTGCAAAATTGGTGCCATAGGAGACTTAGAAATCTATAATGCATATGATAAACTATGTGAAAACAAAGTACTAAAAAATGAGTTTTCAATAGTAGAAAGAAAAGGATTGACCAAAACCCTAGCATTTTCGACTATTTTAAAAGCTGAATGGATATGGATAATCTTGAGCCGAATACATGATGGAGCTTTTTGGTTAGAGTCAGGACTAGTAAAATTTACCAAGAAGACTGTTCATAGGGTTACTGATATTCCAACCCTAGATCGGCCAAAGACCCTGCGAAGTGACAAAAGGGAAGTAATAGAGAAAAATACAGTGCCAAATGGAACAATAGAGGAATGACTATCGACACAGTCACAGATCCCCTACTAGATTTTGCTGTGAGAATAATTTCACACAAATTCTATCAATCAAGCAGGTTGAATAGTGTACCTTGTATAGCAGTTGATGTTGCATATAAGATAATCAAAAGAGATCACACTTATGATCTGGCAGAACTCATGTTTCAACAAATTAATGAAAATCTGGGAGCTATAAGGAAGAGAAAGGGAGCTCAATGCAAATTTGGATCAGTTTTGATGTGTATGTTTTTCTATCTGATGAAAGAATTTCCTTCTATGGGTAAGGTAAAATGGAATCCGGATAAAAAAATTGTTGAACAAATTAATGGATACATTGAACAGATGGGTGAAAATTTTGATGCCCAAATGACTGGTTATTTTGAGGACTTCAAAAAGTCCATGAAACAAAGAATGAGAATTCCAGTCTCATTGACTGAGAAATATGAAAAAGATATTTTTTTTCTTGTAGAAATAGATTATACTTACCTACAAGCAGTTATACCTAGAATAAGATGGCTTAGGCGACTAGGTTATGAACTTGATGTTGATCAAGCCTCTGCAGCAATAACAGCTCTACTTGCAGAAGAAGCTGATAAAAATGCAAAAAAATTTGGAACCTATGATGTTGTCAAATCAAAGATAATAATAGATTTGAAGACTGCTTCAGCAATAAAGAAGAAAGAGAAAATGGTGAGACAAATCAAAAGAAAATTTGGCGTGGAAGAAGAAGAAGGAACAACAGAAGAAGAAGGAGAAGACATTGAAGAAGAAGGAGATAAACTTCAAGGTCAGACTAAAGGGTTAGGAGAAGACAAAGAGGAAAGTGCTGAGGTAGAAGAAGCCAAGGAAGCACCAGTTAAGAGAAAGACCACAACTCCTTCTGCTCCTAAATCCAAGGGGAGGAAAGTAGCTGCCCCTGCACCAAAGAGACCTACCACAAGGGCTGCAGCACAAAGAGCCCAAGAGGAGGCAAAAGGAAAGAAGAAAGACTCAAAGAAGACTGCTGCTGAGTCAAAGAAAAAGAAATTTATTCCCCAACCTGAAACAGATGAGGAGAAAACAGAGTCAGAGGATAATAGTCAATTTCAAGTGGTAAGACACAAACCCCAGACTGCTATTGATAAATTATGTTCAAAAATTAGAAATAATTATTTAAAAGTTCTAAAGAACCTGAATTTTTCTAAGCTCACCAAAGAAGAGAAAAATAAATTAGAGGAATCTGTGTATGCTATGATGGCTGAGTATAAGCACACACCTCTAGAATTAGATGAATCTATGCCAAGAGAATTGTATAAAATTGTAGAGGATAAATGGCATTTTTGTTTACAAATGGAAAAAGAAATAAGGGAGTCAAAATTAGCAAGATTGTTTCCTAATCTAACTAAGGATCAAATAATAAATGCCATAAAAAGGCATAATAATAGATTCACTCCCAAGTATAGAGCATTCAGCATATTGCAGAATAAAATTGAAGAGGTAGTTACTAAATCTACAAGATTGTGGAAAATAATTTACAAGAAAATTGAAGATGTATATAATGAAGAATATAAGGCAGAGGCAATTGCCAAGACAAAGGAAAAGAAAGTATTAGAAACCAAAGAAAAAGAGAAGGAACTAGTGGAGAAGAGTAAAGAAGAAAAGGAAGAAGAGGCACATAATGAGGAGAAAGAGGAAGAGAAAGATATAGCTAAGCCACAAGATCAAAGTATGCAAGACATATAGGTATCTCCTCCTAGTCCTCCTCATGCCACCATCACACCTGCAGATATTATAAAAATAAAGGATGTTATAGATACTTCAAATCTAGACATCAATCCATTAACTATAGAGGATTTAGAAATCCTTGACCAATCATCACTAGTAGCAAAATTAAGTTCAAATCCTGTATTGGTTAGTGTTGATGAATTACAGAATCCAGAAGTTAAAACAGAGATAGTCAAGGTAAAAGCACAAGTGCCACCTTTGACCATACAAACTACTGGTATTCTATTCCTTCCACCACCACCTCCACCAAGTATAGTCACTTATACACTCCAAATGCTGAGTACAGTAGCAGGGAAAATAAAAGAAACATCTGAACAACCAACAAGTTCAACCCCACCTAGCATTCATAAAAGGGATATTCAAGCTAAAGAAAAATATGAGACAAAGAAGAAGGAGGATACTACAATACAAACATTGGTTGCATTACCAAAATTTGGTACTCCAACACAAACTCTTTAGCAGCCGAGCACAGATGGATTATAGTTGAAAATTAGAACACCAGGCTCGAGCTCATCAAAGGCAGTCAGGAGACTTCACTATGGAGTTCCTGAGCTTGATGAAGAAATAAAGATCCCATATTATGAATCTAGCACTCTTACTGAAGAAAAGATTAATGAAATTCAGAGTGCATTAGAAAAAAGAAGGAGACAAGAAGCACTAAGAAAGGAATACAAGCATAAGCTTACATTGAATGAAATTAAAGATATATTCACAGAAGCTTTTTGCTTACAATCTCCAGATGAGTCAAGACCAATCATGGAACAACTATCTAATATAGTTGACCAAGTGACTAATGAAGACTAGGAAACAAATGCCAGATTGCTTGAATGGTCAGAAAAGAAGTTCCAAGGTAAAGTAAATAGTAAAATATTCGGTGATATAGCACTATCTAAAGAAGAAATGGCAAGAAAGTTATAACAGTTAAAATTGTACTAGGAAACATCTTTTCCCTGTACAACAAGTTTTGTGATTTTTCCACATTCACATAGGACACTAGCCAGAAAATACTGAGCTTGGAAAATAATCTAAAAATTTTTAGCATGCAACTTCCCACAGATCCACCTCAGAGTGAGAAGCATTTTGTCCAATCGCTTCACACACAAAGAGAGTTAGCTGTCTTAGTAGCAGAGGAGGCAACCACAAAAGAAAAATTGATACAAATTCAATCGTCAATTACTCCTCATTTGGAATTACTTCACAAGGAGCAGATAAATGCAAAGACAGTCCTCGGGAAAGACCCCAATCTTTCTTCATCTGATGGACTTGTACACCTAGCAGCAGAGATTGTCATTCAACATAAGACATTGGATGTCGCATTAGCAAATTGGGATGCAACTCTGAAGGTACTCCTTGAAGTAAATAGCACATTTTTGGCCAAGTATGGCATTGCATTGTAAAGACCCTTGACATAAGTGTCAAAAAGGGGGAGAATAAGTAATAAGAGAGTAATAAGAAGTGATTAAGTAAGGGGGAGTTAAGTACAAGAATGAAATGATAAGTATGATAAAAGGGGGAGATAGAAAATATTGAGATAGCAAATTTTGAATGTAGGATAAATTACTGAGTCACATGGATCTTAATTAAGTGTTTTTGTCACTCATGTCAAAGGGGGAGATTGTTAGCTTAAAGAATAAATTTGAAAATTGAGTGTCAATACACTTAACCAAGATCAAGAGTAAGTGTCGAGTAAGATAAGGTGTCGAGTGATAATAGGTGTCGAGTGATAACAAGTGCCGAGTGCAACAGGTGCCGAGTATAACAAGTGTTGAGTACAAAAAATGCCGAGAGATAAAGTTTTGTTTAGGTTTCAAGCTATCTAGGAAACAGCATGTGTCAAGTATCAGAAATACTTCAGGAGCCGAGTAACTCAGTTGATCAACATAAAAGTTTGAAATTGCACAAACTATGATGCAAACAGTTTTTGCAGTTGACAGAAGGTAAAATTCGAAGGATCTAATGATAAAATTGAATCTTTTATTTTTCCTATGTAATTTGCATGCAGCCAATAAGAAAAATGCTAAAGGCATGCAACCAATCAGCAAAAGATAAGTATTGAGCGGGAAATTGAGATTCAATATGGATCATAGATCCAAATCAAACCCTAAGTCTTTGAAGTCTTTATAAGGAAGAAAAAATTTCATTGTAAATATACATATGAAAGGACATACAAGGGTGCATAAGAAAATCTATTTTCAGAAGCAAAGGTTATCAGATCACAAAGGAACAAGATCAGGAGAAGGTAGAAAAGGAGCCTGCATTCAGTAATCAAGGATTGTAATCTATCAGGTTTATTGTATCTAATACTCTCTAGCAATTGTATTAGAATAAAAATCCTATGGTGATAGGTTATCCTTACAGCTATTTTGTAAGATCCTTTTGAATAGGTGATTAAAATCCTTTAACTAGGTGACACTTCATGTTAAGTGTTTGTAAATCCTCTAACTAGGTCACTATTAATACAGTGTAAAGCCTTTAATAAGGCAAACCATCAGAAGTGGTTGAACAATATTGCTGCAATAAATTTTTGTGGGTGTCATCCCCACCTTAGTTTTACCTTCTTATTCCTGGAGGGTTTCTGGGTTACCAAAATTCTGGTGTTATGAGTTATTGATGCATGACTTTTGTTACATGTTTATTTGATGTATTTACATGCATACAACTTACTTTTAGTTAAAAGTTTTATTGGCTAAAGTTTGATACTTATGATTCACCCCCCCTCTCATAAGTACTCTTTCCATATTTGAATATTCCAACAATTTAGAGTTCAAAAAAGGAAAAGAGAAGGTAGATGTTGAACACATCAAAGGAGAGATGAATAAAATATGGAAGAGGAAAGATGGAAGTAGCACATCCAATGGAGGGATCACTTCACCTAAAAGGTCAACTGGTCATGCTTCATCCAACTAAGAAAAAGAAGGTATGTGGAATTGATATGCAAAGTTTTATCATACATAAGTTCCTAGACAAGTAAGTACTGAAAAGGAGAAGATCAGCATGAATAGAGATGCAAAGCTAAAAATTCAAGTTTTCACAAGTGTTGTTGAGTTACCTTCAAATGTTGAGTAAAGATCTAGTACATGCTAAGTTGTCTACCAAAGTCAGTAGAAGCCGAGTGGTTAGTTGCAGCTAAGTTAGTAGTGGATGCCGAGTGAAGGGAAATTTTTATTAAAGCTAAGTAAGAGAAACTCTAGTATATGTTGAATGGTAGAAAGACAATGGAAGTTGAGTAAAGAAAAATTGCTTAAGGAGCTGAGTGGATAGTTGTAAATGCACTAAGCATTAAATGCTATGAAATAAGGGTATCTGATGACATTTTGAATCATTTTTCACCATCACGAACAAAGAGAAAAAATGAAGAAGAGTGCATAATAATTTCCAGGTAGAATTTTGAGAATTTGAGTAGATTTCTATGAATATTTAGCATAGTTTCATCGAATCCAAGGTATTTATACTAGTGCCAAGCTACCTAGTTTCAAAATTTCTTCGTGTTTAAACCCTAGTTGGAAGAAATAAGCCTCTAGTTCTAGGAAACCTTAGGAGAAAGAGCTATTTGAAGTTCAATTAGTGTCAAATAAAGTTAAACAACCTAACTTTTGACCTATCCCTAAAGTTTCCTATAAAAATGATCCATTCGGAGCCCTATTCGTAATTCCTCCTAAGGTAGTAATGGTGCAAGATGTTAGGAGATGCTATAATTGCAAGATAGGTGCTATATGAGATATGGAAATTAGGGAGGCATATGATAGATTATGTGAGAATGGAGTCTTAAAGGAAGAATATCAAATCATTGAGAAGAAGGGTTTAACCCGTGCACTAGAGTTCCCTACTATTTTTAAGACTGAATGGATCAAAATTGTGTTGAGTAGGATACATGATGGTAGTTTGTGGTTAGAAGATGGCCCAATCAAAATATCAAAAAGGATTGTTCACAGGGCAATAGGGTATCCAACCCTAGATCAGCCCAAAACACTAAGGAGTGACTCCAAAGAAGCTATTGAGAAAAATACTGGAGCCAAGTAGAGCAAGAGAGGCATGACCATAGATACTATTAAGGATCCTCTTATTGATTTTGCTATTAGATTCATTTCCCAAAAAAATTATCAATCTAGTATACTCAACAATGTTCCATGTATTTTAGTAGAAGTTGGATAAAAACTTGTTAAAAAGGATCATACTTATGATCTAGTAGAGCTGCAATTACAACAAATCAATGAAAATCTTGGAGCTATAAGAAGAACAAAGGGAGCCCAATGTAAATTTGGTGCAATTTTGATTCGTAAATTTTTCTATGTACAGAATGAATTCCCATCTTTTGGAAAAGTTAGCTAGAAGAAAAATAGGTCCATTGTAGCCCAGGTGAATGAATACATTGAACAAATGGGGGAAAATTTTGGGACATTAATGATTAGTTATTTTGAATATTTCAAGAATTCAATGAAGTAGAGTCTTAGGATTCTAGTCTCACTTGTGGAGAAGCACACAAATGATTTTTTTTTCTTGTTGAGATTGATTGTACCTACATTCAAGCAGTCGTACCAAGGGTAAGATGGCTTAAACCTCTTGGATATGAGATAAACATTGACGAGGCATCTACAGCCATAACAAAATTGTTAGCAAAGGAAGTAGATAAGAGTGCCCCACATTTTGGCACATATGATATGGTGTGATCCAAAGTGGATATGGAGTTAAAGATTGCCTCTAAATTGAAGAAAAAGGATAAACCAGTGAAGAAGCTCAAAGAAAAATTTGGAGAAGGCACAACAAAGGTAAAGGTAGAAGAAGATGAAGAGGAATAGGGGCAAGGACTACTAGCATTAACCCAAGGCATGGGTGAGGATGCTAAAGAAGAACAAGGTGTCAAGTAGGAAGAGAAAGCACCCAAGGTAGAACCCAAGAAGAGGAAAGCACAAAAACAACCTATTGCATAGCCAAAAGAGAAAAAGAAGGCTAAGCCAAGCCTAGCCAAATCCACCACAAGTGTAGATACACGAGCTACAAAAAGGTTAGCCAAGGAACAAAAAAATAAGAAAGCTACACAACAAGGAGGGAAAGTAGAGAAAAAAAGGAGAAAATGTGTGGCACCTCCAGAGTCAGATGAAGAGAGGACATAGTCTGATGATAATGAACAATTTGGAGTGGTAAGTCACACCACTAAATTTGACTTAGAAAATATTTGTGAAAATATTAGAGACAATGCAGACTTTTCTGGATTGAAAACTATTGATTTCAATAAGTTAAGTAGAGATGAGGAAAACATAGTGGAAGAGTCAATCTACACTATGATGGCCAAGTTCAAAAATACTCCACTTGAACTTGATAATACTATGCCTAAGGAGCTATATACAATTGTAGAAAATAAATGACATTATTGCCTAAATATGGAGAAAGAAATAAGAGTCTCAACATTGGCTTCTGTAAAGCCTAACCTCACTAACGGTCAAATAAGAAAGACAAGTAAGAAACATGGGAGAAAATTTGCACCCAAATATAGAGCCTTCAACATTATACAAAATAAGATTGAAGATGTTGTAAAGAAGTCCATACAAATGTGAAATTGTTTTATGGACTGAGTATAGTGAAAGAAGGACAAGAAGATCCCTTTGAGGGAAGAAATAATGATGAGGAAGAAGAGGAAAATGAAAAAGAGGAAGAATGAGAGAAAGAAAAGGAAGAAGTTGCAATGGAGAAGGAAACACAAAAAGGTGTTATGGCAATAACTGAAGAGCAACAACAAGAATAGAGTATGCAAGACACACAACTACCACCACCTAGTCCTCCACATGCAACACCTACATGTACAAAAATAATAATTGTGAAGGATGTTCTTGACACCTCTAGTTAGAACATTAACCCATTGACTACAAAGGATCTCAAAAATATCCTTCACTAGACTACTTCACAAACATAATTATGTACCAATCAAATCTTGGTGAGTGTAGAAGAACTTCAAAAGGTAGTAGCTAAGATAACCAAAGAGAAGGTGAATCCACAAAAACCACCTTCACAAACTCCAATAGCTACAAGTGGACAACCACAAGAGTAAAAAGCACAAGATGCATTTTCTAAGGTTGATTCCATATTTATAGTAACTTCAACTACTGAGGAGTAAGCAAAGGAGAAAACAAGATAGAAGGATATCTTTGTTCCTACAACACAAAGTCAAGGTGCACCTCCTCTGATTACAATAATTGATCAAGGAAAAACTGAAGAAGACAAGGAGGAGATCCCTAAGGAGAAGGAATAAGAGGCAATCCAAACATTAGTCAACTTTCCTACTATAGGGACTCCTACTGGAACTACACAGTGGCCAAGCACTAATCTAGTACCACTACAAATATCAACACTAGTCTCAAGCTCTACCAAGATAGCAAGGGTACTTCACTATGGAGGCCCTGCACTTGATGAGGAAATATTCATACCAAGCTATGACTATAAAAAAATGAACATAGAGCAAATCAATGAAGTGCAAGAGGCATTGGAGAAGAAGAAGAAGCAATACATACCCAGGAATGAGTATAGGAAAAGGCAAGCATTGATTGAAATCAAAGACATCTTTCTTAATGCATTCAACTTGCAAGTACCTAATGAGACAAAGCCCATCATGGATAATCTATCCAACATAGTGAACCAAGTACAAAATGAAGACCTAGACACCAAAGCTAAATTGCTTGAATGGTTTTAGAAGAAGTTCTAGATGAAGGTAAATGAGAAAATCTCTGGTGAGATAGAACTATTACAAGTAGAACTGGCTAAAAAGATTGAAAAGGTGAAAGTAGTACTTGAGAACATATTATCATTGTACTCCAAATTGTATGATTCCTCATACTTCACACAAGAAACAAGCTAGAGGATATTGAGCTTGGAAAGGAACCTCAAGGTATCTAGCACATAGCTACCAAAGGATCTAGCTTAAAGTGAGAAGCATTTCACCACAATGCTTCACACATAAAAGGAATTAGCTATACTCACAACAAATGAGGCTAATACCAAGGTCAAGTTGATAAAAATACAATCTACCATAACCCCTCACGTGAAAGTTTTCCACAAAGAGATGGCCTATGCAAAAAATGTCTTGAAGAAATATCTTGATCTTTCTACATTGGAATGCCTCATACACCTTGCAACAGAGACAACCATCTAGCTTAAAGCACTAGAAATTGCATTAGACAATTGGGATGCTACTCTAAAGATCATTATGGAGGTAAGTAAGTCTTTTTTGGCTAAATATTCAATTTATTCATAGAACCCTTTGACATAAGTGTTAAAAGGGGGAGATTTTTTATATTGTGGGAGAATACCCAAAGGGGAGATACAATAGCCAAAGGGGAGATAATAAATTTTTCTGAGTTTTGAGGAGAAATAAGGAGCTAAAGCCAAAATGATACAAAAACTACAAGGGAAGATGTGTGAGAAGGGGGAGTAGAAATAGAGAAGACAAGGAAAGGAATGGCAAGGCAAAGATAAAGAGTATCAGAATAATTAGCATGAGATAAATTTAGCATAAGGGATTTTGGATATAGAAATGGCACATCAAGTCAAGGGGAGTTACAAGTTTTGAGGTATATAGTCTTGTACAAAATTTTGAACAAGTTTTTGAAGTTTTGTACATATGCCAAACAAGATTTATATTATACTCATAGAGATCAGATTCATAATGCTTAGTGAAGTGTTTTTGACACTCATGTCAAAGGGGGAGATTGTTGGTCTTAGATTGGTTTTGAAAATTGAGTGTCAACACACTTAAGAAATTTCTAAGATAATGTTGAGTATAATATAGATGTTGAGCTACAATATGTGCCAAGCCATAAATCCAATAGGTGCCAAGTAAACTTCAAGTGCTGAGAAAGTTTCAAGTGTTGAGTCACTATAGGTGCCAAGAAAAGTATAGGAGCCTAGTGAGAAAGAGTTACTATAGGAGCCGAGTAAGACAAAAATGCTTAATGTGTCAAGCATTGGTAATCAATAAGTGACAAGTAACACAAAATCAACATATGAGTTTGTGCCTTCACAAACTTAGATATAAACCATTTTTGAGCTGACTCAAGATGAATCTTGAAGGATCTAAAAGATAAGACCAAATCTATTACATTCCCTATGTAATTAGCATGTAACCAATCAGAAAAATGGAGAAAGCATGAAACTAATTAGGAAATATGAAAGATTTGAGGGGGAAAAGATGGATGAATCTCAATTGTAGATTCATACGTAACCCTAAGTCTCAAAAACCTTTAAAAGGATGTCGATACTCCATAATTCAAAGAGAGTTGAGTAAAAGAGAAAGAGGTTATGTGGAATGCATGAGTGAATGTTAGTGAAGTTTTAAGGGGTGTAAGGACTTAGAGGAAGAGTAGCACTACAGAATCAAGTTGATTAGAACAAAGTATCAGCACTATGAATAGAGTTATATCAAATGAAGAAGGATCATATCAGATTGAGCAAAACAAGGATCTAGAATTAGCAATTGAAGATTTTAAGTTATCAATTCAAGGCATTCTACTATACTTTCTAACCATTTTATTAGGAGAATGAAAATCCTATGATGATAGGTTGGTTTAGCAACCATATTATAAACCCTTAATAGGGTTGTAAATCCTTTAACAGGGTAACATTCCAAGTGAATGTTTGTAAATCCTTTAACCAAGTCACCTTTAATAGGTTAGGCATTTCATAGGGTAGAGCATTGTTGATAGACAAACTTTGTAACCTTAACCAGTTACATATCGTTATAGTGATAATTTGTGGGTGTTATCCCCACCGCAATTTTACCTTCTTATTTTGGAGGGTTTCTAGGTGACCAAAATCATGTGTTATCTATTTTCATGCATGTCTTTACTTTCATTTAGAGATGTTAGATGCATGTTATTGATCTCAATTAAAAGTTTTAGAGGTAGAATATTGGTACTTTTGATTCACCACCAAACCCCTCACCTTCTCAGAAGTAAACCTTTCGACTTGTAAATTCCAACACCTTGATGTCTTCTATGTTTCTATTTTGAGATAGTATATTCTTGATGTGACCCATATTCTTAATTAGGATTTTTTGTAGGTGGATGATAGACAACTTACTTTGGAGCCCATTTGTATCCTTCAACATTGGAGGTTGACTTTAAGCAATTGGGATATCGAGTATGTAAGGGTCTAGTGGGACCTAAGTGATGAGACCTCTGTGACTTGGGAGGATGCTACATGTTTGAGAGCATTGTATTCCTATCTTTTTTCTAGCTTCTAGGAGTAAGCCTATGCTTAGTGGGTGAGGATGTAGTGCCTCTCATGTTTTTATTCTAAACCTTGTTATATTTTGATTTGATAGATCCTTGATACTCTAGTTATGTTTAATTTGAGATGACTTGAGGGTCGAATGTTATACTTTGATTCCAGTATCATAGATGCTTTACTACTATGTTGTTTAGTTGATCATATTTGCATGTTGAAACCATTTTGACATGATAGTAGGTTTATGATGATAATTGGTTATTTGGTATTTGGATGTATATGTCTAATTCTTTTATGTGATGGATTTTATGCTATGGATATTTACTTCATTCTTGCTTCATTTTATTTTATGCGAATGTGAGTGATGTAAGTAAATTATTTCAGTAAAATTGAATGAATGGTTAAATTAGGTGATTTAATGCATTTATTGCTTTGGCTATGTTATTATATGCAATTATACTTGATTATTTATTTTAGTATGCAGGATTCATATCCTTGGCAGTGGCACATGGAGATAGTGATTCAACTATTCATATTTTACCAATGTCATCCTTGTATGATCAACATATCCTTATTTTAATTATTTAATTAAACATTTTGATGATTATTAAATCCAAAATCATTTTTATTATGTGATTAGACCAATGAGTGTGTCTATGCATTTAGAGTTTCACATTGTCGCAAAAGTTGTTAAGGAAATTTCTGTGATTTTAGGTTTTTGGGCTTTAAATTTTATTGAATTTAATTTCTATCATCTTTTCAATAGATGAATTCCTATTACTAGGAATAGCCTTTTTTTTGGGTCAATTTGGGGTATAACTAGGTTGGCTGGTTATTTACCCTAATTGATTATTCACTCAAAAAGTCAATAAGTATTGAAAGAGGAAATTAATTCCTCACTTCTTGCTTTTGCGATTTGGAAAATTGAGATCTTTTTTCTGAAATCCTTTTTTGAAGGATTAGTTTTTTGTTCATTGTGAGAGCTAAGAGTGTGAGATATTTGCAAGGATAGACTCATTGGATCCATCTCGACAAGACCACTCTTTGCCATCATTTTCTATCATATCTACAAATTTTTTATTTTACTTGGCTATATATTTTTTAGCCCTTTTGGCTTTTAGCTAGGGCTCTCCTATTTTCATGTTTTAGCTCTATTGCTAGTTTTGTTTTCATATCTATTTGTTTGGAGGCTAAGAACTAGTGTTCCCCTCCATTTCTTTTTGTTGGTTCTACCCAGTTGGTCAGTATGAATGTTTTCCCAATTTTTGGGATGAGGGTTTGGGGTTCAACATTATTATGCTGGCTATTTTTGCATATGATTTCTAACTCCAAAATTTATTAGATTTTGGAGGCTTTTGTGCCCAAAGACCAAATGGATTTTTATTTCAAATTTTTCTAGTTTTGGGATTTTTACCTTGTTTTGCATGTCGTCCTATTTTCTTAGGTTTTGATGGCATTATGTTTGTCATGGACTCAGATCATCTATTTGGATGTCGGTTAGACCATTATTGCTCTTTTATGTTGCATTGGAATGCATATCACATATGTCCTCCCAAGCATATTTTTTATTGAGTGATATTTTTTTTTGTTTTCATCTAGTCCTTATGTTATTATTTTCATGTTTGTGTTGTGCCACACATGAGTACATGTGTGTACATTGTCAAGTGACTTATGAGGCCTCATCTCTTGTTTGTACTTTAGTGGAGTTATGATCATTTGGGGTTGGGTTGGGAATATGCATGGCTATGGGCACTCATCATTGGATGGACATGGGTAGCATAGGGTATATGGAGGGGGCTTATATCTTGTAGCCTAGTGACCATTTCCTAGTGGATTGGCAGAGAAAGCTTTAAGTAAGTGATAATTTAATAAAATACTAGGTAGTAATAAAAATTAAGATAATAAAATGTGTGAGAACCCAATTAAGTTTGAGGACATAGTGAAAGAGCCTTCCATTTGGGATTTGAGCCACACGATCCAAGCTTAGGATTTCTAATGCCAAGCCACTCTCCATGATGTTAGCCTCTACATAGTAACCCATTATGTGTCTAACTAGGACCTATATTTTATGCATTGTCTCATATCTTGGTTTCAATCCTCATTACTATCTAACCGTGGACATTTTCTTTATGTGTGTTTATGGTTGGATCATTATCTCTATCAACACAATAGTAGTGGACTTATGAGCATTACATGGTTGGGAGCATAGCTACCTATACAACTATTGGGGACTAGTTTACATAGATAGTCTATTGTCCCAGTATGACCATTATTGGATTTTTTCACTTGGTACTTTGGGTTCTAGAGTATGATTTCTTGTGATTTAAGCTTTCATTGGAATGCTTGTATATCATGTTTAGATGATGTTAGTTTATTGATGTATTCTCTTATTATGTTGTTTATCATATGATTAGATGATGTTATTTAATTCGTTGGAGTATATATTGCTTTTAGTTTAGCATTCTAGATTTCCTATTCTTATGATGTTATTACACTTTAGTAGTGACATCCTTATAAGACAACTTCAATTTTTTAGTTGGAGGTTTTGGATGTTATGCACAAGGGCTGGCTAGGCCCTTCAAGGTTTCATGATGCTATTATAGTTGGGAGGAATTGCACACATAGTTTGGTTTTTTTTAGTTCATTGCAATGTTGTTTCTATATACTATGATGTTTCTTTCAATACATTCTTTATTGCTATGTTTTAGATGGCTAGATGTAGTTCTATTTTGCAGTTATAGTGTTTGAGTGTCTATGCCTCGATCTATGGATATGGTACTCCCCAGTGTAGATGAAATTAATTTCTTATCTTTTTACCTCATTATTTTTTGGCTTGCTAATTTTGATCCTTACGTGAAATTTCACTTTCTTGCACGAGAGTGCAAAAGTTTTCTTGGTGTGTTTAGTTTTCTCACGCAATTCTTGTTACTTCCTTGTGCGAAACTCCACACTAGTTATGGGTGTTTTGGTTGTTGGGACAAGTACTTCCTCATGCCATTTGGTACATTTCCTCACATGAAAGGTAGTTTCTCATGTGGCATGTTGTACATCCTCACACAAAATTTTGTCCCCTGTGTTCCTCACAAAAAAAATAGGGGGCATCTCCATTGGTTTTTATGGAATGCAATTGAGTGTTTTAAATACCCTTTGGGTTTTCTTAATTTTCCATGCTTTGATAGATCTAATATTCTTTGTTATGTTGGCATATTTGATCTTCATTTCTCTATTTGGGTGTGTTAGTTAGGTAGTGGCATTTGGAGATTCATTGGTTGCCAAGATTTTGGTTTAGTCTTCCATTGCGATCTTTTTGATCCTCATATGTTGAGTTTTGTGTACATCCATACTTTTTTTTAAAAAAATTCTTGGCTTGTATTGAATCCTTGTTCCAAGGATCTTCGTGCAAGGCATTACACCTTCTACAAGTGTAAGCATAGTTTCATCAAGTATGAAAATCTTTTCATTAATTTCAAGTATACTACTAGCTAGTTTAAGCTCCATTTTAGCAATAATTTCAACACATTCTTGTTCAATGGTAGTACCAAAAGGTTATTCTTTTGTACCTTTTAACTAGGGAAGTTGATTAAATATTACACAACATGAAGATTTTTCATTGACTACTTTGAAAGGACAAGTAGAGTTAATAGGAGAAGGAAAAAATTATGCATTTTGAACATATTACATATCTACTAGTTGTTGGTGTTTTAATCCATAGATTTAAAACAATACCAAAATTCAACAAAGGAGATACCTAGGGATTAGCTACTTCCCATTTACAAAAAAACCTATTTGGATCTAGACCAACTAATGAAAAAATAGTTCTTCCTACACTTTAGGCTCTACTAACCAATGCAGGTTTACCTAGGGATTTGAACTTCTCTACATATTTAAAACT
Source organism: Cupressus sempervirens (assembly GCA_028749045.1). Lineage (NCBI taxonomy): Eukaryota > Viridiplantae > Streptophyta > Pinopsida > Cupressales > Cupressaceae > Cupressus > Cupressus sempervirens. The sequence continues at coordinate 530,585,214 of CM053784.1, forward strand.
ACACATACCCTAAAGAAGATCAATCTCTTAATCTGCTTGGGATTGAAATCAATTGTTGAATTATAGTAGCTAACTACAAACTCAAAAACTATTACAATAAGTGAGTGATCAACATATAATTCCCTATCACAAACTTTAGATATTGATTTGATTTAAAATGTAATTTATGTTACTATATGACTACTTCAATTTGGACCTTAACTAATAACCATTGTCTTATCCATTGTTACACATTGTCATATGAATAAATTCTGATCTATTTAGCTAAATTGCAACCAAATATATCAGTTGTTAACCCTAAATCCCATTCTTATGATATTCCTTCCATATACTTAGAAACCTTATCAACTCATAGAAACATTTACTTAATTACTTGAATTAAAAGCAACAATGAATTGATTTACAACCTATCCAAGTTGCATTAAATGAAATGAACTTTGTTCATTTAATCTCAGAATGACAAGTATATGAACAAGCAAATATAAATTAAGGACATAGATATTCAATGATTTCCCCTTTGTATTAATCTCCTTGAAAATGACACATATATCTGATACAAGGCTCAAAATATAACTCAAGATTTGACAAGTATTTCATTCATCCATTCACCATGTTCTTTAAAGGGAAACTAAATAGTATAAAATCAACACAAGAAATTGGACCAACTGTAAAATAGTATTATCTATAAAACAAAAAACAAAACTTATACCTCTTAGTCCACATTTTTCAAATCCTTTTATAGAAACAAGGATTACAACAAGCTTTACATGGGAGGACATGTGTTCAAAATTTAGTTACAATAAGTTTTGCACATGAGATAAAATAGTTACAAACACAATGTCTAGGATAGCAAAAATTTGAGAAGTTCTTAGTTCTAATGTTTAGGATCAACTTTTTAATTTGTAATAGGAGCACACACAATAGGTAAAACACAAAGATAAGGTGTCTATATTAGATAGTTTCCCACCCTCTTGATGTTCTTTTAATTTTTTTGCATGCTCAGTCACTATCTCCAGATGGTAATGCTTTAGTCCCAACTATGACCTCCTAGATGGTAATATCATTAACAATATCTACCCAAGTGGCATCTCTGATTGTATTTAGTTCATCTAGGAACTTGTTCCATTTTTCATCTCTTGTTGCCTTTACTTTTGTAGTAACCTTTCCCATTTCTGATTCTATTTTGTATAATAGATCAACCATATCATATATTTCCATAACATCTATCTCATTATTGTAGTGTGCTAGAAATCTTGCATCTATCAAAATGTCATCAAAAGAGGAAGACCACTCATTCCATTCCCTTACATTCCACTCTCATTAATGATGCTAGGCACAAAATTGGGAGTCCCTATCGCAATTGTCATTTTTTTTTTTTGGATCAGTTGTAATTTCCCTAAGGAAAAAACCATGGATTTAATTCTTTAAATCTATTAATTAGTTTTCTAATAGGGATAATTACTCCCTTATGCAACTCATTTTTCTATGTTAGTACTAGTACAAGGCTATCCAAAAACTATGTATATGGGCCCCATGTTGTAAATAAAGGGGATAACAAAGACAATTCTTCTAAACAATGATACTTAGGTCCCTCTATAGAAATATAGCTACTATGAAAATTTTGTGAGGAGTATTTCAAAGAGTGTATCTTATGAATCAACAAGTTTCATATTGTTCTAATTTATATCTCCTTTCCAACATCCAACTCATCTATTTCTATCTATTGATACATACCTCCATCTATTGTACCATCTTCAGTTTGGGTCTCTTAAGCTTTGGCCTTTGTAATAAGCCTAGTTACATTCTTTAGTTCCTCATCTCATCCTAAAGGGTAGTCATTCTCTTCTCTAGTACATATGTATTATTGAGCTCCTCTTGATACTTTTTCCTTGAATCAATAGATATGTTGTATGTTTAGTATAACTACTCTTCAACCATATGCATTTTCCTCTTCTCCATTAATGATGCAATATTCATCAAATTTTTAATCTAGTCACTTGAAATAGTAGTGATATTCTAGAATATCACATTGCCCTGGGGTGAGTCTCTTACCTTTGTCAGAGTTGGCTTGTCTGACTCAGGGGCCATACTTCATATTGCCATGGGCTTACAATCCACATTAAATCCTAACCCTTGTAGCTCTCTAACAATATTTTTCTCCTCAAATGAGACATATTTATATTTCCTCCTAATCTGGTCAAGCATGAAAGAAGAGATGAGCTCCCATCCTAGGAAAAGTAGCATTCCACTTCTTTGTACTAGCTCCCTAGCCTCATCCATGGTGAGATTCTTACTTCTTGGGTCATATTCTTGTAACTTCTATACAAATCCAACTATCTTCTCTATTAAATCTCATGGTTGTAGTTGCAAGGTAAGCTCATTCTATTGAATCTTAAACATGAATGACTTGAATTATATAGAATTTATGATATCATCATGCTTCATAAGTTCTTGAGCTAGAACTATTCTTTCATCCAACATTTTATTTGAAGCTCAATTTTATCTGAGATTCTCTCATTTTGGCCTATTTTCCTGATTAGGAAGTTGTATCTTATGTCATGAAAGTACTTTATACCTCTTGGAAATATTTTTAATGCCTTCTCCCTAGCCTTATCTAGGGTTTCTATTGAATTTTTCTTTTTCTTGACTCCTTATACCCATGATTAACTCTCACGTTCATCATCTCCCACATCAATTTGAAGCACATCTGCATGCTATAGGGGTTAAGAATCTACTTTGTCTCTTATTTTTGTTAGGTATTTGAGACACTATCACATCAAAATTGTTTAGGCTCTTATTGTAAGTATTCAAGTATCTCTCTTTATGGTAAAAGCTTTTGAAAGAAGGATCTGCTCTCTTCATTTCCTCTTCTACCCTCATGATCTCTATCCATCTTAGGGTCCTATCCCTTTAGTCTTTTGTTTCTAAATAATTTATTATTACATCCTCTTCCTACTAAGTTTTTCTATTTGGGAGAGTATATTTCCTCATTTGTTTAAGGCTTGCCTAACTAAATCATTAGGATCATACATCCTAGCAAGAGCGCTAGGTTGTATGAATTCATTCATATATGCATCTATCTTCTCTATGGCATCCTTCCCAATAACAAAATCCTTCATATTTATATTTCTAGGGAAAAAGGAACCCTTCTTAACTATGGGACCTAAGTATTTCCTATTCATCATTAGAACTTCCAAAAGAATTCTAATTGCCCTAATCTTTTTGGGATATATCTAGGAAGAACATGGGGGTGTTACGGGCATCCATACACCCTTAACAAGGATAAATTATCAAAATGAAACTAACTATCCCCATCATGGCCTAATCTTATATCCCCATTAGGGCATGAAAAAGGTCTTATTAGCTTTTTAACCCCCCTAGGAACTCTATCTATTGTATCAACAAGCATAATGGAAATAGGAAAAAAAAGTCACCATAAAAGGAAACAACATTGAAGTAAGAGCAAAACTATTAGAAACATATATTCTTGGGGGGGGGGGGGAATCAATATTCTATAAGATTTTTTCCACAACTGGAAATTGCTAATTATTTTATAACTTGCATATGAAAGTAAACCAATAATATTGAATAGTAAATATAACCATACACAAAGAGAACTCATAACACCATTAATTTTTAACTAAAGAAACCCTAGCCAAGGGAAAACCTAGTGGGGATGATACCCACAGAATGATCCACTAAACAAAAGAATGATTATAAGGATATCAATCTTGTTAGGTGTCTATGAAGTACATATAGTGAATGGGTCCTTGTTAGAGGACTAGGTTATTAGAAGATTGTTGCAAGCATGAATAATGATGATATTCCTATTGGGTAGAACTATAAATATGTTACTATGATGATATGTTACATCCATGACTCAATTCTTCATTGATGTCAACATAGAAATTTTTTGTGGTAACTAACAGAAGAACAATGGAATGATCAAGGTGGTACATATGAGTAATTCAGTATTCTAACTACTTAAGGTTATGGGAGATACTTCTAAGTATCTAGTATATGGAGTTAATGTCAAAAAAAGAAAGGATAAGCCTAGAAGAAGTTATGTAAGTTTTTATGATGTTTGTTATGAGATAGAGTTTATAGAGTCATGTTATGGTAAACTTGTTATATCTCTTAGTAGAGTGGATATTCTAAGAATTGAGGATGAGGGCATGAAGAATACATGTTGTTGATGATGTGGCTAAGTTCACTCATCATAATATTGCATGTACAAAAATTTATTCAAGTTGCAAGGCAAAAGATTTATGTTATCGCTATGAAGGAAACTTCATTGCTGAGGTTTTGCTGAGTGATCTGAGGTTTAATATTTGTATTTGAGATTCATGACCTAGTCTACAAGGTTTTCCAGTGATTGGTTTGGCTGACAGAACAAAGGAAAGAGGAAAATAATAGTAAATTTATTTTTTGAGTAGTGAGCTCTTCTTGTATTTGAAATTGCATGTTTGGGCAATGGGCTCATCTTGCATACTTTGTACTAAAACTCTTGGTAGGGTTGGCACAACTCCTAATAGGAATTTAAAGTCTCATGACAGGGACTCATTCTTCTAAATGGTGTAATAGACTCCTAACAGGGTCCATCCTCTAACAAGGAATATTTATATTAGTACATCATCTTGTGGGCATCATTCCCACTAGGTTTTTACCTCTGATCAAGGGTTTCCCTACTCAACATATCTAGTGTAATTGTCTATGTACATTTTATTCTGGTTATTTTTTACTTTGGTTAAATGGTTAAGTTTGTTTAAAGAAGATAAATGTTCTAATTGGTGGATAACTGATTCACCCACCACCACCCCCCCCCCCCCCCCCCCCCCGCAACACTCCCCCCCCCATGCCCACTCCACCCCTCGCCCCACCTAGCTATCTTGGTGGACTATTTTTTTTAACAATTAGTATCAGAGCATCAGGTCCTTCAAGGAAAATTTTAACAACTTTGGAAAATCCATGGTGAAAATGTTTAGGAAATATACTCTAAAGTTTCATGGAAAAAATTATGATAGTTGGAAGGAAAGGATGAATACACATTTGTTGTGTATGGTTCTGGGATATTGGATCTTAACAAAATCAGCAAAGACAATCATTATTGAAAAGGATTTGGAAATTTGCACCAAGGCAGAAATAGATCTTTTCATGTATGACATGAGAGCTAGGGAAGCACTATTGAATACACTTTCTAAAATTGAGTACAATCAGATAAAATCACTTGCTACTTCACATTTGATTTGGAAAGCTTTGGAAAATGGTTTTGAAGGTGATGCATATTCTAAGAAGTTGAGGCTACAAAGTTGGATTTGTGCATTTCAAGATGATAAAATGATGGAAGATAAATATGTATGAACATATATAGGCTAGATATCAAAAATCACTACAGGCAGAAAATTTGGAGGAACCAAAGAAGATGATGAAGTTATATGGAAGATGTTGAAGACTATAATACCACCATTTAAGTCAGTAGTTCAGATGATAAAGTTGTTGATATTTTGTACCAAAGCCTTCACAAAGGAGATATTTCTTGGAAGACTTGAAGTAGTTGAGAATGAACTTAGACAATCCAAAGAACTAACCAAAATAGAGACAACTTTTAGTGCCTTGAATATTCGACATAACTTATCAAGGAGCACTAGTACTAGAGGAGATTTTGCTAGCAATAGTAGATCTAAGGAAGATAGAAAGATTGAAGGAGTAGACCTTTTGGTAAGAAGAGAAAAAGGAGGTAAGAATTTTTTTAAATGTTAGACTTGTGATGAATATGGCCATTATGCATCTAAGTATCCTAAAAGAGAGATACAGTATAAGGGAAACCACAAACCTAGAATATATATAGAGTGTTTGTATGAAAATGAAGATAATGATTCTAATGAACAAGTACTAAGTGCTTGTGATGATGAAATTGGATTTGTGGCAATTAAAGAAGAAAGTCCAATAAAGGTAGCTTTTGTGTCATATTTTGAGAAGAGATCTAATTGGGTAATTGATAGTGGTGGTTCACATCACATGACTGGGGACATGAACAAGTTTTTTGACTTCAAAAGTTAGGATGGATGAATTGTTAGAGTTGGAAATAGGGTAGCATTCCAAGTTAAAGGTATTGGATCTATAACTCTTGATGGTAAAACTAACACTGAGGATGTATACCTTGTTGATGGTTTAAAGCACAATCATTTGAGTGTTGGACAATTAGTAGACAAAGGTTATCAATTGTAGTTCATAGAAAAGACATGTATGATCAAAGATGAAGATGGAAAGGTAATTGGAATAAGAACCAGATCTAGAGGTAATGTATTTCAGTTAAATCCTACTAAAATGACATGTTTTCTTGCAAAGGTAGATGATAGTTGGTTATGACATAAGATATTTTGTCATATTAACATTGACAGTATTGTGAGGACTAGTAGAATGTTTGCAGTTAGAGATTTTCCAAAGATTGTAAAGCTTACTATCTCAATTTGCAAGGAGTGTGTTTTCGCTAAGCATAACAGAACTTCTTTCCCAATAAGAAGTTTACCACTACAAAAAAATTGGAGATTGTGCACACAGATCAAAGTGGTCCTACAAAGACTAAAGGATTCTATGTTGAAAGGTATTGTATAATTCTACTTGATGATTTTTCTAGAATGATGTGGTTGTATTTCTTAAAAAGAAATCTTAAATATTCAAGAATAGAGTTGAGAATGAATTTGGTATGAAGATTAAATGTTTAAGATTAGATAGAGGAGGAGAATTTACTTTGAATGAGTTTAACATGTTTTTTGAAGAAAATGGAATTAAAAGATAGTTATCAACTCTGAGAATCCCTGAACAGAATGACATTGTTATAAAGAGAAGGAACAAGTCAGTTACAGAAGCTACAAGAGCTATGTTAGCAGAGAATGATGTATCCAAGATATTTTGGAGAGAAGTTGTAAATACAATAGTCTATACTATGAACATAGTGCAAGTTAGGAAGGACATAAACAAGACCCCTTATGAATTGTGGTTTGGTAACTCACCTACAATTAAGTATTTTTGACATTTTGGGAGTAAGTGTTATATCAAAAGAGATGATGATAATGGTAAGTTTGATGCTAGAAGTGATGGAGGTATGTTTCTTGATTATTCATTGAAAAGAAATGCTTATAGATGTTATAATAAGAGAACTAAGGCTATTATGGAAAGTACAAATGTGAGAATTGATGAGAAATTTAGGATACACGAGGGAATAGTTGATTACAATTTAGATGATGATTTTGTTACTAATCCAAGGAATGATAAGGTATTTATTGAGACTGAGAATGCTTTGTAGAATGTAGGAGAGCAAAGGTAAGAACAAAGATTAGAACCTTCAGTAGAGCCAAGAGTTGAGATAAAAACCCCTACTATAGGAAATAATATAATAAAGAATCACCCATCTGAGTAGATCATCATAAACAAAGGTAAAGGTGTGATGACAAGAAGTAGAGTAAATGAAGAATTATGCTTGATATCTCAAGTTGAGCCTAAGAATGCAGATGAACCATGTAAAGATGATTAATAGAAATAATCCACGAAAGAGAAATTGGATCAGGTAGTTAAGAATGAGAAATAGGAATTGGTCCCTAGGCTAGTAGATAGGAATATGATAGGAACTAAATGGGTATTCAAAAACAAGATGAATCAACAAGGAAAAGTTGTAAGAAATAAGGAAAGATTGGTATGTAAAGGTTACTTACAGCAAGAAGGAATACATTATGAGGAGACATATGCTCCAGTGGCTAGAATAGAAACAATAAGATTATTCTTGGCCTATGCAATATATAAGAAATTCAAAGAATATTAGATGGATGTCAAGTCAACATTTTTGAATAGAGAACTTGAAGAAGAGGTATACATTAAGCAGCCTGAAGGATTTCCTTTGACAGATGACAAGGACATAGTATGAAAATTTAGGAAAGCATTGTATGGATGGAAGCAAGCACCCAGAACCTGGTATGCAAGTTTGAACAAACATTTCACAAAACTTGGATATAGAAAAGGTATGGTAGATTATAATCTATATTGGAAAGAAACTAATGATGGTTTCATGATTTTGGTAATATTTGTTGATGACATCATATTTGGAGGAAATGATGAAGTGAGAAGTTTACAGAAGAGATGAAGAAAGAATGTGAAATGAGTCTGATAGGAGAGATGAAATATTTACTAGGATTGCAGATTGTATAGAATAAATAAGGAACCTTTATTTCTTAGACTAAGTACTTGAAGGATTTACTAAAAAGGTTTGGTTTCAAAATATGTAATACTATTAGAACACCTATGATAACTAGACACAAGTTATCTACAAAGGATGAGACACCTACTACCGAGCAAAAGAAGTACAGATCTATGATTAGAGGTTTGCAATATCTGATTTAGAAAAGGCTAGATATATAAAATGTTGTTGGAATTATTGCAAGATTCTAGGCTAATCACAAAGAAGAACATTATGCAGTAGTAAAAATGATATTTAGATATTTGAAGGGAACATCTAAGTTTGGATTATGTGTGATAGATCTAATGATTTCACTCTAAGTACTTATACTGATATAGATTGGGAAGGTAGTATGGATGATAGAAAGAGCACCAATGGAGGAGCTTTCTTTCTTGGAGGAAGATTGGTTTCTTGGTTAAGGAAGAAGCGAGATTGTACATCTCAAAGTATAGTAGAAGCAAAGTATATTGTAGTAGTAAATAATTGCAATCAAGTCATTTGGATGAAGTAGATACTAAAGGATATAAGGATAGAAATTAGTGAACCTATTATCATACATTGTGAAAACACAAGCACGATAAACATGTCTAAGAATCTAGTGTTGCATTCGAGGACTAAGCACATTTCTATTAAGTATCACATGTTGAGAAAAAAAGTTGCAAAAAAGAAAATTAGATTGGAGTATGTGAGCACTAAAGTATAGATTGTAGATATATTTACTAAGCCTCTTCCTAAAGAGAATTTTGAGTATTTGTGAGGTATGCTCGGAGTTATGCCTCTTCCTACATCAGAGTAGAAGATGTAAGAGTGCATCAGTCTAGGGTAACAAAGCACCATTGTTTGTCTAGATTGAATGCTGATGCTTCCTATATGTGGGAGTATTTGTGATGGGAAGAGTCATCTAGGACTCTTATTGATTTTGTTTGGAACATTTTCTTTTGACACTCAAGCTAGTAAGTATCAATTGTTGTAGAGTTTGACGAAAAGATGTTGGTTGTTAAAACCTTTGATATTGATGTCAATGGTGATGTTGGTGTCTTAAAATGCACTAAAACTAGTAAGCAACAAAATGCTTAATACCAAAATGATAGTACATACACAATCTAAAGACTAGCCAATTCTTATTAACAATTGCGTATGCAAAGTATTTGGACCCAACTTCAACAAAACCATAGATGGTTTTCTACTCTTTTGGCTTTGCAAAACCAAGGTGGGTATACCCAGGGATGATTCAAAACTGGAACAATTGTATGAGGATTATTCTTAGTTTCATTCTGATTCTCATTTCAAAAATCCTCAAACATATACATAATTCTTTACTAACTTGATAAACACATCTCATAAAATAGATATGGCTAAGAATTCTTCTATAGATCTGTAGATGTTCTTAACAATAGTGGCTAACTGAAGGTAAAACATTCTATGCAGACAAGTACTAGCCAGCCTTTGAAGATCTACAAGAAATAAAAGTAAAATTTGATTTAATGCGGCATTTTGATAACCATTTATGATATATTTCTCCTTCAGCCAAATCAATTTGATCAGTGCCTAATCCATTGGGGTTTAGAGTCTATAGAAAGTTCTCAGATCTAGTTTGTTCCCTTACAACAAATTCTATCAGCAATTCTTATCAGAATCCATCATTCAAAATCCTTTCCACTACTAAAGAAACCTTATCACATTCATCAAAGCTTTTATTTAATCCATTGAATTAACAGCAGTGATAAATAGATATACAACCTAACTAGATTGCATTAAATTGCACAAGCCTTTACTTATACAATATCAAGACAACCAATTAATTGGAAGGAGACAAGATTCAGAAAAGTATAATATGGGGACAGTTCACAATTTGTATTCATCTTCTTTGAAAATGGTATATCATTTACAATAGACTCAGAATGACCTTCAGAAAGAAACACAGCTCATTCTATATTCATCTATTCTCATAAAATTGACAGAGAAAATACATCATAAACTTGCTTTCAAAATTTGGACCAAAAATAGACTAAGCATATTACTTAGAAAAATAGACTTTGGATCATTCTTTAGCCTTGGAATTTCACTTAAATAGTGTGAGATGCAACAAGCTTTAGGCTAAAAGAAAAAGACAGGTGTCCTTTTACAAAATTGGGTATATTACCCCTTTTCAAAAGAAACCGAACACCCTAACTCAAAAAAGGAACAAATAAAACAGTAGCAGATGATAGCTGGAGCATAAAATCTTCAATTTTGTCCTTTTCTCTAACTGCTCCCTGTTGATAATTCTTTAATCTCAACCATTGCCTCCCAAACAAATATTTCTCTTCTGGTGGGCCATTCACATTCCTTAACTGTTGTTAGTTCATCCACAGTTTTCTGCCACCTGGCATCAGTAATCACCCTTCTATGGTAAACCTATTCATTTCAGTTTCAAACTTGAAAAGGGTATCAATTAGTTTATTGAAAATACATTCATCAAGACCATCTTGGAGAATGGATACCACTTGTGGAAAGTCTACAATGAGATCAAAAGAACTATTCCACTCGTTAAAATCTTTTAACTTATCATTAGAATCAATAACAGAAGGAATTAAAGAACTGAAACCATTTGGTAGCACTTTCAATTTACTTTGAATAACTGCCAGCTTCCTTGTGAAGATTTGCAATAATTCTTTCACTTTGTCCATACCCTCCTTCACAGTAATAACTTTATCTGGGAGGTCTGGTCTCTTGGCTAACAAGGGTATCAACCTGTCAAAAAATTGCATATATGGCCCCCATTGTTGAAAAATAGGCTCAAGCCATCTGATTGCATCTTTGCATACTTGTTATATAGATTGAAGATTGATGAATGTATTATAAGCATCTTGAGATATTCTTTTCAGAATGCTTATTCTACGATTTAATACGTTCATCAAGGCATTTTTCTTAGTGTCACTGTTAGATTAGGACACTTCTATTTCCACACTAATCACAGGCACTGGCACTGTTACCCCTATAGGTATTTCCTCTATTTGGGCCTCTACTTCTACCATGTGCCTTCTTTCTTCCTCTTGCCTTGGTGCATGTTCTGCCTCTGCTGCTACCTTAAGTTGTTCTTTGAGGGATTTTGTTTCTGTTTCCAGAATTTTAATTTTTTCCTCTAACTCTTCTATTCTTTGTTTCTGTACATGGTTCATTTTGAGCTCTTCTTCATATGTTCTTCTAATATCAAGGCATTCATTGAACATTGCAGCTAGCTTATCCTCAATTTCATCAACCTTTTCTTCATTCATGAGAGCAAAATGTTTGACCAAGCTAGAGATCTCCTTCCCAATAGTGCTCTCCAATGTCCACACAATCATATTGCCCTAAGCAGTTTCTTCTATATCCATCATCTTAGGCTTCTTAGTGTCAGGGGCCACACTCCATACTGCTAGGGTTTTAGTATCCACATTAAAACTTGGCCCTCTTTTAAAGCCTTCACTGCTAGTGGCTTCATAACTGATGGTCTTATCTTGTCTTCTCATTTGATCCAACACAAAGGCTTTCTCAATATCCCAATGTAGTTTTAGAATCATACCACTCCTATGTACCAATTCTCTGGCTTCTACAATAGTCATTGTTTCACTTTCAGGGTCATAAGCCAACAATTTTTCAACTAACTCTTTATTTTTCTCTGGATCTTCTCCTAGCATGAGATTCAATGTGAGTTCATTTTGTTTGATCTTGTAGAGAAAACTTTTAAACTCTGATGATTTAATAAAATCATCATCTTCCATGAAATTTTTAGATTGAATGACCCTATCATCCAATCTTGATGCTGCAAATTGTAAATCAGTAGAAGTTTTTCCTCCTTTAGTAGCCCTTTGGTGAAAATAATTTTTCCTAATATCAGTAAAATACTCACTATTTCTAGACATGACTTGTATGGCTCTGCTTACCACCTTTTCAAGGATGTGCATTGTCTTTTGTCTTTTATTTCCTTGTGGCACCCAGGCTGAAGTTGATGGTTGCTCTTCTTCTAGCTCAATTTCCAATTGTGTATCTGGCTTAAGGGATTCTCTATTTACAATGGCTTCCTCTCCCTCTGGCTCATGAGGCATTTGTGACATAATATGGTCAAAATTTTCAACCATCTTCCTCAGATTATTAGGATATGGAAATTTTGTATAGAAACCCTTAAAATAAGGGTTGGTTCTCTTCAAAGCATTCTCCACTTTCCTTATTTCCTCATACTTCCTTAATAACTCATCTGCCTCCCTTGTTGCTATTATGTTGGCAATTAGGTCCTCTACAGGGATTGCCTTGCTTGGAGGCAGAATAAAACCCCTAATGGCCTTAACCTCATTTGCAATATAATTGTCAGGGTCATACATCCTATATGGCCTAGTAGCAAATTTATATTGACCTAAATAGTCACTTAATTCCTCAAATGCATTCTTGCCTATTTCAAAATCTCCTACTTTAAAGGTTCTAAAAACAAAGGTAGGCTTATGCAAAGAAGGAGATATCATTTCTTTATTCATCAATAAGAATTTCCAAAAGAATTCAATAATAGCCAGTCTGGGAGGTAAATATTTTGGCAGTAGATGAGGAGGCTGTGGGCATGCAAAAACTCTAATTAAAGTACATTCTTTAAACAAAAATATACTTCCCCAGTTATGATCTAATTTTGTTTTTTCATCTAAGAAAGAGGGCCTAAGCAGAGTCTTCAAAACATTGGGTGCCCTAAAGAAAGTGTGATCTAGTTGCCTCATGATAACAGAACTGAAAAAATTAAAAAATACTAGGGCATTTGAATAAAATAAATCCTTATGCCAAATACAAGTCCAGAGTTGCACAGGTAACTCACCAAATTCATCAAAAGTTTGATCAATGAAGTCTCCATTGATGTACCCAATGTTGCTATATAGGATAAGGTGCATCAACAATGAATAATGGTGGAACTTGAAGTCTTCAGCTCTCCTTTCTTAGCATCACAAATCTGCATGTGCATACTGTCAATGATAAAGGCCACATAATCATACTCCTTATGATGAAAAGGATCTTGTATGTCACATGCCATCAGAAAAAGAGAACCATATACACAATCTTCTGCACCATCACTCCCCAATACTTTGTGCAACCCATACACTATGTTTTTGAAGTAATTTTTGAACCTAATCAAAGGTAAAAAGTCTCCCACCTTTCTTGGAATTAACCCTGCCTTCTTAACTCTGTAAGGAATATGTGACAACATGACATTGTTTACAAAATAGGTTTTATTCCTAGCGAATTTTCCTTGTAAATCCACAATGTCAATAGGTACATCCATTTGTCCCATCAATCCAAAAGCCTCAACAAAAGAAGTTATGTCCAATGTACACAATACACTCCCATTATGCCTGTAGAAAGTCCTAGTTATTGGATTGTATGAATTTATTAGGGCCTTCAACAGATCAACATCAATGAATACTTTTGGGAATATTAATTTTTCCATATTTCTGTTCCATGGGTTACATACTGGCACATTCTCTACTCTATTCTGATAAAAATACATGAAAAGATCGTAACCAGTCATTCTAGGGCATTCAACATCTCGAACAAAAGCAGAAGGGTCTCTGAATATATGATCATTTGCAAAAATTGCGTTTGATGACCCTGGAAGGAGTTTTAGCCAGTCTTATGCATGCTTGTTTGGTTTTCTGACCCTTGTCCTCTTTTCTATCTTAACAACAGATTTATTTCTTTTTCCTTCTGGTGTGACTTCTACAACATCATCACCTTCGTCCTCGACTTCAAATTCTTCTTCATGCATCTCTTCAACTTCTTGGTCAGCCATGTTTTCTTCAAACTATACTTTGAATTCTTTTGCAATTGCACAAGATACACAAAGCTCTATAACTTTCAAATTTTAGAACAGAACAGAAACAAGCTTCTTGATGCTAACAATTCAATTAAATCCTTGACGTTTTAATTACATATCTGCTAGCCTTTTTTAAGAAATTTAGCATGCATGAGCTTTAAAAAATTATGATTGCAAGTTTCCATCAGGGTATATCAGCCGCAAATTTTGATTTTGATGTACTTTTCAAAACTTTATTTTGCTTGGTCATAGTAATTTTTTCCTTTTTGCTTATCTGTCGTGACACATTAGATGTTTTCTCTTTAAAAGACTATCTTCCGTTCTTATGCTGAGTCAAACCTTCAATCTTCGTAATGTCGAAGGTGCCCTCGATGGATCTCTGCGTTCACTCAGAGAGGCTTCAAAATGCCCTAATTGTAAGAACGTAATGGTGCCTTGACACTATTTTGCAAATCCTTTTTACATTCTTACGATGCCTTTTACCCCGTAGGAACTCAAGCCTTTTTACTGCATACTTTTGCTTTTACAATTTAAGCTTCTTCCATATAAACGTAAAAATACTTATCTCAACCTTCTCACATTTTATGCTCATATGCAACCCTTCACACTGGAGCATCGAAAAACTTTCTACTAACATCTTCGTTCTTACGATTCAACCATTCCTAGTATGAGTGTAAAACCTTTGCTCAAGCTTTCCTTCTATCCTTTACGCTCATACGTGTGCGTATCCACAGAGACCTTGGAAATTTCTTCTACATTGCTCTGCTTACTTCATTTCCTAAGACACCATAGGGCTTCAAAACTTACCTTCCACTTTTACAATTTATGTTCATGCGTAGCACCGGAGAGCCTTCTCAACTGATATTGCATTCTTACGTTTACCCTTTATCGTATAAGTGTAAAGCCCTTTATCTTTATCTTCCTTTATTCACCACTTTACACTTACATGCTGAGATTGAACTTGTAACCATAGAGAAAGGAAAAAACAACCATTCGTTCATACGCTTAACTTGCAAGCGTAAGGGCGTAATGACAAAAACTACCCTTCTCAGATATCAATGACTCAGATTTGATCTCAGAACATTTAAAAATAGTGTCGCCATTGATTTTGTGCACATGTAAAAATCATACCTCAAGTCATGTGCCACATGGGATGGGCCCATCTGACATAGATGTCATGCCTCCACCTGATTCGCTGTAACTTGGCACTTCTAACACTTCAACAGGTCCCACTTGACGCCTTTACTGCTGAAACAAGGCTTTATGATCATCCACAAACTCAAAAATGTAGGCCCATAAACACCATTGAACCTTGCCTTTGCTCTTACAAAATTCTTTTACTCGTAACATCGTAAAACCTTTGTGCACCCTTCAGATCCAACTTTACGCCTTGTCGGGGTATTACGCCTTTATGCTACCAATTGAAACGTATATGCATAGATCACCACCTGATACTTCTCTGCTCCTTCACTCAAGCTACTTCCTCATAAGCCCATAACATGAGAATTTTTAAAGTGCAATAGACCTTTACGCTTCTTCGTTGTGTTACAAAATGTAGCCACGAAAGCCAAGAGCAAAAGTCATTTCACTCTTACGTGAAACCTCACACCGTAAGACCATAAAGGATGAACTTAAAGCATATTACAACTCCTTCTCAGAAATTAAAAAGGGAAGCAAGGGTTTCTAGACTTGGGACAATCTCATGGCTATTTTAAGAGACCAACCTTGAGAAGCTAGTAGAATCTGACAACACATGAAACTGGGCAAAACTAGGGCAACCTAAAAACTTCTAGAATATCTTGAAATAAAAACCCTAGTCTATAGTGTTTTAAAAAATCAAATGATTTTTCACCAAAAAAATTCAAAATTTTTGTAAATGTGAAAATCAGACCAACAAGTGAGAATATTGCATGAAAAACATTATGCTGATGAAGATATTCAGCATAAGAAAAAAATGGAATGAATAGTTTGGTAGAAAGCACATTGAGGTATGTCAATGGGGGAGAATGATTGATGAAGAGGATTTGAAGATGAATAGTCTTTTGTTGGTACTGTTGGAACTAGATGTTTTAAATCTATGTTTCCATCAATGCCAAAGGGGGAGATTGATAAAAGATTGTTGCAAGTATGAATGCTAATGATATTCCTATGGGGGAGTACTGAAGATATGTTACTATGATGATATATCATATTCATGACTGAGTTTGTCATTGATGTCAACATAGCAGTTTTTTGTGGTATTTGGGAGAAGAATAGCAGAAAGATCAAGTTGGTACGGATGACTATTTGAGTATTCTAACTACTCAAGGTTATGGGAGATACTTCTAAGTATCTAGTATATGTAGTTAATGTCAGAAGAAGAAAGGATAAGTCTAGAGGAAGTTATTTAAGTTTTGATGGTGCTTGTTATGAGATAGAGTTTACAATGGCATGTTTTGGTAAAAATTTTATATCTCTTAGCAGAGTGGATATTCTAAGAATCAAGGATGAGGACATGAAGAACACATGTTAGTCATGACATGGCTAAGTTTTTTTGTCATAATATTGCATGTACAAAAAATTATTCAAGTTGAAAGGTGGAAGATTTATGTTATCACTAAGTGTAATGTGTTCTTAATGTGGTCCTATAATTTAATTAATTGAGAAGGTCTAACAATTGACTTAGGGAATTCTTTTATTGAATCAATATAAAGGAAGGAAATTTTCCTTTATCATGACATGGATGAGATGTTTTTGATGATTGACTATAAGTAGAAAAGAGTGTCGAATGTGAAGTTAAACAGAGTAGTGTGGAAGTGAAGGAAACTTCATTACTAAGGTTTTGCTAAATGATCTAAGGTTTGATATTTGTATTTGAGGTTTGTGATCCAGTCTACAAGGTATGATAGTGATTGGTTTGGCTGACAGAACAAAGGAAAGAGGAAAATAATAGTAAATTACTTGTTTGAGTAGTGAGCTCTTCTTATAGTTGAAATTGCATGTTTAGGTAGTGGGTTCATCTTGCATACATTGTACTACAACTCCTAACAGGGTTGGCACAACTCCTAACATGGTTAGAATCTTATTAGTACATCATCTTGTAGGCATCATTCCCATCACATTTTTCCCTCTAATCAAGGGTTTCCCTAGTCAACATATATGGTGTAATTTTCTATATGCATTTTATTATGGTTACTATTTCCTTTGGTTGAATGGTTAAGTTAGTTTAAAGAAGATAAATGTTCTAATTGTTGAATGACTGATTCACTCCCCACCCTCTTAGTTATCTTTGTGGAATATTGTTTCAAACACAAGTCCTATTAGAAGCCTCAACTATATGAGGAGTTTCTTCAACCCTATTAGGAGTTGTTAGTGTAATTATAATGAATGCAAGAAGAGCCCACTCTCCTAACATGAAATATATAATTAATTTTCTTCATAGGAATATGTATACATAGAATACTATCTCACTATTATATCTTGCACTTGCTCTAATAATACATTAGATTTTCCATCACATGAATCACATATCACTTAAGCTTCATTTACTATGGTTCATATCACATTCATGCTTCACACTATTTGTGCAAGATATGACCTTTACTTATATCTTGCAAATTAAAAAACTCTGCTTAGTCAACCTTGATGCTTTCACATGCTTGACCAAATATAAAATAACTTTGAGTAAACATTGAGGATGTCCACCCAATATGATTAAGTAATTATTTTGTTTGAAAAATAATTCCTTAATCCATACACTTCAATTTATTGTTGTGCTCTATTGCACTCTGTTAAATACCTATGTTGGTAATCCTTCTATAACTTACATTATACTATCTATACAGATCTAAAAACTAACGGGTAAAAGCATAGATCTGTGTCACCGTTTATGATACAAAAACCTGTTTTGGTCAAATCTCATTTCTCTATCAAAACTCAATTTTTTTCAAAAACTAAAAATACCCTTTTATAGATCTTAGATTCAATATCATCATTATATAAATTTTTGAGTGTTTTGATTAGTTATAATATGTTATAATCTCAAAATATTATAAGTCGATATTTTAACATTTCAAAAGATGCTACCTCAAAAAAGGAAAAAAATAGTAAATCATATCAAAAAAATTTAAAAATTATATTTATCTCTAGAGGAGAGAATCCTCTTCACAAATATGTAATTTTTTTTCAAGAAGGTATAGATTTGATAGTGAAGTTTTGACAGGAGGAAAAAATTGTTGGATTCTGATAAGGTCAAACTTGAATACTTATAAAAAAGAAAATATACATCAAAAATAATTATTTCTTTTTTTGTTCACTAGCTATACATGTCGTCTATAATATATTTCCAAATTAGAACAAAAAAAGATGATTTACACATACTTGTTTGACGGGAACTACACCCTATATTTTTTACAGTTAAAAAAGGGACTTCAAAATAAAATAAAATGAATAAATTCTTACTCAAAAAAATTATAAAAATTATAGGCATAAAATTCATCCAATTCTACACATTTCATCAGTTTACATCATCTTCATATTTTAAACATAGATACAATTTTTTTTGTCATTAATGTTGAACTATCACATTCTGATATCACTTTTCTTTATAAAAGGTGACACAGGTTTGTGCTTTTACCCTAACGTACTTATCATGAAGTTGTAATCTATCACTCCTCAAATGTGAATGAGATAACTCAAAGTTTATCATCCATACATACCATATCTATCTCTATAATACTACAAACTATGTAACAATTTTTTGACTTTGATTATATCATGAAATACCAAAATGGATATGTTTCCATAAATAAAAACACTCATATATCTACCAAGCCATATTGCCAAAAATATCCCCCTTTGGAATTGATGAAAATATGTGGGAAAATTGGCTGAGTCCCAAAATGATGTCATAAAAAATGATAATTTAAAAAAAAAACTATAAACAAAAAAATTACCTTCAAAATTTGAAAATTTTATTTGTGTTTTGATAGATCATTACATTCCTTATCACTCACTTACAATACATAGCTAAACCCCCCCTTACATATACATATACAATTTTACATACTTCTCCCTTACACATACAAACATTTACATATGAAATTTTCCTTGCATACTTCTCCCCTTTGACATCAATGGCAAAGGTGTCCAAAATCTATACACACAAAAATTGTGTTGCTTGCCTCTTATCAACTTGATATTCTGGATAATTTGTAAATTCATGTTTTAGCTTGTTAAAATCCTTCTTCCATTTTTCCTTGACTATATCAAATATATTGATGAGTGCACAAAGTGCATAGGATGCCACTTCCACTGTGGTCAGTTCAGTATAGGAAAATTTATCATAGGATGACTTTTTTATAAGACACTGCTCTAATTGCATCTACAAAATGATAAATTTAGAAGATAAATATTTTCTAAGGATAGAGAATCTCTTTATTACCTTCTCCCTATCAGATTTAATGCCTCTAATATCATTGCAAATTTTCTCCATCTCTATTCTAATGTCGTCAATTCTTGCCTCTAGTTGTTGTAATCTAATAGTGAGTATTTGAAGCTCACTCATTTGGCCTCTAATCAGATTATCAAAATCTTGATAGAAGATTGTATGAAATTATATATTATCTATACAACTTCTTACCTTCATCTATGCTCTTCCTTAGCTCTTTAATGCACACATTTAATGCCTAGAAATCATTCTTGACATTGTTACATACTATATGAAATAATGATGCATCATGTGTTGTCTATGCTTGTACTGAAGCAATATCAGATAAGGTGTTGAATTCTATATCAAAGGATCTTATCATTTCTTTATCCTTCTTATATAAGTTTGGTTTTGTAATAGTGGACTGTACCATCTTCTACAATATATCCATATTTTCTGCTAATGTTCTCTCCAAAGTCTTGACAAACTTATTCTTCTCAAGTAGCTTGCTTAAAGAGCTCATTAAACCTTTCTGATTATCATCATCATTGGATACTATAGGCAATACAGTAACTACTACTAGAATTAATGAGACTAATTTTAATTCTATACTTTTCTTTTCATTGTCTTATCTCTTATTGTCATTCTCTTCTTCTCTCATTCTTTCTTCTTCAGCTTTCTTGAATCTCTCTTCTTCTTCTTCTTTTAGCTTCTCATCTTGTATTCTTTTTATTTCTTTCTCTTCTCTTTCTTCTTATTTTTAATTTACTTCTCTCTTTATTTCCTCTTCCTCTAAATTCTCCTTCTCTTCATTTTTCTTTGCTTCTTCATAATCCTCTTCATCCCATCTAGAATAATCGATAATATTGCCAACAATGTCAATCCCATATCTCGTAAAATGGTTCTCCTTAGAATCTTTAGTTATGTGCATACTATTCACTTGCATGGATTTAGTACCAATAATTGTATGAGGTGGTGACTAAGTTTTCTAGGTTTCCTCAACCTCTTCTTCATTATTAGTAGGAGTATTGGCCTCAACATATACAAGACTTCTTGTTTAGGTTGAACACTTTCCTTGGTGACTTTAGGCATGTAAGTCATATACTTTACTATTGCTTCTTCTATTTCCTTCTTTACCTCTTTATATTTTCCTCCCACAAGAAGAACTAATATTCATTTCTTCCTCTACAAAGGTTCAATGCCTTTAAAAATGATTTCTATGTCCTCCTTAGTGCTAACTGCACACAATTTCTGAATCATATTCTCTCTCAGCTTGGTGTCTTCCTTTGCTACTTTTTTCTTCCTATTTAATAATCTATTATATAGATCTTCCATAATATTGTTTAGAATACCATCAAATATCTTATTCCTCAAAATCATGTTTCTTACAATAGCATTCTCTAATTGTCTCCTATCAATGTTACTGTACCAAATATAATACTTATTCAACTGAATACAACTCTCATCATCTATAATCTACATTTTTATATTTTCAAATTTAGGTTTCTAGGCTTTCTTACTAGTTGGTTTACTTCCTTCTCCAACTATTTGTTCCACTATATTTTCTTAAATCTCTTCATTAGATTTCTTAGAATCACTAATTTTCACAGATGTTGGTGTCATCACAACATCACCAAATTTCCTCTTTTATTGACTAGATTTTATTTTGACTAGTTTTACTTATGTAACTATTGCATAAGGTGCACTAGGTATCTATGAAGTAGACCTTGATATTGTCACATCCACAAATGTTACTGCAATGACAATAGGTGTGGCTGCCAACACCTCATATTGCTCACTGGCTTTCATCTCCTTCACTATGTCTTTAATTTCATTGAATTCTTCTCTTATCACATCTAAATCCTTAAGAATGGATTCAATATTCTTTTCCACATTCTTTTTTATCTCTTTACTATGAAGTTCAGAATGAACTTCCCTTATCTTCTCTTTATAAGTATCCCATCTTTGACATTCAATTTCTCTTTTAGACTATAATATAATCTTTATGTAACCTTCAATGAGTTCTTCACTCATTTCATATCCCATGGATTCAATAAAATTTACTCTAGGCTTTATTACTACCATACAAGTAGTGTTAGTCTCTACCATGAAACATATTTCATCTTTATGCTTCTCCACCATAGAGGAAGGGATTCTATATCTTTGCTTCATCTTAGTTTGGAAGCTTTTCATCATGCTATCAATATCTCTATCCCTAACATCTTGAAGCTTTTCTCTATAGCATTGTGTGATCACCTTCATAGAACACTCATTAGTGTCCCAATTTGTTATACTAGGAAACTGCTTGGTTGCATAGAAAAACAAATGTGTCAATAAAGATTAGAATCTAAAAATTGCATTTGTAGATTTTTTCAACTTCATAATGTTATCCAACAATTGCACCTTGATAATTTCACACATTTTTACTTTCTTCTTTTTAGCTATCATTACATAAACCACATGTAAAAATCCTACTAGCATTGAGTTCACTCTAGAATTGTGATTCATTTTACATGCTACAATTTTTCTTAACACTCTGATTCCTTTGTCCCAGATCAGGTCAACTCTTATGTTCCTTCCATCAAACTTAGTCATCAAATTTGTCTCAATAGTCTTCCTTACATTCCTTCCATTTACTAGATTACAACCTCCATAGCTTACCTCTAACCTTATGAATTAGTTCATCATCAAATACAATAGGTACATCACCTATCCAAAACATTTCTTCATGAACTCTGCTTAGAATAATTCTGCTCCACTTGATGGGCCTCTAAAAGGCCATTATTTTTAGATCCTTTTATCTTGTTTTTAGAGAGTTATCTTGTAGAAATATTCATGACTCTATGGTTTTAAGGAAATGAACTTATATTTTAAAGAATATTTTATCTATATGTTAAGACATGAAGTAGAAGTATAGATAGTTTGAATATACTTATATTTTCTTGAACCTATGGACTTCTACATTATAATGAAGGAATGTTACATGCTGATATATATTTCCTCATCCATGCTATGTTTTAAGTAGATTCCTTCCTATAGCCATAAGATTTGCAAAAAGTGATAGTTTGAACATTACACCTTTTTGAAAATTGATGATGAAATGAATATATGAATGTGGAAGTTGTATGCATTCAATGTTTTGTAGCTACTTGCCCTGTGTATTCAAAGTCAACACCTCAGCGCTGAGTCAAAGTTGACCAAATTGAAAAACTATCATAAATGAGAAAGTTATTGTATGTTTTTTGTTATGATAGTGCATGAATAGATATCCCTCAACCTGATATATTATTAGATGACTTAATTATGGTAAATGATATTTTTGTTGTAAACCTTATGAATTTGTAATTGATCCTCATTGATGGAGTGATCATAAAGTTAGGAATTTGTTGCAGTTTCCCTTCAAATAACACCTACTATATCTTTGATAAGAAGTTTTTGGAAGAAAGATAGAATAGATTGATTTTCATAACAACAATGTGTGATCTTGTTTTTAATCAGATGCAGTCTCTTACCATGAATGAATATAATGTAAAGTTCAAGGTTACATCTTCTGTCTTTTTTGTCTTTTCTCTTCACTCATCTAAGGGGGCCCACATGGTGAGTGAACTACTCTATTAGAATATATTTCATTTCCTTGTTTGTTTCTTTTCAACGTATAACTCTACTATTCTTGTAGCCATTGATAAAAGAATCATTGAATTGTTCCTACAACATAGGTGCATAGATAGGTTTAATGCTTGCATCATTACTTTAAGCTTTAAGTTAAGATGTTTTAGTTTCTAGCTCAAGTATCCTTCAACATTTCCTTTGTCTTAGTTGTAATGACATAAAGAAGAATTAGAGCATATACTTTGCAGCAACTCTCTCAAGCTTACTCTCCTGGGTTGATAAAATAAAATGAAATGAGTATGTTATTTTAGGAAAACACATGATTCTATCTAATCATAGAGTCACTATGAAAGGATGTACAATACTTTGTTACTAAGGTATTAAACTAACTGACCACCACTCATGATTGTTTAATTTCATATAAAACATATACTTAATTAGGTTAAGTTCATTTAGATATGTATACTCAAATTTTAGGGTTAGATCTCCATTACACATAACTCCTAAATCCTTGTGAATATCTTCATCTCCAAAACTCTCAAATTTACAATGAATGTAGCTTCTAATATCTTCTACGTGAAGTTTTGTAAGATTTGAGAAAATGCTCCTAATTGATCATTGATAAGAGAAACAAATGGGTGCTTCTTGAATTTGTACCTAGGTCTCTCACTTATATCATTGATTGAATGACTTTCCATACTGCTAACTATTGATACTAAAAAATTCCAACTTAAAGCTTTGTAAAATGCCTTTAATGTCATGTATTAGGGTTTTTGCAACTTCACACTTGAATGCTTCACTTCACACTTGAATTTGCTATCAAATCGTTCATGAATTTGCTCCAAAATCTTGGCATGATTAAATGATACTAAATATCTTACTCACAATTAAATAATTTCAAATTTAACTCTGCATTAAATATGCATTTGCTTCATCTTAAGAAGTTGTCACTGATTACCAGTAAACTCATTTTCTTCTTTATGACTTATTGCCATCATTAAAACTCTTGTGCACTCGACCATAGATTCCTCTTTATGCCATCTACCTTCTAGTGATTGCACAACTTCTAATTTACATTCTATCACTATTTTAGATTAACTAACACTCTACCTTGACTAGAAATGCTTAGTTTAAATAGGATGAGTCACAAACAACTACTAATTTCAATCTTCCATCAAGTACATCAAAATATTGCTCTTCCAAAACTGTATGAGAACTTTATGGATTAATAACTTACAAAGTGCTTCCTTGAATTCATCAACACATTCTTTAATTGCTTCCGTCTCACTATTGTTACTGCCATTTGTCATGCCCAAAACCTAAAAGGCAAAATCACCACAATTTTTTTTTTTTTTTAAAGAACCTTTATGTTTTCCAATGGGGTTGGATGAGGTGATGTTAATTTGATAAAGTTTACATTTGCATTGGATTGGGATA